>CM029533.1:34604351-35204351 GCA_017141395.1 Laodelphax striatellus | reverse complement strand
CTTTGAGGCTTTCATTTTACAAATTTGGTAATTGAGAGAAAGTATCTCTTTGTACATTAATATCACTTTTCATATAACACCCTCTTCGATTCCTGACAATAGGAATGTGGTCTTGGTGAATGTATTTTCGAAAGAACGTGTTTCAAAGCATAAATCTCACCAAGAATATTTCAATTTCATTGTTCAGCACGACCACACAATGCAGCAAGATTCTGTTTGGCTTTTATCCCGGATCCATTCTTATCAAACTTCACACACTCAAGTAAACAAGAATGTGTAACCCAGTACTGTACTCTACACTGACCTATGCCAAACATGCATTAAAACATGTAACCAGCATTATCATTCTAATAAACAGATATTTATGAACACGTTTTCACTTTCATGAACGTGATAGTCTGTGGCAGTGATTTTTCACCCACGTTACGAAACGCCACACCAAACAGGTGGTAGAATATCCGACTTGATTTATTATTCATTCATATCTATCTATTCAAACCTCCATTGTTTTCTGTGGCACACGGTTTTCAAATAATAAATATATTCAACGTGGTTGAGAAATCGGTCCGAATAGAATAACTGGTATTTAAAGTGAATTATAAGCTGCTCATTTATATATAGGTAGATTATTTAATAATGTAAGATAGAACATGTTTTGAATGGAAAGTGAATGAGTCCTGCAAAGCAACACATGTTATTATGCAAGACTACAGAAAATACCGTTTGTAATAATTAATGTAGGTACTATACGCCAACGGAAATTCACGTGCCTGCGAGTACATATTTCAGATTTGAGAATGAAAGGAAATTGGCTGAGAAAAATGATGACTCATTGAATATTAATAGCCTGTTGAGATTTTTATCATATGAGAATCTAAACATAAATTTAATTCTCCTGAATACTTGAAGACTTGCAACATTATATTCTTGGTATATTAAATATCTACTGGGTTTTGAATCTTCATTTATGTTTTGGTGGGCCGTTTCGAAATAATCACCGATCATCATGTTCATTTGAAGTCCATTTTATGAAAATTTATTATAAATTTTGTTTAATATTTCTTTAATAAAAGAATATTTTAAATATTAATCACATCTTATTGGAATAAATCACATTTTTATCTGTTTTTTCAGTGAATCAGTAAAAAAATTATTTATTTTTTGCAATAAATCAATAAAAAAATCAACTTTGGTACTTCTCAGACTCCTGATTCAACAAAGTCTAGTAATGTAAAGTGTTTATAGACTGCAAGGTGGGTTGTATCCCACTTTAAGCTCAGCTCTTGCTTGGGAATGTTGAAACCAGATTTAAACAGGTTGAGAATTATCATTCAATTGAAAATTGAAAGATAATAAACAGTTAACATCCACATTATAATAAACATGTCCTTCAATAATCAGTCCAAACAGTTTTTCAACCTTTACTTCATCATTTATCATCCAGTTTTCTAAATAGAATATTAATGTATTCATATTGATTAATTTATTTATCAATATTGCAGGTAGAGGTAGCAACCTGAGCTACCAGATTGCATTTTCTAAATATGAAATCAATACATTCATATCAATTATTTTGTTTATGAATATTTCAGGTACAGGCAGCAACCTGAGCTACCAGATCCCATCAGGCATCGCCTACGACCGATTCACAGTTGACCCGGAGCGAGGCGCCGTCTCGCTTGCCGGTACACTGGACCGCGAAACCAAAGACCACTATCTGGTGCCGGTGTACGCTGTGGACCGGACCACCGGACAGTTCGACTCGGCCACCGTTTCCATCCGGGTCACCGACGTCAACGACCATGCACCCGAGTTCCGTCCGGGCGCCTGCTATCCTCTCGTCGTGCCTGAGAACAGCGACCTGGCAGTGGTGCATCGGATAACGGCTGTGGACCGGGATGCCGGTCCTAACGGCGAAGTCACCTACAGCATAGTGGCTGGCAATGCCGGGAATAAGTTCAGTGTGGATCTGCATTCGGGAGAGTTGAGTGCAAGGCCACTGGATCGCGAGAGTCAACAGAGGTTAGTGGTTGCCTTCAATGGATTACTATAAAATAGATTTAATTGAGATAAACTGCAATGGATTCCAGTAAAATAGATGAAATTGAGATCAAAATTGTAATTCAAATTACATTAAACATATATGATAAATCATAAAATAATAGTAAATTATACAGTATAGTTAGTTAATTAGCTACCTAAACGGATAAAGTAAATAACCTAATGTCAATATTTCGAAAAATACTCCCTAGAGAATGTGAGAAATTTCATTATTTCAATGAAAACTATATATGTTTTCAATTTTGACAGGTTAATACATTTCCACTGAATATATTCTGTTAAATAGATGAAATTGAGATCAAAATTGTAATTCAAATTACAGTAAACTTCGGCTACCTTGGGGCCGGACCAATAACTGGACTAACCAGTGAGTTGTTATCAGTGTTCAAAACAACCCTACAGAATGCATTACCCGCGTCTGGGTGATAACTGCATTAAAGTTAATATACTCAGGATCAAGCTGACCAGGCAAAAAAACAGTATGTGCTGGAGCTTCATTGTAGGATTAGAAATGTATTAACCTGTCAAAATTTAAAAAAATATATAGTTTTCATTTAAAAAATGAAATTTCTCACATTTCCTAGGAAGTACTTTTTTGAAATATTGACATTAGGTTATTTATTTTATCCGTTTAGGTAACTAATTAACTAACTATTTAATTTACTATTATTTTAAAATTTCTAATATAAGTTTATAATCAAGTTTCTAGGAAACTTAAAGAAACATTTAAACAAACATTTAATTGTATATTCATAAATTAGATCCTGAGAAGAATATAACTACTATTATTTATAAAATCGGTTGAAGGAAATGATAATTTTTAGTTAATGCTATTTCCTCTTTTGAAATTTATATAAGTATTTCTTTGATTCTTTTTGTACTGACATTGTATTTCTATTAATTATTTTTCCAATAATTGTACCGCATTTGTTTTTCCAAGTCTATTGCTGTAAATTTTCAATAGTGTTCTTTTATGAAACATTTTAGAACATGTGGTTACAGCTCAAGGCTTCTTTTATTCCAGCCACGCCAATAAGGCTAGGCGTACACTGGTTAGTCAAGACAAGACAAGACGAGATTAGTCACGTTTAGTCACAGTAATTCACATAGTTGCTTATGAAGCAGCACACACAGATGCAATGACTAATCGGTGTGTGTTGCTTCATAAGCAACTATGTGAAGTACTGTGACTAAACGTGACTAATCTCGTCTTGTCTTGTCTTGACTAACCGGTGTACGCCTAGCCTAAGTATTTCATTGAACAAATCGTTTTTGTATATTTTTGTCTGTTTGTTCATTTGAAAATAAATCTGCTGCAAAAATATGTATTAATTATAGAGCCATGTCCTGGTTATTCAGTTGCAACTCCAGCTCTGGAGACAAGTCTTCAGTAAATGCTAACTAATGTGATGTTTAATGGACGTGCAGGTACCAGCTGGTAATCGCCGCCCAGGACCGTGGCGGACTGTCGGCGACGTGCAACGTGACCGTAACGGTGGACGACCAGAACGACAACGACCCGCGCTTCGCCAAGTCACGCTACGCGGCCACTCTGCTCGAGGACGTGCCGGCCGATTCGGTCGTGCTCGCCGTACGGGCGACCGACGCCGATCTGGGCCTCAATGCACGACTCGTCTACTCGCTGGCCAACGAGAGCCAGTGGCTGTTTCGTATCGACAATCGGACTGGAGTTATCACCACTACTGGGTGAGTACAGCATTCAACATTGTGTTGTGTATTTGTTATGTGTGTTGTTACAACTGGTTCATTTTGTTTAAGAATTTCAAAATAATTAAAATTCATCTCACACACAAGAACTAAAAATTATATTGCAAGTGATGAAACCATTGAAATAAAGATAATCAAACTATAATGATTGCATTAGTGCAGCTCAAGAGAAAACAGAATCCAATACTGCCCACTTTTAGTACAGTGTAAGGAATATTCAATCGATCAATCTGTTAGGCTGGGCGTACACCGGTTAGTCAAGACAAGACAAGACGTGATTAGTCACGTTTAGTCACAGTAGTTCTCATAGTTGCTTATGAAGCAGCCCACACTGATGCAATGACTAATCGGTGTATGTTGCTTCGTGGAGTACTGTGACTAAACGTGACTAATCTCGTCTTGTCTTGTCTTGACTAACCGGTGTACGCCTAGCCTTATATTAAATAGTTTCTATATTATGAGTCAATTATTGTTCTCTCTCAAATTACCAAAATTATCATAATCTGGCTTTTGAAATTTTTTTCGTGTAAATTTTGGAATAGAAGTTTTGGGCTAACGCCTGCTTTTTCTCTCCTTGATAATAATTGTTGATTAAATGAATGAATGTGAATTCACGGTACTTGGTGGGTATTATTGCCAGTATAACAATGAAAATGGTTTATGTTTTCTCTTGAGCCATAGTAATGCAACCATTATCAGTTTGAAAAGCAATTTATTTTATATCACATTCTCTATTAGTGGGTCCAAAGAAAAAATCAGAAAACACATATGAAAAATGGCTAATGAATTGAAATTAAGTTACCTTATTGCATTTAACTTTTATTTTCAAGTACATATCATTACTAATGAATTGATGATGGTTGACACTCAACAGCCTTCAAACATATTTATTTAAGGGCTCTATCATCTATGTCCATTGCTGTGAAGGATTAAAATTATTTATGTTTTTAATTTCTTACAAATGTAGGCCTATGAGTGCATCAACGGCTGTTGAATAGGAAGTGTTCTGAATGATATTTGAAAAAATGTAATCTATCCCAATAAAAGTTCGGGTAGCTCAGGGCAATTCAGATGCAACCTCTAGCTGTTGACCAAACCTTGTGCAAATACTTTCCCAAGTAGTAGGCTATCTTCAATGTCCAGCAGCCAGGACTAAGATAACGATCAAAATATCGTCTGCTACCCATTGACTACAAAGCTCGGCGACAAGATGCATTTGAAACGGTCGGTCTGTTCTCCTCGAGATTATGTCGCTGATAATATTGGCGACGAGGCTCAATAAATAAAACAACTGAGATTTGCGTACGGTACGATTCAAAACTGCCGCCACTCTAGCACCGCCATCTGAGAACATAGTTCGGGGTGGCCACTCTATATGGTTATTCATCATCGTTCCGTTGCTTCTGTGCAGTTGCCGGTCTTCTAGAACCTACTTCATCATCATATTACGGTTTACCCTTGTCTTCCACGTTTCAGATTGTGCAAATGCCTGCATAAATCTTTGATTTTGAAATATTTATGCGACAATTACTGACAGCGTCACAGTAGTCTGTGTTTTTGATATCGAATTCGGACAAACCGCTCATTATTCCATAACCAGTGTGTGCACCGACCAGACTTATTGTACCGTGTGAAGGCGACTCTGTAGGCTATGTGTGAGTGCGCTGACAATGGGATGCATTGTTCTTGAGACTACTGCTGCTTCTCTTTACCCTTTTCTTCTTCTTTTTTACTCTTTTCTTTTTCTTCTTCTTTCTTATGTTTCTTCTTTTTCTTCTTCTTCTTCTTCTTCTTCTTCTTCTTCTTCTTCTTCTTCTTCTTCTTCTTCTTCTTCTTCTTCTTCTTCTTCTTCTTCTTCTTCTTCTTCTTCTTCTTCTTCTTCTTCTTCTTCTTCTTCTTCTTCTTCTTCTTCTTCTTCTTCTTCTTCTTCTTCTTCTTCTTCTTCTTCTTCTTCTTCTTCTTCTTCTTCTTCTTCTTCTTCTTCTTCTTCTTCTTCTTCTTCTTCTTCTTCTTCTTCTTCTTCTTCTTCTTCTTCTTCTTCTTCTTCTTCTTCTTCTTCTTCTTCTTCTTCTTCTTCTTCTTCTTCTTCTTCTTCTTCTTCTTCTTCTTCTTCTTCTTCTTCTTCTTCTTCTTCTTTTCTTCTTCTTCTTCTTCTTCTTCTTCTTCTTCTTCTTCTTCTTCTTCTTCTTCTTCTTCTTCTTCTTCTTCTTCTTCTTCTTCTTCTTCTTCTTCTTCTTCTTCTTCTTCTTCTTCTTCTTCTTCTTCTTCTTCTTCTTCTTTTTCTTCTTCTTCTTCTTCTTCTTCTTCTTCTTGCCACCTAGATCCTGCATCATCTTTCTCTTCGTTTGGCGCATTTCACCGCCCGATTTTGCCTCACTGTTTGTTTGTCCCTCAGAGAATCGTTCGTTCCCTCAGAAAGTACACCGCGCAAAAGACAATGGTCTCATCTTTGGAGATGACACTCTTCCTCCTAACGATTGTCTGCTCCTTTCCTTCCTCGTTCTCTATGATGTTCAATGTTGAAGCGGTATTTTTCATCCCTTTTTGACACCGGATGCACATTTTTGGCTGACCAAATTTTTTTCTCGGCTTCCGATCTCGAGCTAACGATATCTCGACGGTAATCCTTGTTCCAATTCTTCTCTTCCTCGTCCTGCATCCCTTCCCCCTTATGTTTCCCTTGTTACACCTTTCCCCTTTTATTCTTTTCCCCCTCCTCTTATCATCGCTTCCTTTCTGTACACCGCCGCGATATCACAACACACCTTTTGTCGTCATCTTTTTTGGAGGGAATACAAAACGGTTTTTGTTGGTCGTGGACCCCGATATTGTCGTGACAACTCAGTCCTCTATTGAACAATCATCACACACGTCAACCCGTTTGCGGCAAGCGAACACTCTCAAGCAACACCTTTCATTATGTTTTTTCATCTAATCATAATTACTGTTCTTTGTCATTCATTCACAATCAATTTATGTTGTATGGTTTTCAAATATTAGGTAACCCTTGATGTTATTCTAAAAATCAAAGTATTCATCAATTTATGTTGAAAACGTTATTTGTATTCAACGTTCAATTATTTATAAATGTAGTAAAAGAAATACATCATAATCCCCTTATGTTATTCCAAAAATTACAGTATTCATCTATTTATGTTGAAAACGTTATTTGTATTCAACGTTCAATTATTTATAAATATAGTAAAAGAAAGACATCATAATCTGAAAGCAGCTGTCGTAAAAAAATATGTAAAATCTATAGATATACAAAAGTTTCTATAAAATTAAACAAGCATAAAAACTTGTCAACTTTTCCTATACTATGAAGAAACATTTGCATTTACATTTGATGGTAGTAGTAATAATACGAAGATAATAGGTAATATAAAAAATGAAAATTATCCAGATGACAGAAAAATAATCATGAATTTACAGTAAAACAAAATTTTAAATCAGTTTTAACTGAATTTCACGCCCAATTAATTTTTTATCCATTACTTTTTACTGGTTTACCACTGTACCGTACTGTCTACTACTTTATTACTCTTTTTGTCTGGAACTTCTGTTGTTGTTTAGCTTGCTGCCTATTCCCATTCGGAAAACATCGTCCCTCATCATAGACATTACGCGCCATTCTTCGACATCGGAACGTAAATGAAACTTGACACGACGTGTCAAACGGAACCACTGGACAAAGAGAACTTCCCCAACCTCTAATCTAACCCTTCCCTTCTTCTGGGATACCCTATCACCTTGCTCATTCTCACAATTTTTTTCTCTTCAAACATTCCCCACAATTGAAATAATAGACAGCATTGATATCGCGTTTTAGAAAGAGAATGCCGCTGTTTTTCCACGTCTTGAATAAAAAGAAATGGGGATAGAAAGAGAGAGGATGATGCAGAAAGAGAGGCTGGCTTCCTTGTCTAGAAAGCCTAGGCGGGCCTTTGTACCACTGTGATTCTGTGTGCAATGTTCTGACATTAAACATCCTTCCTCAGCGCTGAGAACACAAGTACTTGTTCTGATTCTTGAATACATTTGAATATTTCTGTGCTTCGTTGAATACTCGAACTCATCCGAGCACTCACACACACAGACATACACCCCGCTTTTATTTCAGTAAACCGACTTTTTATTTTGATTCTGTTCACTGTATTGATTCATGGCATACTTCTGGTGGTTTGGATTCAATACTGTAGTCCCCTTGCCTTGTTAGTAGTATAGCAGCTCAAAAAAGCTTCAAAATCTCATCTCGTGTGATTGTCTTGCAATGATGTAAACGGCTCCCAAAGAATTTTTCTATAGAGGATTTTGAGAACATCAATGAATTTCGAAGAGTTGATTTTAATGACAATTTATTAATTCAGTCCTCATAAAAATATAGAATAAGCTTAAAATACGAAAAGAAAGTCTTTAATTAAAAAATCATTGAAAGTATTTAGAAATCAATCAATATTTTATTGCCAAAAAGAAAAGAAAAAGAATACAATAATTCAGAAGTTAATTCCTCAAGCTCGAGCTTAGGGAAGGAGCCCACTTTTTCAAGGTCTGCTACAGTAGAAAGTTGAAAAATCCCTTGTTCGAATAACCTTTCAACTTGAAGTGATAATAAACATTAGATGATCATCTGGAGATTACATTTTACAGACGAATAAGTTATAATTTATAAATCATAATTTAACTTATATTCAATATAATATAAGTTAGCAATATTTTAATACTCTCCTATTGCACTTTCCATAACTGCTAGTTGATAATTCACATTAAACAAGACATTACAGGAAAAATTTTTGAATTATTATGCTATGCCGTTTGAAAAACGTGTTTCAAGTGAATCAAGTGAATATTTTAATTTAATGAACTTCCTATATAATGATGTGTATCGCACAGTTCAATAATAATAATTCGTCTATTCCACTGTACAAATACAAACAAGGTAATGTTCTAGCAGTAGTATTAAACAATAACATAGGAATGAAGCAATACACTGCAAAAAATTGTGACTTACAGTATTAGCCAAAATAAACAGTACTGAAATGGTAATATTTTCAGTACTAGTACTAGGTACGTTTCAGTGCTGTTTATTTTGGCTTAAATATTCACTTAAACACGATTTTTTAACGACTTAGCTAAATACAGTATTAGCCAGAATAAACACTACTGAAACCTACCTAGTACTGGCAACAGACAAAAGAGCCTCCAAAATAAGAACTCTACTGCGTCGTTAAAAATCGTGTTAAAAGTGAATGTTTTAATACAGTATAATTAACTCCTTATGTATTTTAATGCATATTTACTGTATGATACGATGCGCGAAGGTTCCTTTACTGTTGCCAGCGTTTCATGAATGAAAATATTTTTCATTCATGAAACGCTTTTATTTTGGAAAGGAACCCTCAAGGAACGTTCAAGAATCGTGTTAAACAATAAGTGAATATTTTGTACAGTTTTGAACTTATTTGTATAATCTGAATCTGAATATTGGACAGTCTAATAAAATGTCTCCATTCCCTTGTGTTGCAGCACCTTTGACCGTGAACGACAGAGCATGTACGAGTTCCAAGTGGTAGCGACGGATGGCGGACGTTACGACGCGCGTTCGCAAAAGGTTCCCGTGCAAATCATCATCGGCGACGTGAACGACAACAAGCCCGTCTTCACACGATACCCGTTCACAGCCGAGGTGGCCGCCTACACGCAGCCCGGCCACGACCTGCTGCGGGTGACCGCAGTCGACGACGACGAAGGCACCAACGCGGACATTGTGTTCAGTCTGATCAACGAGCCTCCCAACAACAAGTTCCGCATCGATCCGAATAGCGGCGTTGTGACGGCCGCTGCCAGTTTAGCCATGGAATCGGGAAAGATGTTTCATCTGGAGGTGTTGGCCACGGATAAAGGCAATCCGCCGCAGAGTGCCACGGGGCTGGTTGAGATACGTGTCGGCGAGTGGCCGGAAGGCTCGCCCACGCTCAGGTTCCAGAATGCGTCGTACACCGTGCTTATTCCCGAGAACTCGCCTACCGGCAAGGAAGTGCTACAGGTAATTTGTCTTGTTTGAAGACTCTTATCATAAATTTAAAACTCCGTAGATTTCAGTATTGTGATGCAGTATCGTGCTATTAATGAAAATATAGGGGTTGGATACAAAATGTTCACTTGAGTACTACTGATCTTTGAATACTGCAGGGTTTCAAATGTCTCAAAATTCTTCCATTTGTTATGAACAAAGATAAAATTTAATTCATATTTCCATGTAACAATATCTTCTATTATTTTGCCAGATTCTTTTGGTTTCTGCTTATCTGATTCTCTTCAACATTATCGAATGATTATTATTATTATTTCTTCATACTTTTTCATTTCAAATGAAGTAATTTTTCTAATTTTTGTTTTGTTTGTTTGTTTGTCAATGGCTCAACAGTCCTAAGTGGGCTTAGGCCTACCAGCTGGTTGCAAGTTTCACATCCACTTGACTGAATCAGCAAAGGTGGATGATTATTAACCAGAAAAGATGTAACGTGTGGTTAGCACATTGACATCTCAACCATAAGCTAGTCTTCGTAACCCAGTGATGGGAACAAAGCACTGCCGGATAACATTGTGTTAAACAGCTATATAGGCCTAATGCAATGCAACAATTTAATATGCCTCCAAATTTTTCTAATACTGTGAGTTAATTGGAGGAGGGGACCTTTATACCGAAACTTTTTGCCCTCAGAACTTTTGTTATAAACAAAGTCAAACTTGAAAACATTTTATCATTAACAATATTTATCTTTTTATGGTCCATTTGTCTTCTAATCTTATATCAGATTTTGATATAATTTCCTGTTCATAAACTGTTTTCAACTGTGGGTCTTCTCAGTACTCAGACCTCTCGTTTGGTACAACCCAGTATTACAAAATTTATGATAGACGATCTTGATACTAGTCCAATCTCTTTACGTTCCCAATCTATGTCTCTACTCATTTTGTAGTATTGGAATCTAATACTCGTCCATTTGTCCTCTCACCAGCGGGCAAAGAGTTTTCTTTTTGCTGGTGATGCCTAACATAAGATATTAGTTATGTTTTTCTTCTTAAATATGTATACGTGTAATATGTATGTATTTTGTAGTATTGGAATAAATAAATTGAAATTGAAATTTTCTCCCACAGGTTTCAGCAGTTCGCAGCGACGGCAGACGCCAGAGGGTGCAGTACAGTTTCGGCTCAGGCAACGAAGACATGGTGTTCGATATCAACTCGAGCACGGGTGTGATAGAGGTGCGCGACGAACGCAAACTCGACTTCGAAACAAATCCGAAGATCAAAATGGTGGTTGTGGCGCAGGCTGAGGGCAGTGTGCCTCTCTATGGTTATTGCGAGGTCGTTGTGCATCTCACCGATCAGAACGACAATGTGCCAAGGTTCACTCAGCAGCAGTACACCGCGGCTGTGTGGGAAGGAAATAACAAGGGAACGTTTGTCATTCAGGTAATTATTAGGGAAATACATACAGAGGGTAGTCTAAATTTTAAGTAATATTTTGAGTATGCATTCAATGTTTTACTCATTACATTCAGTACATTAATTCAATTATCAAGGGATAATTGGTTATGTTGGTGAAGTGGAACAACCCTACTCGGGTATCCCCACTATTAAAAGCCATACGCTAGATTTATAAATTAATTCAATACACATTTATATGAGGGGACTAGGATGAAGCTCCCATGACTAGAGGGAACTTTATTAATTTATATGAGAAGACTAGGATGAACCTTCCAACACTTCTTTAATTATATTAGCGGTCATGAAATGAGGCGGCTGAGAGATTCTGCGCTGTTGTCAAATCTTGCCAACTGACTACTCATGTCATGCAGGGGAGGCGACTCCGAAGCCTGGACTAGGCAACACTGGAAGCTCAGCGAGTCACTTTGTGCTGGGGAGCGAGCGATTTTCGACCATCATTCGCTCTACCGGTTCCTTATCTGACAACATTGCAAAATATGACAAAATTCTAAAATATGTCAGCCGTCTTAATTCGTGACCGCGAGTACAGACAACATACATTATGAATAATATAATAGAAAGGGATGTACTGTACGTGTACATAATACAGTGCAATAAATAATAAGAGACCATAAATTGAGAAATATTGCATAAGAAACTTTGGCTATGAGATTATAATATTCTTCAAAGGACATGAAATGAAGAATGCATTGAAGCCAGTGATTAATGAACAAAATGCCAGTTTTTTAGATGATGGTCGACACATGAATTTTGATATATTATGTGATGTTAGTTTGAAGGGCTTTAATTTTTCAAGGTAGATTTGAAAGGGATTTCACCTTGAAATAGTGCCAGAATAAATTTATTTATCCATGCAAATTATTTATTGAAGTTTTTCAGTTTATCAGACAGACCTTTTCAAATTCATCATTAATGGTAGCAGCATGTAGCAGCAACTGATCTATCTATTTATAATTTTGAATTGTTGAGTGCAACAGGAACAGCCCAAATAACACTTGTGACATGTTGATAAAAAATACGAAAACGAAACCAAAAATAAAATAGAATGAATAAACTCAAACCAAAATAAAACAAGCATCAAAACATTTTAAAGCTCGTACAGAGTCTTCTTGTATCAAATTGTATACAAATAATATTGATCAACTGATCTTGGATAGCATAAAACAGATTATTCTCGCCTATTTTAATTGATGATTGACATTTTTCCTTCAGGTATCAACTTGTACTGCCTACTTGTATACAACTGATATTGATCAACTGATCTTGGATAGCTTACAACTTTATATTCTCGCCTATTTTAATATTTATGATTGACATTTTCCCAACAGATTCGTTTTCCCCATAATTCATAATTTCATATCTCCCAACAGGTATCAGCAACTGATATGGACCAAGGACAAAACTCACGACTGCTGTACCACATAGTGGATGGTAACCATGACAACGCTTTCGTGATAGAGCCACCCTTCTCAGGTCTGGTGAAGACCAACATTGTTCTGGACCGGGAAATCAGAGACACCTATCGACTAACTGTTATCGCCACTGATGAAGGCATTCCGCAGATGACTGGAACATCAACAATTCGCATCAATATTGTTGATGTCAACGACAATCAACCCACGTTTCCACCGCATAGTGTGATCAGCATTAGTGAAGGTAAATTTAGAATAGAATATGTATTTTTTTCTCTTGAAAACATTACAATACTCCAGTATTACATTTCACTCAACACAAAAAATGAGCTTATAAATAAAATTACACTATACATTATAGTAACTGTATCTGTATCCAAACTGTATCCAAAGGTTGCCGGAACGGATTTTGAGATGATATCATTGGAGGAACCGTGCGGTCCCGACTGCCTAAAACAGTCGTCATCTCTCATGCAAACCCTCTCATTACCCACGTTAAGCCTAGGAAAGATCACCCTCATTATACTACAATCACATTAATTCATTTTTAAGCTGCTAGCTCAATTTAATATTGTTCTTGAGATTGGTGTTGTCTGATCTTTATTGATATTAAAATTTATTTTAGTAGATATCGATATTATTAAATTTCTGTGATTTATTTTGGTATTTCTAAGAAAGAAATAGACATATATATATTGTCAAACCACAGTTTTATTTTTCTAATTGAATAGCCACATGAGTGTGGTAGATTATGCCACAAAACCATGGTTCTGTATCTTTTAATTAAAAAATGAAACTGTGGTTTGACAATATCTATGTCTATTTCTTTCATATAAAATGTTTTTAATGATGAATTGACTTCTCTTATTTCCATCAGCAAATGAAATTAATACAGTGTATACATTTTTTTAATGATGTATCGTCTTTCGTTTCCTTCAGCAAATATATAAAACGGTTTTTCATGATTTTTAAATTTGCAGGCAAAGAAGTAGGCAGCGTTGTAACGTCGGTTACAGCCAACGACGTGGACACGAACCCGGCACTCACCTACAGTCTGATGGAGGACGCGGAAGTGGAGGGTGTGTTCAGCATAGACCGGTTCAGTGGCAAGGTGACGCTCTGCCAGAGTTTGGACTTTGAGGGACGCAAAGTGTATAGGCTGCGAATCACCGCCTCCGATACGGCGCACACCGCTCACACCGTGCTCACTGTCAATGTCACCGACGAAAACGACAACCAACCTGTGTTTGTGCAATCTAGTTACCAGGCTATTCTGCCAGGTAGGTCCCACGCTTATCTTATTATAGCAGGATTCTTTTAACTTGTCAGAAAACATATGTTGCAATATCATAATACTTAACCTACAAATGCTGAATGTCGCAGATTATTGAAAAGGTATTTTAAAAAGTTATTCTTTGAAAGGTCTTTTAAAGACTTTTGATTACTGTGTCGAAATCACTGTTTAATTATTACCGAAACAGCTTATTTCTGACAAGTTAAAAGGATAGTGCTACATCTATTTTCACGATTAACTTTTGTTAGAGTACAGCCGATGATGAGTTATATGTTTGGACGAGCAATATCACAATACTAAACCTACAAATGCTGAATGTCGCAGATTATTGAAAAGGTCTTTTAAAAAGTTATTCTTTGAAAGACTTTTAGGTCTTTTAAAGATTTTAAAGGTCTTTAAGACTTTTAAGCCTTTTGATTATTGTGTCGAAATCACTGTTTAATTATTACCGAAACAGCTGATTTCTGACAAGTTGAAAGGATCGTGCTATATCTATTTTCACGATTAACTTTTGTTAGAGTACAGCCGATGATGAGTTGGTAATTACATGAAACCATAGTCCCGTATTTCAAATGTAAACTAATAAAGTGAAATTCACAAAATCGTTTCTTTATTCCAATAATCTTGTTGAAGAGTTTGATAATTTTTTTTTATTCTTTAAGTTTCTTTATTCTAATAATCTTGTTGAAGAGTTTGAGGAATTTTCATGACCGAACTTTTTGTTTTTGGCTGAAACTCGACTTGAAATTTTGACTCTGCTAGGCCTTTTGAATAAATGCTTGGGAATCCCCATTATAATAGAATAGAGTTCAATAAAATAATATATTACATATTAGAGAAAATCTAATCATCAAAATCGGACATTCTACTTTCTAGAGCCTAAAAAAACAATATCTCTCTATCTGTCCAATGCCATCCGCCAAGTTGAATGATTATCACTGTATCTGTTTAATATCAGCTAATAATTTTATTTATGTGATACTGATAGATGATGATTAGAGATATTAGATAAAAATCTAATCCCTGCGTGCACGTAGTTAGAGGAAATTTTAAAGATATATGAAACTCAAAACCTGCAATTAACATATTAAACACGCTATTTTGCATGTTAACTTTGACATAGAACCTGAAAAAATGTACATGATTAGGCCTATTTGATAGATATAAATGTAATACTCTATAAGGATACATCGATAATTTCAAAGTCCTGTAGAATGAACTCTTCAATTCAATCTATCTATCTATCTAAGAACCATCTATTAAAATGATCTAATATGCATTCAGACAATCGAATGTATAGTATTACAATGTGATATGTACCCTTATGATAACATCAGTAATATTCTCAATTTGGAAATTTGTGAATAACTTTGATTGTTCAATTATTTACAGAAAACGTCGACACCAGTTTCGCAGTGGTTACAGTGAACGCTACCGATGCTGATTCGGGAGAAAACGCCGACATTCACTACTCGCTAGTGATGCCGGTTGCGGGTTTCACGATCGATCAGCTGACCGGGGTGCTAATTGCCAACCGCAGCGGCATTGTGTCGCGACAGAAGTTCATCGACATCGCGGTGGCGGCCACTGACAATGGTAGTCCCGCTCTGTCGTCGGTCGTCGCCATCCGGATTCACGTCAGCGACATCGGAAGTGCCGATTCTAGATTCTCGCAAGAGGAGTACAGGTGATTACATTCAATACATTCAACTTATTGAAAAAATACTTACTTGTTATAGCAGAATCCAATTCAACTTGTCAGAAATCAGCTGTTTCAAAGAGCAATATCACAATACTTAACCTACAAATGCTGAATCTCGCAGATTATTGAAAAGGTCTTTTAAAAAGTTATTCTTTGAAAGGTCTTTATAAAGGTCTTTTAAAGACTTTACAGGCTCTTTCGACTTTCAAGCCTTTTGATTATTGTGTCGAAATCACTGTTTAATTATTACTGGATCAGCTGATTTATGACAAGTTAATTGGCTCCTGCTATACTTACTTACTTGTAAGTTGGTCCCAAAATTAGCCAACCTTCAAGCTACAACAGTTTTATCATTAAATGTTATGTGTTTATCATGAATTATATTGATCACAGAATCAATATTGATTTATTTCTTACTGAAATGAAGTAAAGTACCGGTAAGTTATCTTTATTATCAAAGCTAATTAGCAAATTGAGTGAATAACTTGTAGCTCAATCCAAATTATGTTTCAAATTGAAATTATAGTTTTTTCTTATTCAAATTTCATATTATTACATTTTATTCTAATTTGTTCTCAAGTGCAATAGAGCTGTGGGTTGATTTATTTCATTTATTTATTCATTTATAAACAATTTACAATATAGAAGTGTTACAATATTTATTGAATATACTCCCTGCATGGATGATTTTGTCCGTGTGCAGATCAAAATGATGGATTTAGTGAGCTACTTCACTCATATAGCCTAATGTTTTCAAAGTTTATATTCGTTTTGTTTTTGAATGCAATAGAACTGTAGATGATAAGTTGTCTTTTCTGAATGCTTACAGAGTTGTGGTCCGTGAGAACAGTCCAGCTGGAACGACAATACTTCGAATGGCCAAATCGCCAATGCCTATCGACGTCACAAACATCCATTACTCGATAGTTGATGGAAACGCTGACGGAATGTTCTATATATCTAGGTGAGTGTTACAAGAATTCATGGTGATGGAAAATCGATCGTCTTATAATTCCAGCACAGACTACATGTGGTATGTAGTAATGTTATACATGTAGTCTGTGCTTCTAGATTCTAGAAACTAAATAATAAGTTACAATTTGAGAATCAATTTTATTCTTCAAATAAATTTTGTCTGCAAAATCAATTTTCTTCCAGAATTGAATTGATATTTCAAATGTAATTTCCAATTATTGGGTCCATTTATCATTTATCCTATTTGGGTCCAACTAACTTATCCATTAATTCAATAACGGTAGAGTATGTGCAGCAGTAATAAGAAGGCATATTTAAGAAGGTAATGTTTCAATCTTTCCTTTAGTGAACAACATTTTTCTACTGTAGTTATTTTTATGTGAATCGAGATAAAGCCCCTAGCTTATATCCTCCAACAATAATTATAAGATTAGTTTTATTGTTTTATCATTAGATCGCATTCTTTCGATGTGATTTCAAAATCAAATAAAACCTCATTATTGTCAAGTGCATCTTAATGATCTGATTTATAACTTTTTTATTGCTTGTTTATCGATTTTGAGTGTAGTTGATACCAGTAATAAATATTTGGAATTTATGACTCGCCAATATACCATCTGAATTGTTATTGTGAAATACTATGCTACAAAACACTTGAAAGAAATCCTAACATCTTAAGTTGTAATCTCTTCAGGCCTACTCTGTCAAGAATGAATAATAAATTCGATTTCTTGAAGAAGCTACATTCTCATAGTAGAATAATATACCAACAGAGAAAAATTGTCAAGGAAGTAAGAAAAATCTCTAGAGATATTTTTTACATTATAAATAATTTAATAATTAAGTACTTACTTATAAATAATTACTTTCAAATTAATTCCATATTACTTTATAAAAATTTCATAATTAAGTTCATAATTTTTACTATTTTAGGTAAGGAACTTCTACCTACCTGTTGAATTAAACTTTGACTACAAATAGTGGCTTCGAATAATCATTAATCTAAAGCTTATAATTTTGAAACTGCATCTTTCATTTTGAAATAAAGATGTCCTAAGTCAGGAAGATTTTAATTTTCACTTATATATGATTTGTTCAATTTTTTGTTTCAGCCCTCAAGCTGAACTGCTACTGATGAAGCCTCTCGACAGGGAGAAACAGGACTCGTACAATTTGAAGGTCATAGCTGGCACATCATCGGAAAACACGTCCGCAGTTCAGGTCTACATCGGTGTTGAAGACTCCAACGACAATGCCCCCGAATTTCTCGACACCAACAAAGTCGTGTTCCTGTCTGAAGCGGTTCCAATCGGCCATTCAGTTCTACAGCTCAGTGTGACAGACGCAGATCTGCCTCCGAACTCCGATATCAGATTCGACATCACATCTGGCAACGATTATAAACTGTTCGATATCGATTCGATGAGTGGCATAATAAGGGTGAAGAATGAACTCGATTACGATGAAGGTGTACCAGAACATTTGTTGGTGGTTAGAGCGACAGACGGCGGCAAGCCTCCTAACGACACGCCTCTCTCAACTCTCACCACTGTCAAGATTGTACTCGAAGATGAGAATGATAACACGCCCAAGTTCCCGATAACCGAGTACTTGGAGTTTGTCGGTGAAAACGAAGCAATCGGTTCTCCTGTTTTCACAGCAAGAGCAACCGATGTAGACCGCGGAGCTTATGGAAAGTTGAATTACACGATAGTATCAGCTGCAGCATCAGGTTACACAGATATTGACGACTCGTGGAAACTGTTCAGAGTTGATCACATAACTGGTCTAGTCACAACAAACGCTGTTTTCGATTATGAAGTGAGAAGCAGATACGCGTTCACTCTGACCTGCAGTGATGCTGGGGGAAGAACAGCCCGCGTCAGAGTCAGAATCGAGATCGAAAGTCGAGACGAATTCCACCCTCAATTCACCGAGAGAACGTATCATTTCCTGATGGGAGGACACGATTTGCCTGTGGGACATGTGATCGGACATGTGACAGCAACTGACAGAGATAAGGGTCCAGATGGAAGAGTGGTTTATCAGCTAACTACGCAACATCCTTACTTCAAGATCAATCGCACAACCGGAGCAATCATGATTAAGAAGAAAATTGATGCCGGATTCGATTCAAGCCAGGATGTGAGTCTTGTGGTGACTGCTAGCTCGGGCAGACAAGGATCGTTGACCAATATGAGCGTTGTTGAAGTAACAATCGATCCGTTGGCACCTCACGATACAAACCTTGTTGTAACTGGAAACGAGAGTGAAACCGCTCAGGTAACCTCCACAAGTGGTGTGGCAGGCTGGGCTATGGGGCTACTGATTACACTCATCCTAGTTGTCCTTGCTTTCGGTGCCGTATTTCTGTTCTTGCACCTCAGAAATAGGCGACACAAGAAAGTGAATAAGCCTGGGTTGAGCGGAGGACAAAGTACGGACACTTTTGTAGACCCGAGTGCGTTTGACACGATCCCGATTAGAGGCGGTGTAGCCGGTGCTGCAAGTCAGTTCGGACCACCCAAGTACGATGAAATACCGACTTACCGAAACAACAACACTAGTAGTTCGAATTCGGGTGCTGCTACAACGTCGGAGTTGTCCGGGTCGGAGCAGTCGGGATCCAGTGGACGGGGATCGGCTGAGGACGGTGAAGATGTGGAAGACGAGGAGATCAGGATGATCAACGAGGGTCCGCTGCAGAGAGATGCCACAAGATTGACTGATCGAGGAACTGATGACGATGATAACCTGTCGGATGTTTCAGTGCATAATACACAGGAGTACCTGGCGAGGTTGGGCATAGTTGACAACCAAGGGTCTGGGTCGTCTGCTTCGAGAAGGCATTCGGAGAGTTTGGTGGCTGGGCCAAGCAAAGACACGATTCTGCATCACCAGGGTGTGCCGATTAACACGTTGCATATGTTTGACGAGGATGCAACGGGTGAGGCGGATATAACGAACTTGATCTACTCGAAGCTGAACGACGTGAGTGGAAGTGAGCGGGGCAGCAGTGCGGAGGAGGTGGGCGGGAGCGGGTCGGGGGCGCTGGTGGCGGCGGTGGACCACGCGCTGGTGTTGGGCGGCTACGGCGACGTGCCGGACAGCACGCATCAGCCGTCGATGACGGGCTCTTTGAGTTCGATAGTGCACAGTGAGGAGGAGTTGACGGGCAGCTATAACTGGGACTATCTGTTGGACTGGGGTCCACAGTACCAGCCGTTGGCGCATGTGTTTTCGGAGATAGCGCGACTCAAGGACGATACGGCTTCGGTGAAAAGTGCTAACAGTGGTGCGTCGAGTGGCAAAAGTAAGATGGCGCCCGTGATAAAGACAGTAGTTCCGCCGCCGCTGCTGACGTCGGTGGCGCCGCGTTCGATAGCCGCACCGGTGCTATCCGCCGCCCGCAACCCTGTGCCGCCCTCGCAAATGCTGCTGCTGCCTAGGTCGCCCATCTCGCACGACGCCCAGGGCGGCTTCAGCACCTCGACCGCCATGTCGCCCAGCTTCTCCCCCTCCCTTTCCCCCCTCGCCACCCGCTCCCCCTCCATCTCGCCGCTGGTCGCCCCAAGGCAAAGGACACTCAACACCGACACTGAACTCAGGATCTAGTAGTAACTTCCCAAAGTCCATTACCTTCTATCAATTAGTTTGTCTCTGGCCTTCTGCTTTGCATTCTCACTGTACTCGGATACAACCAACATCTCTCTCATTGATTTTTTTTCTACTGACAGAAACAGAAATAAATTGAATTTTAAATCGAAATTGAGTTACATATTGAGATTTATGTAGGAAATTTGAGGAAAGTTTGTTGGTAACAAACTATATTATTGAAAGTGGTGATTGATAGCAAACACTTGATAAATTATTATAGAATTTGAGTACCAATCAAAATTTATTATTGAATACATAATTTTCTTTGTATCTTATGAAAATCAATGTTTTGTCTTGAGTCTCCTTCACAAAGGATGAAATAAATATTATATTGTAGTTGATTAATGTCTGAATGTGATAACTGTATCGAGTATCCGGATGATTGTAAATATTTATTAATAAATTAGTTATTCAGAGAATTCAAAGCAGAACTTGCCAGAAACAATATAGATTAGACTTAAGGCCTCTGACAAATTACATAACAGTAGTCAGAACTGTGTAAATAGATGAACTCTACATGTAAAGAAATTTATTTGTAATTAATCAAGTGCCAGACGATAATCGGTGGACAATCAAAATTAATGTAAAAATTATTTAACTGATTAGACTTAACAGAGACTGTAAGTAGGTAATAGAATAACGAATTTATTTATTTTTGTGTATTCCTTTCCTAATGAAAGCCTAGGTTGGTTTTCTAGCTTGTTTGGAATACGCAAAAAAGGTGATGATGATCAAGTGCAATAATGAAGCTCAGAAACATCACCTCAGGTATTATACAGTGATTTATAAATTTTACATTTTTATAACATAGACTGTGTTGTTGAATAGGTGTAAATATGTCCCAAAATACGTATCACAAGGGTGTGCTGTTTTGCCGCTCTTCGACTTAGTCTAGGAACTCGAATTGCGCTCCATGATTCGTTGTATATATAAATCTGTAATCAAAAATAAAATTGTAAAGATGAAATACGTATACGTTTTTAATACTTATTTTTAAATTATTTTAAGAAATATTATGGCCATTACTGTGATTAAACTTGTTGCCTCAGGCAAGTTGGTTCAAAACAATCATAAAAATGATTTTCAACAATGGCAAAAATACCTATGTATAGAGAAAAGTGAATTTTGTACAAATGTATTTTCTACGGCCATTAATGTGTGTGCCACAATAATGATATTTAGATGGTGTACAGATAGAAATCTAGCAGTTATGAATAAGAGGAAGAATGGTCCAACTAGAGTATTTTTATATTTTAGAGTGTTTACATTGACATTTTATAATCTCGGCGTTGTAAAATAATAACACCAAACAGTTGAAAACAAGTTTATTGGAACTATGAAAGTGCCTCTCTAAATAACACTTTTTGAATCTTCGGATTTGAAAAGCTTGATCTGCTTAGATTTAAGATTTGTTTCAATTGCCATTAAATTTATTGATCGCCAATAAAGTTTTCTCAAAGTGCTAAAATTCGCCGATCTTATGAATTTAATTCAATTCAAAGTTGGTGAATTTCAGATAAAATATGGTACTTGAAGACGAATGCTCAATCAGTTGGAAAGTACTGTACTTTTGAAACTTTTGACTTGATAATCAAACTGATCAGATGCCATTATAAAGTACTGATTTTTTTATTTATGAGATTTATTGATAAACAATAATTGCCATTCAATTGAGTTCCTTGTTGAATAAGACCTCAAACATGTGTAGATGATATTCAGACGGGTTTTTAATTTTTCAATTTTTATTATAATAAAGTTATTTCATCGAAATAAATCAGTGCCAACTAAGATTATTTACTTTTTGAAGTCAATAATGTGAAACATAGGAATTCATCACTTGTCATTAATTTAAATTCTGTATTCGTATATTTAAAAACAAAAATTGCTCACAAAAATTATTCTTATTAAGATCTTATCTATTCTTTTCTAATTCAATTCGATATTCAATCAATATCGATCAGATATTATCAATTCGGATATCAATTTAGGTATCAATTCGATATTCAGATACTGTGACAATTATTTCAATCCAGTTTTCATGTCATAAAAGAATTTGTTTGAAGTAATATATTGAACCAATTTTTGTTTACGAAAAACCAAATATATTTAAATCCATTTTATAAAACTTGAATATTGTGTTGCTTGCCACTTGGATATCCTCTGCAAGTGATGAACTGCTATTGTGAAACAATAATTGTAATTAATTTTGTTATACCTAGTATTGTTGTAATTGTAAAGAATTTGTACAAATTATAGTTATTTCTACTGTTTACAGAGTAGGATTTTGTAGCAAATAAATTTTGTATTTAAATAAGTGAACATTTTTATTCAAAGTTCCCATTCTTATTTAGATAGTACATAACATCGATATCCGCTCGATAACCGATAATCATAACTTTGTTGAACAATCATCTCATATTGAGAAGATTAAAAGCTGGTTCCTAATTTGCTTGCAATTTTCAAGATAAATATGGTTTTGAGCACTCGAATATCTAAAGATGGGAAATTGTGAAGTTGACCACTGCACTACTTTGGTTTTGTTTGAACACTCAATTCATTCATACAATTTGGCATGCATAAAGATGTTATTTTATGGAATCATTCACAATTTTGAGTGAATGAAATTTGCTATTTAAGTATACATTGTTCCCAACGCTGTAATGACATACTGGGGAGAGTAAAAAAAGAAGAAGTATAAATTGTCAAATTTTTACTTGAAAGATTATGGAGTAAGGAGACAAACAGAATACTCTCCTCAAGATGAAGTAAATTATCTACTTAATATGGTCAAAAATACGACCATAAAATTCAACTAAGCAATAATAATTGGATAAATTGTTGGTTAAATGCAATGTCTAATAATTTCACCAATTAAACAAGTTTCTGGCTTCCACTTAATCTGGTCAAACACGTATTCCACTGATGACTATACAGAAATCCACTGAAGTAATAGAAACATCAATGAAAAACGTACGTTTTTTCCTTGGTCTACGGTCGTTGAAAGATGGTTCATGAATATCTAATAAAAATATTTATGAATAAATAATATTAATCAAGTGAAAGTGTGAACGTTAACAATATTGTGAAGATTATTTCCAAAATTCCAAAGCACCGCTTTGGAAACAGATTCATGAACTGGAAAAAATATAATGACTAGGTTCACTACTTAAGTATAGGTATATTCATTTAATTTGGCGGATGGCGAATAACTTTCATTCAACATTTCTATGGTAACAGGTGATGAATTGTTGATTTCATCTTTGAATATGTTTTTTAGATGTTATATACAGTATTTATGTGAAATAAATTCAACAGAACATCACCCAATACCAAAGACATTTTAAATTAAGGTTATTCGCCATCCGCCAAATTAAATTATTATACCTACTCAGTACTCACCTATGTCTATAATTTATCTTCTTATGTCCAATAATAATTTGATCGAATGATCAATTCAACATTTGGTACAAGCACAAACTGAGGATATTATATATCTTGACATTTCTAGGAACTGTGATACAATAATATACCATGTATATTTTGCAACTCCCAAAAGAAGGTTTTATTCAATTGCCAAATAAGGCGATGTATTAGAAAACAATAAGAGGAACTTGGAAAACCTCTGGTTTCTATTGAAAAACTCTTCAAGGATGAATCCCGGGATGTGGCATTACTCCGACACTCACACAAAATTATTACTTGGATTAAACACTAAAATTTATTACATTCAATATAAACCATGCAGGAGATATGGATACCTTGATAAGAGTTTAAAAGAAAGAGGTAATAGTTACTTTGTCTGTGTTGAGGGCTGGTTACTTCAAGCACAGACTAGTTAAACTGTCTTTATCATTATAGTCTGTTCTTCAAGAAAGATAGATTGTCCTTGTTTTTCAAGTGTAGAAGATTGGAAAACTTTATTCACTGAAATGTATCCAATTAAAACTACAATTACCTACAATTTGCTTCGGCTGACCAACATAGAGTTGCTGCTTTGTTGACGTTCTTTCATTCTACTAGTAGCCTACAAGTACTCATTCACTGTGCTCCTATAATATTATTATATAAGTACTGTATAACGTGCACTATTGACGATGTTGTTGAAGAAACAAGAATTTCTCATTTCAGTGATCAGTATGTAATAAACTTGTTCCACTCAGGCTATCTTCATCTCCATCTTCCAATAAAGAGATTGAATTAGAATGAAACTTTATTCATTCAGGATAAAACAATTTTGAAAATGGAAACAAAATAAAAATTAAATTAATTAAAGGTATATTCATTTAATTTGGCGGATGACGAACAACGTTCATTTACCATTTTTATAGTATGGGTGATGTTCTGTTGATTTCTTTTTTAAATATGTTTTTTACATGTTATGTACAGTATTTATTTGATAAGATTTTATTACAAAGCATATTGAGCTCTTTAATCCTTATCAATTTATTCAAAACAAAGAATATCATTAATGATGAATAATTATCAATTTCTCGATTGATGCTCATTAGAGATGTTGGATGATAAAAAAATTCTAAAAAATCATGAACTTTCCTTTTTAATATTCCTGAAAAATATTCAGTATTACTTATAAGAAATCGAAGTTTTTATTTTCTTTATTTCTATCATCTACAACAATTTTACCTATTGAGGAAAGAAAACTTTCCATTAAAGTAAACGAGAAGCACTCGAAGATGATTTTGTTAAAGTCAACCGGAAAATCACGTTTATTTAATGAGACTGAATAGCGATTTTACAAAGTCTTTGAGACGGCTTCGGGAAGTATCACTTCATAGTCACGTGATCAATTTATTCATCGTTGCTGCTGTCTCCTGTCTGTTGCTGACCTTGCTTGGAAAGAGACAGGCGATCTGTCCATTATTTAACTCTTTTGGAAATTACTGTTTATGGAAGCAATCCAAAATGGGACGGAAAACTTAATGGAATCAATGGTATAGTGATTTTGAGGAGACTGGAATTCGTTATGGTATGGGTGACCTAGAATATTGAATATTAGTTATCAATAATCAAGCCATGTCTTCAGTACCCATGGAAAGTACCGTACCGCAATATAGTTTAATTATCATTAAAGTAATCCATTTTTTCAATATGAAATGGAATATCTTGTATTGGAACTGAAGACAGCAACGGGAGCTTTAGTCAATTATCATTCAAGACCTTGCTCACACTCAACCTGAAATTTGCACATTACATTATTGCTCATTGTTTTGAGTCCTAGCTCTTTGTTGCATTATTGTATAGTATTCATAGTACTATTTTAAAACATGAAACTTTATTGAAAATCTTTTGTAAAGTACGGTACCGCATGTTAAAAATTTTTCGAAATAGCTTCTATAAAATGTGACACTTCCAAGTTGAGAAAAATTAATATAAATTATAACCAAAAGAAATTGGAATCTTTAAAGGGTAAAAACCACTCAATTATTGAACAACAACCAGTCAATCACTATTCACATTTTGTGGATTTTGCCAATTTATTTTCGCATAATTCTCTGTTACCGGTATATCTTAAGTTTTCTGGACTGAACTGTGTAGGTGAAATTGAGTCTCAGAATTTAATAGCACTCGATTCTTGTGGGAGTTAAGTTTATGATTGTTAATAAAGTATAGTCTACTTCTGACGTGAGTTAAAATAAATTAGGCTAAAATATAAAAGGTTTACATTAATTTTTATTTTGTACTGTACATTAAATTGATTTATAATTTGATTACATTACGTTATAATAATAAGTATTGTTATTTAATATTAAATTACTGTGGACATTTCTTTATTCATAATAATAGCGTGCGAAAAAACAAAAAGCCCGCCAAATCGCAGTATGATTGTAACACATTTTCATCTTTCAAAATAACTTTGTCTAATTTTATTCTACTCATTTTGCCAAACATGTGAACCCTTTAAATTAATGTAGTTGTCTTTTTTATAAGTTCCTATAGACGAGTAGCTGCCAAACATCAGCGCTCAAGTGAGAGACAGAGGAACAACTTGTCGGGATTGAAGATGGGTTAACATTGAATCAAATGTAAAAATGTCTGTTTTCAAACCCATCGTATTTGATAAATATTCAGCCAAAATATTCCAGTAACTTATAAAATCAAAGCTAGGATGTTTAAGAACACTTCAGTTGCCTTTTTAAGAGAGAAAACAAAGATAATTTTATTTGACCCTCTTTCCAAAAGCATTCCTTTCCAAAAAGAGTAAGATAGGTACTGATATAAAATATAATATTGAACGTGAATAGATGAAATATAGAAAATATAAATGTAAATATAATATTGTGATTGAATTAAATATTATTTGTGTAAAATAGTTGATGTCTCTGGAATAATAATGTCTTTTTTACTCCTTACATTGATTGTTGCACATATAATATTGAATGTAAATAGATGAAGTATGGAAAATATAAGATATAAATATAATGTTGTAATTGAATTAAATATTATTTGTGTGAAATAATTTATGTCTCTGGAATAATAATGTTTATAATACATAGAATACCGATGGTTACACATAGCGGGAAGTTCAAAACTTCAAAAACCTAACCTAGCAAGAAGAGTCTAGCAACAAGATGACGAAAATTCTGAAAAAAGGACTTTAATCCAATTGATACATTCATTAAAACACCTTGAAACCACTAAATAATAGATAGCAATAACGTATTGATGATACATTAATGATTTTATTGAATTCTATCGTAAAATCGTGTTTCGTTCCTATCTCACAATGTTAAAATCCCGACAAGTTGTTCACTGTCTCTCACCTAGAGCGCGCTGATCAGGTCTAGGAGCTACTCCTCTATACAGTAAACAGAGCTCAAACAATAAGTTATTTTGCAAAAAAATCAAGAACAGTCAACTTTATTAGCGGGCAATCAAATTCAAGGCCATTGATTACTAGTTCAACGTGTTGCCGAGTAGCGCTGGTGTCGCTACAACTGAGCAAAAGCAACAGTAGTGAGTGACACTGACACAGTGATAGCGATAGCAACGAGATAGTTTGATTGTGAAGAAATGGTATAAAACAGACATGCCGGTACAAGATTTGAGTTAGTGTTCATTTATATTTCTTTTGAATCTTATTGATCAGCAACAAATCTGCTTAAAAGTGAACCGAAAACGTTGAATCCATATTAATTGTGTTTCGTTTCATTTTGTTATTTACGTTTACCGAAAACATAACCTTCAAACTCTTCAATCAAGATAACATTTTGATAAAAGTTCATTTGCGTCACGTGTTCTAACCCGTTTACTCATTAATAAATTTATGAGCTTTAGTTTATTTATTAGATTATTTTGGTAGTGATAAGTCGATTTATTATATTGCCGGATACAAATCATTTCCATTCAAGTAGGCTATTCACAAAGTTTGTGTCGAGACAAGTTGACGTCTAGGTAAATAATTTTAATGTTTTATGTTCTGAACTTCTGAATTTGAATTTGTTCTAAAATGATTGAAAACATTGACTCAGATGGTATTGCTGGTGGAAAAATTATTGTGGTTTCAAATCGTTTACCATTTGTGTTGAAGAGAGATTCCAGTGGAAACCTGTCCAGGCATGCAAGGTAAGATGCTCTAATCAAATTAATACAAATTTTGTATACAGGTCTTAATTACTAATAATTATTTTTAAACACCTTTTGCTTCCTAAGGTCTGATGTAAGGTCTTATATTGGAAATTTTTAAGACTGGTGAAGCTGCAATGAATTATTGGGTAGCCAAATACTTATAGGCTTTTTGAGAATGTTCTGGAAGCTCAAGAGAATGAGTTTTCATATTTATAAATATGTTTGTTGAGTTTCTGTAAATAGTCTCATATTTATAGAGCCTTGATTTGTTCAATGAAAGATTTTTAGTGTTTACTATTTAATTGTGTTGTTTGCTCTATGCATGTGCAAGTCTGTAAAAACGCTTAATTTATACTACTCTGTTGAAAATTGTGTGGCTAGTTAATTTATCTGTTCATATGATCTTCTGGGAGGTATTGAACTTTAGAACATTCAATCAATACTCCTTGAACTGATTTAAAATTAATTATTAGGCGGCTATGTCTTCTGCTCATAAATGAAATGTTAATAAGCTACTTTTCCACTTTACAGTAATTTTAACAGAGCACCAGTAGGTCATTCATTATCTTATTTGAAAATAATAGGATATTGCTACCCTTCATTTGGCTGTAGGCCTACTGAATTCTGCCAAATTGAACACATTTTGAAGTCATTCAGTAATTTTATTTTACTTCTAACTGGTTCTTCATACGACTAAGTAGTCTAGTCTGAATTTGAGTTAGACTGCTTCTTTACTAAATTAAGTGAGACTTGATTACTAAATTAAGTTAGACTGCTAAGGACCGCTTTCCCCAACGCTGCAGCTGATGCTCAATATTTTTTTCTATACTTTTCCTATTCTCTGAATGAGGCTTAAGCTGTATGTTTAGCTTGAACAGCGTTGGGGAAAGCGGCCCTAAGTAGTATGAAAAACCAGTCCAGAAATTTTATTGACAAAATTACACAGTACAAAAATGATATATAATACAATAAATCTGGTGTCACATGGGTTTTAAAAACCTGTTTGTGACACCGAATTCTTTACATTAGTATTACACATTATGATAAAATTTACACTCATAAAAGTGACTCATTAGAATGCAGTTCGTCATGGAAAACAAAATTGAAGAATTTTCTTTCCTAAACTTGTATCACAATTTTCTGAATGTTTAACAATGCTTGGTGTCTTGCATTTTATTTTTTATCAAACAATAGATATATTTTTACCAGCCTTCAGAAAATTGGAATTTCAATTATTGCCAATTTACAATTATAAACAATGATTCTATGACAATCATAGGCTAATCATATTTATTTAATTAGGACTTATATTTTCTATAGTCATAATTGTATAGTTTTATTATTCTTATATTGATTTTTATTAACAATAAAAAAATTAATAATACGGTAGTATTTTGGTTTTCTTCAGGAGAGTGCAAGTAATGATCATCTTTAGATTCATTACATGCACTTCATTGAATCAGCAATGACTAATAGTAATTATGCAACGAATTTTATTGTTTCATGTTACATAAGAATTTTTTCAACTTCCAATGTATTATTCTAGACTTGGAGCTACTAAGATGCAATAATTTCCATCTCAATAACCTTTGGCCATTAATCCACAATAAAAACCTTGATTATTCAGAGAGACGCTATGCTCTGTTTTATTCAATGTAACTTAGTACATATTTAAATCTTTAATGTGCCATTTTATTTCACAAGTTCAGTTCTTAGCGCAAGCACATCTGTTATGTTGATTATTGTACTTGTGCTATACAGTAGCTCCTACACCTACAGAATATTCAAATTTACAATAAATTATATGATGACATTCACTGGAAAATGGTTAATTCGAATCTGAAAGCTATAACTTGAATTTTTTATGTGTTTTTAAGGAAGCATAATTTTGTAGACAAATGCCGTTCTATTGTATATTACTATATTCTATAATACAGAATAATTCAGAAGTAGGTATCCCCATTGAAGTGGGTACAAATCGAAAATTTATTTAAAAAGGAAAATAACACCTGCATCAGTTAACACTTATTTTAAATATATTAATGTGGTATAGACAATCTATAAATATTATTAAATATGTACTGCATTTAGCTTTTTACGTAACATTCACTAGTAGGCCCTATAACTCATCATACTCTTACTTTTTCCTAAACATTACTCCAAAAATTCTTTCAAGAACTATTTGTTAGTAAAGTCAAAGACGATAAGAAACTACTGAGTAGATTGTCTTTGGTAAATTGATAACGAATTCATATTTAATATTGAAGAAAGCGCAGGCTATCCACTTTGAATTCGTATTAAATTCTTCACTGAATATAGAATAAATGAATTGTTTATTTCCTCCAAAATAGAACTAGTTACAAGTGAACAGTAACTTATAGATGTTTAGGAGGAAATTAAGTATAAAAAAGTTGTTTTCCACGATTTAATATTTATAAAAATTATTTTATAGATAACAACGTTTAATTCACAGTAAATGTTTTTAATTTACTCATTTTTGAGGGGATGCAAAATAGAATGCATTTCACTATTGATGAGGAGCTCAATCAGCCTTATGCTAATTTATTTACTCTTTTTTGGCGATGCAAAATAGAATGCATTTCATTCCTGAAGAGGAGCATCAGACCAATTATTAGATCGTTATATAATAGATAATGAATGAGTAGTGACACAATTTTTTTAATATTTTTGTACTTGAAAATCAAGATTGTTACATGGATTTGGCTGTTCGATAATGCGTTTTATATCTATTTTCCAGTGCTGGTGGTTTAGTAACTGCCGTAGCGCCCGTTGTGGTGAGAAATAAAGGAATATGGATCGGCTGGCCTGGCATACAGTTGGAAAATCCGGAAGAATTGATTCCAGAGTCGGATCCCAATGACAAAACACCCACCGCTGGGCTTCTTTCTAGTCAGGTATGAACTTCCCTCTCTTAATATTCTAAAATGTTCTCAATGTTTAAAGTTTGCAATGCTCGAGATTCAATAGTTTCGTTTTTTCACTGATAATAAATAACTACTACGACCATTTTGATCTGAATGAATAAAAACCTAAATTTTCTATATATGATTTATGCATAGCTTCCTCTTCATAGCTTATGATTTACTGCATAGCTTCTTCTTCGTAAAGCCTGGTTTTATTAGTAGAGTTAGTGGTAGAGTTCCCTGGGCGAGTACTAACTATCTTGTGAACTCTCCCAATGAAAACGTTCATTGTAGAGTAGAGTGATGGTAGAGTACTTGTTTTTAAGTACCAAGTAAGTAGAGTAGAGTTAGTATGCTAGTTACTCTACCACTAACTCTACTAATGAAAACCAGGCTTTCTTGTGAATATTATTGTATATTATATAATGTGTATGTTATATAATATACAATGTAACGTGTATGTTATGTTACAATATATGCCTATATTGTAAACATTATATTGAATTATTCATGTAGCTTCACTGGAGTCTTTTATCCATTATCTAAGTTACAAATCATTTCAAATTATTTTTAAAATAGAGAAAAGTTGATAGATTAATAGTTTGGTGAATGAAAGAACCGCTGTTATTGTCCCAAAGCAAACCAGCTCTATATGTTTATAAATATGGAATAAAGAGATTTTGCTGATATGATACATTGTTTGATTGTAAATCCTTGAATGTGCGTTATTACAAGTTGGACATTTAATTTACAATAAATTGAATAATATTCTTGAATGTATGTTCAATCTTGAAAGTTGAAAACTCAAATTCATACATTAAATCACACTGTCTTAAAAACGTTTTTTAAGTAGAAAACAAATCAAACATTTTTATCAGTAGAAAGAATGGATTTACAACACAATAATCATACGTTAAATTTTACAAAACGAAGCATCATATTTTTGTTTTGAAGTCATAATTTACTAAATGCATTCTAAATCATCAAAATTATTAGATAGGTGGGTGTGAATTGTCAATCATCCAGTAAAATTCCAACTGGTCGTGAACAGACTGATAACAATCGTCAGATATTCAAGGAAAACCGTGTTGAAATACACCGCATTCTACCTATTACACAACTAATAAATAATACTGTACGGTTTAATATTACACTGATATATTATACTGAATATTGTAGAATCAGAAAGACGAAGAACGACAACATCAGGAAATGTATTTGAAGTCGTATTTAACGTGGTCTGTTAGTACCTATTTATTTATTAAAAAAATCTAAAATATTAATGTTCAATTTTTGAAGCAAGAAATAATCATGCCAATGATAGCTCTTTATACTTTACAAGAGGTTCTCTAATTCCCCAGTAGTTTCATCAAGATACTGTTGTAGGTTTAGGAAATCATTTGTGATTTATGATAAGGAATCATTAGAAAATTGCTTTCAGCGTTTCATTCAGCTTTATCTCGTGCCGGTGTCTAATCGCTAGATTAGATAAGAGACGTGCACCTTTTACTACCATTCTAAGGTTGACCACTCTCAGTTTAAGGCCTTTTACCGCTGAATGTCATTCATTCATGAGAATCAAAATCGCTTCCCGGTGGTTTAGAACCCACCTAAAGCTGTAGGTCCACTCATGTCTCGTCATCATCCTTCCCATTACCCACGCACAAGCTAATAGCTTATGTGGGCATCACCACAACAAAAAAATTATAAGCCTAATGGTTTTTTATATTTTTTTCATCTTATGTTTATGTTTATGTTTCCTGAAGGGACGGATTCAAAGATCCTCACACGTCAACCGAAGCTTATTGTGTGTCCCTAATACGTTAGTCGGGCAAACCAATACGTGTACCCTTTACGAGTTCCAGGGGTTTTTTCCCTATCCTAACGTCCCATTCATCACCTGGTTGCTTTCCATCTTAATGATATAATCATCATTAACACTATGTAGGAAGAAACTACAGACATTTTCTCAAAACTGGTCTAGCCCAAATTTACAGTGATTTTCATTCAATTTGACGCTAGGCATTAGATAGATAGATAGATAGAGATATTATTTCTTTGCCATCGTATTCTACGGTCATTAGCAACGTCAAGAAATTATCTATATCTATCCATCTATCTATCTAATGTCAAGCGTCAAATTGAACGAATATCACTGTATATTACAGTATATTATTACTATTATTTTCATTGTGAAGAAAACATTTTCTGTAACAATACAATCTAATAAAAAATTATAGATTGATGCCTATATTTTTTGTGTTTCCTTCACCGTATAGTAAAATTGATGAGTTTCTAACAAGTTTTTAATGCAAGTTTGTATGCTTCCAGCATTATTTATAAGATGTTGTGCCGCCGATTATACAATCAATAAGATCAGTTGTACCAATTTTACTTCTGTATTGTTAACCAATATTATTGTTGTATTTTTAACCAATTTACTTTTTGGCAATAAATATTGATTGATTGATTGATTCATTGATATAGATATTTGAGTTTATATGTTTGTTTGTTTGTGTTTAGGTAGTGGCAGTTCAAGTGGAACCTCAACAGTTTGACAGCTACTACAATGGATGCTGCAATCGAACGTTTTGGCCTCTATTTCATTCGATGCCTGACAGGGCTGTCTTTTCTGCCGATCATTGGAAGGTACCGTATGATAAATTATTTAAGATTCAAATTATAATATTTGATATAGTATGACATAGTTCAAATAATATAAAATTTTATGAACTCTCACAATTCTTGATAGTTTATTTTTCACTAATATGAATATTAATTGAATAATTTCGTTTTCCTAATTTTCCTTTCTTCCAATCAGTTCTAGCCTGTTTTTTATGAACTACTGTTTTTTCTATGTTTTATTCTCTCTCTGTACGGTTGAGTGTTTATGGGAAGGATGTCCTTGTATATCCTTCTCAAAGAATGAACATTATATGTTCAAACTCCGCCGTCTCATTTACCTAGATACTTCTCAATCATATAATTGTTAGAATATTGAATCTTATATCTTCAATCAAAACAAATAAGTTGTTTAAGCCTTCAATCAATCGTATACGGATATTTCTATAATTTTCAACTGTCATAATCTAGAATTTAAGCTAATATATTTTGTAATCTACATGAATGAGGTGAATAATCTAATCTAATCTATTAGGCTTCTTAATTTGAGGCTTCTTGACCTGCACTAGATAATACTTTCCTCAAATCTCTTCTTCTTATAATAATAGTGTATTCTCTATCTTTAAAATATTGAGAAATTTGGCTCATTAATAATCTCAAGGAGTTTATATGGATGCTTTTTACAAAGAAATTGATTTGCTCATGTAATATGAATAATGTAATTTGCAATGTTGTAAATGTAAGTTTGCTCAAGTAGGAATTTGATCTGAAAATGTAAGTCTTGACCTTGATGCTTGAGTCCTTCAGTATATTGTATTGCTAATAACTAGAAATTATTCAATTATTGTCAGGCTGTAATGTAGCCCTAACGGACTTTGTTTTTGATTAATTGAGCTGATCAAAGTCGGCAACTCTTTATTGGTCCAGGGCAGAACTGCGGCGACGATTGTTTTGGTTTGACGCTGACTCATTTCAGGAATATTAAGCTTTGAAGTTAATTAGTACTACACTACAAAACTATGAAAATGGTAAAATTTCAGATATCTGAATTTTCAAATTGTATGATACTCTACTCGCTTTGCTGAGATTGGATCATCTTGAATTTTTCTCTATCATTAAATTTAAGCTTTCTAAAAATATTTGAATTCTGATGTGATAGAAGGCTGTATAGAGTGTGAATGTTTCTCGTTTTCATTTTAATAATGAATTATTAAACTGAGATTCCTATATAATATGATTTATAATATGTATAATTCTCCTCTTATTCTTTCTCGACCTATATACGTAAACGTATATACATATATATGTTTAATTGTATAATGGATTCATATTGTAGACTTTCCATTGTTGATATGCTATGGAAATAAGAAATTGCATTACGTCATTTCCTATAAACTGTTGACAGTTCTTTGAATGTCATTATTTTCAAACGGAAAGAGGCATTTTTAATGCTGACTTGCTCTTTGATGCTTGGTAATAATATTATACCTCCCATCCATGTCAGTGAAGGCTCCCCCCTTCCCCCACTCAATGGTAAACTTGGTTCGATGCTTTTCATAATTACGATTCCAAGTATTACTGTAATACAACATTGTTCACTAGATTAAAGAAAGTAGACACTATCGCGTTTCTTTCCTGCTGAGCTATTTCAAATTATCTCATAGATAATAAAACTATAAATATAGGAACTAATAGAGTAGTTTGTAAATTAATATAATGTGTATAATATCTTATCACTGCATCCAAATTTTATGAAAATGGTTTTTTAAAGAGAATGAATTATGAAGAATACAACAGTCTAGGTATTTACAAGTTGTGAAATTTAATTTCCTTAATTATAAGTTTTTCTTTAATTTGTTGATAATCGGGACCTTTAGGCTAAACATGAGGTCGCTGAAAACGAATCTGTAATCAGAATTTGTCTATAATGTCAAATCGCAATCTAATAATTGTCATCCCAATCTTGCTGTGAGAAATTTCCGAGAAATTTTGCTGACTCGAGTTCGAGAGAACTGGAGTTGGTCCGAGAGAGGCTACACATCACGAAACTACAACCTGGACGGGAACTCCCACGTCGATTTGGTCCAGGCTCATGGTCGGTCCGTATATGTGTAGCCTGTATTAGTGTATTGTATTGCTAATAACTAGAAATTATTCAATTATTGTTGAATAACATGAAAAAATAACGTACTTTTTATCTATACTGGTCTTTAATAAAAACTGTATAACTAAATTCATACTTAATTTGAATCAAAATTGGGGTCAGAATAATAGTTTTGAAACACAATATTGTTGATGGTTGATTTGCTGTAGTTGATAATAGACAAATAAATACTGATTGAAGCCAAACTAGGGCAGTTAAATCAAAGGTCACCATCGGTTTTATTGGAATCTGTTTCATTGTCAGCCAAACGTTTTTCATTAAAAATCAATGTTTTTGGAAACAGATACAATTTATTGATGTTTACAAGTACACATTGTTGATGAAAAACTGTGAATGATCAGATTCGTGACTGTGGAACATTATTGTTATCATCATCTGAATCATGTTCTGTGCGTTACTAGAATTATTTCCCATTTTTTTATGAATCGTAAAGTGTCACTGATTTACAATTTATGACTCAAACAATTAGTAGTTGAAACTGATAATTTGCTATTTTACAATGCCGATACGACAAAAAATTTCTCCAATATTGGAATTTTGACTGTTTAATAAGTAGAACTAGGATTGATAGCCTTCCAATGAATTTAATCGTAGGTTTGGTATCAATTCATAACGGATGCATTAGTTCATTAATTCTGAAAAATATTTCCAAGTAAGATTTTTGAAAGAAGTTATTGAAAACAACTAATGATTTCTCTTGCAATGTATCGTGGCTTATTCTTGGAAAAAAGTAGATACTCTATTCAGGAAAACTCTTTTTGCATATGACCTAATATTTTGTTCTCATATGATTATAAGAAATTATTATTGTTCCATTTACAAGATGAGAGGTATCTTTTTATTTTGAATATTCTTGTGAAGATACAATAGAATTAGTTGGACAATATAAAAACGTTTTATACAGCCTTCCCCTAATGATCCCAATTCTCTGTTATCAGAAATAATATTATCAGAGCCTTCTTAAAAAGTGTGATCTGTTACGCCTTACGAATTGGGGTTTTGAACGAGGACCAATTAATCCAAGCCTATAAAAAAGATTTACCAATGAAATCACTTCAATTTTAGAAGTGCCCCTATTTTTTTATTGGCTTTTTATTTTTTTAAGTGCCCCTATAATAAATATGAAATGATGATTCATACATTCTGAGATTTCTGCTATATAAACTGAAAAACATCTGTGATTAGATGCGGTGAATAAACTGTCGTAAAGGTTTTCCGTGTACTTTATATTTTACAACCACTCCATAAATTTACAACAACAATAGATCAATAAGATCTGCAAAACAATAATCTCATGACGGTTATTCTACTATATTTCTATTATGTACTCGTATAGTTAATGATATTGTTTTGTTGATACCGTACTTTAGTTGTAGATGTTTGTGAAGAACTTCAAAAACCATTATATATGAAGCGATGATTAAAAGCATGATGTAGTGACTGTGTATCATTAAATTACTGTTAAATCCCAAATTGTTCAGACTTCAATTGATTCTACATGCTATAGACTTGTTATGTCAGTTTGAAAAGTTGTGATAGTGAAGATGGAAGGAAATGAGATATTGCAACTATTCAATTGCTTTTAAATCATAATAATTAATTGAACGAAATTCCTATTTAATGCCATATAATACTCTGAAGATTTCTTCTACTGCAAATATTGACAACAGAATAATAGCTAGTAAGGAATTCGATGAATGCTGCTGCATAAAAAACTTTTTGCCCGGGCGGGAATCGAACCCAGAACCCGGATTCCAAAATTCAGAACTTTATTACAGTATTAGTGACAGATGAATAACCTGAGGCGTGTTCCTTGAATAACATTCATATTCCCTACTCTTTATAGTATAATATTTGAACATCCCCTCCCCAAGAAATAATGAAAATAAGTTGTTTATTTATCTTTTATCTAATAATGATTCATCTGTTTCAGTCATACCAAGAAGTCAATCGAATGTTCGCGAACCACACAATCCAGTCACTCGTGTCTTTACCAAAGACTGAGGCTACAGGTCAGGCGTGTAATACACCGCTCATTTGGATTCATGATTATCATTTGATGTTATGCGCTAATACAGTCAGAAGCGTGAGTATCTTCCGTCAACCATTCACAGTTGCTATCAGCTTTGTTGAAGTGTATGTAAGTTGATTTTTCAAAGATTGTTTGGCTGTGGTGATGCCCACATGAGCTCTTAGCTTGTGCGTGGCTAATGGGAAGGATGATGATGAAGTGGACCTACAGATTTAGGTGGTTTCCGAACCATCGGGAAGCGATTGAAAGTGTCTGGTTTATCTATTCTTCAACCTAATGGAATAAGGTTATAAACGGCGAGGTGGAACAACCTTCGGGTCTCCCCACCAACTAAAGCCATACGCTAGAGAGTGATCTATTCTATAATATTGTTATAATATGGTTTCTTATTCAGCTTTGTTGAAGTATCTAAAATGTTTTTTTTTTTAATATTTGGTGATTAAAAGTTTTTGGGTTTTCTATCCTATTTTATTGTTATAACTAGGAAAAAATCAGAGGAAATTTATATAATAAAAAATCAATTTATAAGTTCGTGGAATCAGTATTTACTTTACAATTTAAATGTGAAATTTCAAGATTGATAATAGGTAACCAAAAGTTTCTAGCTAGTTGCTGATTTCATATCAATCAGAATATTAAAAAAAAAATTTTTTAATGTCATTCACCTTTTTTTGTAGGTTTGTGATGAGATGAACTTGAAATGTAAAATTGGCTTCTTCTTACACATTCCATTCCCACCTTGGGATATATTCAGATTATTCCCTTGGGCCGATGAAGTTCTTCAAGGAATGTTAGGTAAGTTCTTCCTGATTTTCTGTAAGTCACCTGTTTTTCTGTATCCCATATAATTATATTCTTGAGTTTTTCTTTATGTACTTTCCAAACAAATTCTCTTTTGAAACTAAATTCACACAATAATTCATTCCATTCTAAATGACAACATCATTCATCGTTCTAAATGCTAGTAAATTTTTAGAAAAGGTCGCATTCTTCCTTCATTATGAAAGTTAATTACAAAACGTAGAAACATCTCACAAATTAAAAAATTGTAAGGTACTTTAAGAAAAACTTTGAAACTTCCTCTTTCAATTGGTATAATAATGTTTCTTTTCGGACTTAAATATGAATATTTGAAATTGGTCCATCATTTAGAATATTCAGGGTTATCAGGGTTCATGGTTTATAATTAAAGGTTACAGAAAGGGTAGATCAACTTTATTACGTACAGAACATTAAGTTAAGTAACAAAAATTCAAGACTGCTCTTGGATGGGTGACCGATACAAAAAATAATAAGGCGAGGTGGAACCTACCCCACCGATAAAAAGCCATACGATGAAAAAAATAAAATATTGAAAATATTTAGTAATTCCAACAAATTTTAATTGTAAAAAATAGATTTTACAACACTGAAAATTTCTCAAGATTTCTAATTTGTGCCAAATTTTTTTTCCTGGGTATGATGCCCACATAAGCTCTAGGCTTGTGCGTGAGTAATGGGAAGGATTATGATGAGAGATGATTGTACCTACATCTTCAGGTGGGTTCCGAACCACCGGGAATCGATTTTGAAGTTCATAAATAGTATTTAAAGGAGCCGGTCACCGTTACATCAGGAGTGGTAGGCGCCGTCTTTTATCTAATCTCACCGATTAGGCTCGCCTGCTACGACTGGGACAACCGCTTCCCTTCCACAAATTACAATCCATTTAAAGCTATTTAGAATAACCCTGTAGTACTGTAGTAGTAATAATGTTTCATTTTCAAATCAATTTCAACAACACAATACATAACATTCAAACATCACAAGCTTGGCCTTTGCCGTCAGCTCGAGTTGAGTTTTTCATTATTATTTTTTGTTTAATCACATATTGAACATTATTTTCCAAACATATACAAATTGAATATATTATATAATAAATAGAACACTAGAGGGTATTGTCAATTCCACTGTTTATTGTTTGAGCTGTCTCAAGTTTGTCTCATTGTTTGAGCTGTTTGAGCTTTCTATTATTTTTTAAAAATAACTCTATTATTTTTCATTGTACTTTTTAAGTTTGCTGTATTTTGTTTCCAAGGATAAATAAATGATTTGATTTGATTTGATTTGATTTCTCATTGTTTGAGCTGTCCAGTGCTCAAACAATAAACAGTGGAATTGACAATACCCTCTAGTGTTTTATTTCATTATGGAGTTCCACAACATCAACCAGATATCTACAAATATATTATATAATAAGTTTAGACTAAACCCTACATAGAGAAATTTCGGAAGACAACACAATTCAACAATCTTCAGAACAATAGCCACTAATATAATACAGCAGGGATTCAGCAAAGTGACATGTTGATTTTCATTAATAACATGTTATTACAATTATTTTTCAAACATAAACAAAAGTGTTTCGTTTTCGGAGTGAGAAATTGTGCCTTTGAAAGATATGGATCATAACCTAAATTTTGGACTTTTTTTCTAAATTTGAAGAGGGACAGTTTTGGGCTTAAGCCTGTTGAACCTTTCATTTAGTATTATGTGTACATTACTGAATAAATAAATTGAATACATATATTCTAAGTTCAGACCAGACATTACATGGAAAAAATTTGAAAGACAACACAATAAATTACAACAATCTTCAGAATGAAAGGTGCCGTACTAATATAATATAGGTTTGCAGCAACTCTGTATATTATGTAATGTTATGAAGAATAAAAATGAGAAATGTCTTAGGTTATTGTAGCTATTTATTGTTCTTCAATTATGTTTTCTGTTTAAATCGCCATTTTTTAATGTTTGAATGAACCGCTAATCGGGGAGGAGCTTGTCTAGGCCAATGGCAGCCGTTCACGGTCATTGGCTAGAGCGTCTACCAATAGCGGTACTTTACCTTTAGTATAAATACTGCTGCTCTGTACGTTAAATTTTCAGTTTACCAGAGATTGATAATGGTGTAACAACCGAAACCGGTATCTCGATTTTCTAATAAATCAGTGGTTTGACAACATCTTGTCTTTTCATTTAAAATGTGTGTGTGTTGTCAGGTTGCGACATGGTGGGCTTCCACATCGAAGACTACTGTCTGAACTTTGTCGACTGCTGCCAGCGGCGGCTGGGCTGCCGCGTGGACCGCAAGGGCCTGCTGGTGGAGCACGGCGGCCGGTCGGTGCGCGTGCGTCCGCTGCCGATCGGCATCCCCTACGAGCGGTTCGTGCAGCTGGCCGAGTCGGCGCCCGCCGTCCTCGCCACCTCGCAGCAGGTGGTGCTGGGCGTCGACCGGCTCGACTACACCAAGGGCCTCGTGCACCGGCTGCGCGCCTTCGAGATACTCCTCGAAAAGTATCCGCAACACCTCGAAAAGGTCCGAACTGCTTTAGATTCAGCTATTGAAATGTCACCAGAATATAGCTGGGAATGAAAAAACAACAAGATATTGTCTATTATCACGATTTTTAATAATAAGAAACAGACATGTTTCAGCACCTTAGGTGCTATCATCAGTGTTACAATTATAGCCTATAATTACAATTATAGCTATAGCCTATTATACAATTGTATAATATAATTGTATAATAGGCTATAGCTATAATTATTATTATTATTAGCGTATGCCATAACTGGTGGGGAGTCCCATAAGGAAGTTCCACCGGCAAAATAACCTCAATGTTCCTCGATGGGAAATTGTCGTAGTTCTTGGTAAAATCCACTGAAATTTACATTTTTGAAAGTTCTTCTGATTTAGAATATTCCAAAACTATTATTGTAACTATTATATTATTGTAATTATAGGCTATAATTGTAACACTGATGATAGCACCTAAGGTGCTGGAACATGTCTGTTTCTTATTATTAAAAATCGTGATAATAGACAATATCTTGTTGTTTTTTCATTATGAGTAAGTATCACTACATCTCACCAGACACTGTGTCAGAAGTTATAGCTGGGATATTATTTTTATTAAGAGGGGGCAGTAGTAGTCTGCCGTATAGGATTATGTCCCATAAGAACAATGTTGTTTTTTGTAATCTTTTGAAACATATAGCTTCGTCATTTTTGTACATAAAATTACGTTTGATGTGTCATTTGAAAGAGAATATCATACTTCAGGGGCGTCTTTTTTGAATTTTAAATATTCCTCTTAAAAAAACCCATAAAATTTCAAAATTAGACAAATTTTATTGAAGTTCTGAATTTTTGGATCCATGACGAACTGTGAAGTTAACACTATTGTTTCCACATTAGAATTGACGACATGCAGTCAAATATTGCTGTGAATAACATAATTTTATTGGTTTTTTCAAAAAGGAATTCGAAAAAGACCACCCCCTAAAGAATAATATTCTCTTTCAAATGACACATCAAACGTAATTTTATGTACAAAAATGACGGTGCTATATGTTTCAAAAGATTACAAAAAATAACATTGTTCTTATGGGACATAATCTGATTTGGCCGACTACTACTGCCCCCTCTTAATAACAAACAATTCACTCATACATATACATACATATATGCGCATAATTAAAAAAATTAACATAATATAATACATGTATATATATTTAAGAAGAAAAACACAAATAATCTCTAAATTTAGGCATCACCAGCAAAAAGAAAATTCTTTGCCCTATATATTTAACTGGTCTTAATACCTTTGGGAGGTCGGCATTGTTGAAAAAACTTCATTCTCATCAAATCATAGCTGTTTCATTCAAGAGGAAAAAAACGAAAACAGGCGCTCCGCAATTTACTCCGGTCGCTATTTTTTTAACCATGTGCCGTACTGCAGGTGGATGCTTGACACGGTTTATCTAGAAGTTCTATTATTTTGAATGGTCTATGAGCTTTAATTATAGATAAACCACCTACCGTCTAGGTAACAACCCAGCAGAGCGGCCTCAGCTTTTGGCTTGAGACCTCACTATAAGGAGCCTAGCTTGGTGATAAGAGCCAAGTGAGTCGCTTAGTGACTGATTCTAGTGAACGAATCCTTGCTTACTTACTATTGCGAGCGATGCGACTCGCTTGGAGACTAATGTAGCACCTAGCTAGGCATATGTTCGTCGCTCGCAGTGTTGCAACCTGCAATAGTAAGCAATGCGTTGGATCACTAGGATCAGTCACTAAGCGAGTCGCTTGGCTCTTAGCACCAAGCGAGGCTTTTTGTAGTGTGGTCTTAGTCTAATCTTCGTGTGTATAGCCTAATAGGTTTATTAGTGTTGTGCAATGAAACTTTTTTTAGCTATTTTAGGTGGGTATAGTCTGCAACACTGTGATTTGATCTGCAGCTGATTCTGAAGTAGAGAAATACATGTACAGTAACATTAGTTTAATATGAAGCTTGGCATTAGATAGATAGATAGAAAGAGAGATATCATATTTTGACGTTGCTGATGACCGTAGAGTACGATGGCAAAGAAATAATATCTATATAATGACAAGCGTCAAATTAGATGAATATCAATGTATTTAAAGGCTTATTTATGCGTGTAATGATTTGCTTGCGTCAGTATCAGCTGTCACTGATGAATGATCTTGTTTCGATTCTGTTTTCTATGTGTTTATAAATTTGGTAATACTAATGTATATAATATGTGTATAATGTAAATGTAATTATAATTTTTAGTAAAATGATGGTATTTTCCGTAACTGACGTTCGATGATTGTTTTGCAGGTGACACTACTGCAGATCTCAGTGCCTTCGAGGACCGATGTGAAAGAATACCAGGACCTGAAAGAGGAAATGGACCAGCTAGTTGGTCGTATCAATGGCAGATTTACCACTCCCAACTGGTCTCCGATTCGCTACATCTATGGCTGTGTCAGTCAGGATGAGTTGGCCGCCTTCTACAGGGACGCGGCCGTAGCTCTTGTCACGCCGTTACGAGATGGTAAATATTAGGCTCTACTCAAATCGTGACGCGACTGGAATAACAAACATGTATTTTTAAATGATTATGTTCAGATGATTCGGTTGCAGGATCGTCTGAGCGTCATCATTTGAAAACACATGTTTGTTATTGCAGACGCTTCGCGATTTGAGTATCGCAAGTGTGAGTAGAGCCTAAAACTTAGTCCCAGTTGCACAAAGGTCGGTTAAGCTCGATCTCGATTAAGAATGTTGATCTTGTTATAGCAGGATTCTTTTAACTTGTCAGAAAACAGCTGATTCAACGTTAGTAAACGAGCGTACATCAATCAGCTGTTTCTGACAATTTAAAAGAATCCTGCTATAGTGATCGAAGATTAACCACAGTTAACTTTTGTGCTACCGACCCTAAAGCACTATTCACTCTCTATGCTGCTAACCTACTAGCGAGGTTAGCTACCAAGAAAGGTTAAGAACGGTGAGAACCTAGAGAGCTAACTACGGCCAGTTTTCCCTTCGACTAATTGGGTACCTCCCCACTTTTTCTACATAGCCGTTTGATCCAAAAACAAATAGGTTCTTCTTAATTTGATATTGGGGACTGTTTACTGTAAATTAGGAAAAAGGTGATCACAAACTTTATTTTGTTAATGAGTTCTAATTTTTCATTCATAATCTTGTGTTAAAAGTTTCGTGCTCTAAATTTTTATCAAAATTCAATATTTTTCCATCATCAATGAGTGTTCTGTGCTGTGTTTTAGTGTTATATATTTTTCGGACTTTATAAAATCAAAAGATACTTTTTTTTTTAATGCTGATGTCTGTTTTCTAAGTGAAAACAAACTTTCACCGTGTTTCCTATCAAGGGATAATTGGTTATGTTGGTGAAGTGGAACAACCCTACTCGGGTCTCCCCACTATTAAAAGCCATACGCTGAATAAATATTTCATAATCTTCAACTTGAAGTAGTTCTGTTTGTAAAATGCAATTGAGGAAACAAGAAGCAAATAGATAATAAATGTTGGAATAAATACAAGAATGAATCTGAACTTCTAATGAAAGCCTACTCTGGTTCAGATCAATGTATCAAAAGAATACTATTTTTGGTTGATCCCAATTGTGTTCGTTTCAAATTGCAGTCAATTTCTTAAATATTTCAAAAATATACATTCCACTCCATTTCATGTGCCCCATCATGAAAAATAATAAAGCTCTTGTAAACTGATTATTCATGATTTATTAAAACTATTCTGGTTATTTTAGGAATGAACCTTGTAGCGAAAGAGTTTGTCGCCTGTCAAATCAATGAGCCGCCCGGTGTGTTGATTGTGTCTCCGTTCGCTGGCGCTGGTGAAATGATGCACGAAGCCTTAATATGCAATCCGTATGAGATTAATGATGCAGCTGAAGTAATACACCGGTGAGTAATAGAATAGAATAGATTTTATTCCTTCAAGTACACAAATATACAATTGGAAACGTCAATACATCTACAATACACCAGTTATAACAATCGTTCATCAAAACATATCCTTTACATCTTACTTGATATATTTGAATATATCTATAGACTAGACAATTACCGACATATTCAACTAATAATAATAATTGGTATACTCCATCAAACTGCTTAAAATACGATCTTTTTGATTTGTTGCAATAGAAATCATGAATAGGTGAATGAATGGTAATTTAGATTTTTTGATTCTATTTTAATTTTTAGATTGTTGACAAGAGTTCCTTCTAGTATCTCTTAGATCTTGGTTTAAACTTGGCTCACACAGAAAATCTACAGTCTAAACCAAGTCGAAACGTACTTTTAACTTGGTTTAAACTCTGGAGTTCAGTTTGATCGAAACGAAGATGGTGATGTTATTGTAGGCCTACTCATCAAAATAAATAGAAAAGTCAATGAAAAGAGTTGCGGACATGCTTTGTTACTGAGATTTTAACAATTGATGAGATTAATGATGATTGTCACTAAGATTTTCAACAATTTCATAGGGCTACGGTGTCTTGATAAGGTTTTATGAGAAATTTTCTCAGATATCCAATGAAACCATTTAGAATTTTGTAACTGTGGTTGCTATTTAAATAACTGACAAAATAACGGAACTAGTAAAATGCTAAAAGCATGATTTGTCATGTTTATAGGGTCTTCCAACTGATTAAAAGCCATACGATAAAAATTTATAGGGAAATACAGTTACACGATTATTTGTTGAGTGTGAGATTGCCAACATCCATCCTTGGGTTAAAATGATGTAATATGCAAAGTTTCGAGACAATCGGATGTATGGTATTCACACGCCGCGGGAAAAACGAAAAACCATAATCTTTTAATAATACAGATATATTTTCCCTAATTTCTGATATAGTCACCAAAAAAATTGTATTGTTGTTGGAAAAATTGTTACTCATGAACCAATTCGAAATGTGCAATGTTTCAGAGCTCTCACCATGCCTGAAGATGAGAGAACGTTGCGCATGAATTACCTGCGAAGAAGAGAGAAAACGCACAACGTCGACTACTGGATGAGAAGTTTTCTGAAGGCGATGGGCACCCTTATCTCGGAGGACGGCGAGGAAGTGCTTCCCACCACCATGCAGCCCGTCACTATGGACGACTTCGACGAGTACCTCACTAAGTAGGACATTGAATTTATTTCATTATTTTAAAATATTTTCATCATATTGACATTGCATGTAAAACCGGTTCACGTTGCTAAAGCACCTGGATTGGAAATGAATTATTGTTATTAAAACTCATAAGAACTTTTCACGATGATGAAATTGTTCTATACGAACTCAAACTTTATACGATATTAACGTGACTATCATAGTAACTACTTTATCATAGTGGATGAATTCTCTTACAATTCGAACATTCTAAAAAGTTGTAATAAGGAGGTTCATAGTCAGACCAGGCTCTTTAGCAAAATTAAGTACACTCACATTATTTGACGCTTGGCATTAGATGGAGAGGTATTATTTCTTTGCCATCGGACTCTACGGTCATCAGCAACGTCAAGAAATAATATCTCTCTATCTATCTAAAGCCAAGCCTCAAATTAAATGAATCAGAGTGTAGTTATATATTTATTACTAAGTATTATCATCAATTTTTTAATGTTACTGTTTGAAATAAAACCTCTCCATAGGTGTTATTTATTTATTCATAATCCAACAGTACACACATTTTACAGAGAAGCCAAAAAGAAAAATATACAATAATTAAAAATGATGATAAAAATGAGTGCAGACTAAAATAAAGTATAAAAACAAAGCAAAGAAACTAAAAATAGATAACGTAATGAATATTTTCAATGAATTTCACTATTCTCAATACTGTAATACCATTGTCCTATTTTTCACTGTATTTTCTCGAATTTTATGTTTTTCAACTCAGGTATTATATTATGTATCTGAATTTATGTAATTATAAGATCTATTACGTGATAATGAAATGAGATAAATATCCTGTAAACGTTCTAGCTTTGAATAGACTTTTCAAATCCTTACATATTCATTCAAATAGCATTTCGGCAGTACCAGAGCACTGAGTACACTGACTAGCTAGACTATTATAAAATCAATACCTAAAGCTAAGGCCACACTACTAAGAGCTACGCTTGTTGCTAAGAGCCTATGACTCGCATAGTATAAATTATATATATCGTATGGTATGTATATACTATGCAAGTCCAAGCGTAGCTCTTAGTATTGTGGCCTTAGCCTAATGTTTTCTCGTCAAGCGGAACAAAACATCATTTATCATATAAATACTCTCTATTTGTTCTTCTCAATTGAACTATTTCTATCTTATCTTATTAATTTTTTACAAAACGGTATTATATTAGGGAGTTTAATACAATATTGTAATAGGTTTACAGGTTTCAGATAACCTATTGGAGATCAATAGTAATTAGTAATTATTGTTTAATGATGCTTGTTAGGTACATTGGCAATACGAACAAACTGGCTCTACTGTTGGACTACGACGGTACGCTGGCTCCGATAGCGCCCCACCCCGACCTGGCCATTCTGCCCCAGGAGACCAAACACGTCCTCGAGCGACTCGCAAACATGCCTGAGGTCTACATATCAATCATTTCCGGTCGCAACGTGCACAATGTCAAAGAAATGGTAGGCCTAAATATATTCTATTTCTATTTATTTTCAAATAAATATTCTTATGAACAGTACAAAGGTTTAGACAGTACAGTACAAAATATATACAAGCATTATGAAGTAACTAAAAGTTGGTTTGAAGAGTGTAACGTTTATACAAGCACTAGAAAATAAGACATAAACAAAATATATATTATGATTGATAAGAAATACAAAAGTATAAAAATATAATTGTTGTGATTTAGGATCTTCTGTAGTGACTTATAGGCTACTTGAATATATTTTGATTTTGATTTGAAACTAATTGTCTCCAGTAGTTTATGTTTTTGAATTGATGTTATGGTATTTTTCCCCAGTTATGAATGAAATAATTTTGATATTGTCAAACCCTATTTAAATATTTAGCTGAATATTTGTTTGTAAGTTCTTTCTAATTATGCATTATTTCAATGGTTATATCTAAGGATACTCGAAAAACTATCTACTATCTACTATTTTAGTACCTACAAGTATATAATAGAATTTCTGGGCTAAAGGCTTTCGTAATGACGAACATCAATAACAGAACCTAATAGCTACCAAAATTTGATGATTATTAATTAGATACCTTCGCGGCCGTAAAGCCAACCGGTTCTTATTATTTATAGATATTTTCTTAATTACATAAAACAGATTATAGATAAATTATAATTATTCAATAATTAGATATAATAATTTAAAATATGTTTCTCTCGAGTAGACTGTTCAAGTACTAACTGTTTTCCTATCTTGTAGGTTGGAATCGAAGGACTGACTTACGCAGGCAACCATGGCTTGGAGATTCTGCACCCGGATGGAAGCCGCTTCATGCATCCGATGCCAACCGAATTCGAAGATAAATGCAGTGCTCTATTGCAAGCGTTACAAGAACAGGTAAATAGGTCTATGATTTCGACATTACAGTTATTATCATATCTATTTTCAAATGTTTTTTTTTATATTACTTCGGAAGTCCCAGACATGAATAATTAGTTCAATAACATCAAAATCAGTTGCAAAAATAGTTGTCAAGACTGAGATTCGAACCTCAGTTCTTGTGCTCCATAGCATGCATATTAATATGGTAAAATAGGTACTAAATATCTAGTTACATTTTGAGATTAGAATACCTAATTTTCAGCAATTCAATCCTCAATGTTCAAATTTCATTTCATTTATTAAATTCATTTTATCGCCATAAACAAAATAATCGATCAATCAATCAATCAATCAATATTTATTGCCAAAAAGTTAATTGGTTAAAAATACTACAATAATATTGGTTAACAATACAAAAGTAAAATTGGTACAACATTAGCATAAAATACAAAATAAATAATTACCTTGAGAATAAATTTTAAACCATCAACAGTATTGTTAACAATATGGCACTACCGGCAGAAGATAATCTTGTAATAGCATATACATACACATACATATATGAGGAAAAGAGAAAACAAATCAATATGCTTCTTCCATGATTTATTAATTATTATTATATTATATTCCAAATTATAAAACATTCGTTAGTTATTGTGCGTGCTGACGGACACGAGTACGATCGCAATAAGGCCCTGTCTGCTCCTTAAATACTGTATTGTGAATAGAAGTTTTCTCTGCTAAGATTTCAAGATTTCAAGATTTTTATTAGCCATAAAATAAATCAGGTTTACAATAGGCATTGTCACATACGAAATATAGTTTTCACATACAATTCAGTCATTTCAAACTTTCAAACTCATTATTAATAAAATACTCATTTGTTGAGTAAAAACCTCTAGCTTTCAGCCACTCAGCAACAGTTCTTTTGAAAAGGGTCACAGGCATCACTCTGACAGATAAAGGCAACTTGTTGAACAGTTTACACTGTAAATAACTGTGGCTTTTTAACGTCTTACTTAATCTAACATTAGGTGTTACCAAGTCATACCTATGCCTAGTACAAAAAGTATGCACATTGTCATTGGTAGTGAACTTACTTAGATTTTCTTTTACAAAGATTAAGTTTTGAAAGATGAATAGACATGCCAAAGTCATTATTTTTAGATTAGTGAAGTAAGTTCTACAGGATACATCATCGTTTATCATCTAAACGATGCTAAACCTCCATTTGAAAAAAAAACGATTATTTGATGAACCGAAAGGGTCCTGTACAGTTGGTTCGGCTAATTAGATTCTAAATTTTGTAAGATCGGCTCACATGTCGGCAGGTGTGCAAAGCGGGCGCGTGGGTGGAGAACAAGGGCGCGCTGCTGACCTTTCACTACCGCGAGACGCCGATCGACGTGCGTCCCGAAATGGTGGCGCAGGCGAAGGCGCTGATCGAGGCGCACGGCTTCCGCGCGGGCGAGGCGCACTGCGCCCTGGAGGCGAAGCCGCCCGTGCAGTGGAACAAGGGCCGTGCGTCCATCTACATTCTGCGCACGGCGTTCGGCCTCGACTGGAGCGAGCGCATTCGCATCATATACGCTGGAGATGACGTCACCGATGAGGATGCCATGGAGGTGGGTCATAGACAACAATCCATATTAGTGATTTTTCTTTTTGTCTCTGTGACAGTGCACTAATTTATTGTTTTATTAATGTAGCCTATGAATAGCAATTAACCATTCATTGACGATGTTATAACGTATTGAAAATTTTTGGGTCTAAATTTCTCGTGAAATTCAATATTGTATTTAAAATGTGGTATTGTGAGTTAAGTTTTAGTGCTCTGAATCTATAATCTATAGTTCAAAATAATTCAATTTTGAAGATTTTTGGAACTGATTCGTGAAAATTCAGTGAAATTCAATGTTGGACTACATAACCTATATCTTTTCCACATTTCCCATTACGGAAATTGGATGATTCGGCGAAGCGGAACACCCGAAAGGGTCTCCCCGCTAATAAAAGCCATAAGCATAGTAGTAGTAGTAGTAGTAGTAACCATTCATTCATTCAAATATACAAGAATGTAGGCTACTTGATTTTGAATTATCATCTGCTAATTGCCTTTTTAAAAGGAAAGGAAAGGTGAAAAGGAAAAATTGCCTTTTTAAAGGAAAAGGAAAATAGATTTGTTACTAATTCAAGGTGCTACTGGCCGGTTATTTTAAGTAGCATTTGCTGACCTCCTGTCAAGTAGTAATTAGTTTTATAGTTTAATTTAAAATGGTTTATAGATTTGCCATTCATTTAAACTACGGTACCTCAGTTGCTATTAACTTGAGGGAAATAAACTTAGTTCCCCAACTCAATTAGTCACTTCCTCACTTAGTCCGAGTGAAAAATTCAAGGGGAATTCTTTGAAACAACTGACACTGGCGAGTCTGTCAATCAAACATTGATCGATGTTAAAATAGGTTATGTTGATTGAAAAATTAATAAGAATTTATATACTAACATTAATATCCAATGCCTCCATTGAGGCATCAATATCCTGAACAAATTGAATAATTACAATAAGATTCATTCAATTTGACGCTTGGCATTAGATAGATATATAGATATAAAGGTATTATTTCTTTCCCAATGGGCCGTATGAATAAAAACTGAGCATATGCTTATAAGCACGAGCATGAAGCATAAGGTTTTGCTTCTGAGCATTAGGTAGAAGCATAAGCATTTGCTCATTTTTTTATGAATAATCTTTACCTTATACTCTTACCTCATGCTTCTCAAAATCTGGAGCAAATGCTTACCTATTTCAAAGATTTTTCATCAGCTAATTCATCTTGCTCAATATTTTATAAATATAAGCAAATGCTCAACTTTATTCATACGGCCCATTATTCTTTGCCATCGTACTCTACGGTAATCAGCAACGTCAAGAAATAATTTCTCTCTATCTATCTATCTAATGCCAAGCGTCAAATTAAATGAATCTAATATTATACCAATGAATATTTAATTTAGTTCTGAAATTTTCCAAAATGTAGTGCAAATGTTTTTAGTTCTGTTAAATGCAATCAAGTGACCAATCAGTTGTCTACAGTCATGACGTCATAATTGCAGGCTACGCTTGGCATTAGATAGATAGATAGAGCGATATTATTCTTTGCCGTCGTACTCTACGGTCATCAGCAACGTCAAGAAATAATCTCTATCTATCTAATGCCAAGCGTCAAATTAAATGAATCTAATTATACCAATGAATATTTAATTTAGTTCTGGAATTTTCCAAAATGTAGTGCAAGTATTTTTAGTTCTGTTAAATGCAATCAAGTGACCAATCAGTTGTCTACAGTCATGACGTCATAATTGCAGGCTACGCTTGGCATTACATAGATAGATAGAGCGATATTATTCTTTGCCGTCGTACTCTACGGTCATCAGCAACGTCAAGAAATAATCTCTATCTATCTAATGCCAAGCGTCAAATTAAATGAATCTAATTATACCAATGAATATTTAATTTAGTTCTGAAATTTTCCAAAATGTAGTGCAAATGTTTTTAGTTCTGTTAAATGCAATCAAGCGACCAATGCAGTTGTCTACATTGATGACGTGATAATCAGGCATATTAGATAGATAGATAGAGAGATATTATTCTTTGCCGTCGTACTCTACGGTCATCAGCAACGTCAAGAAATAATATCTCTCTATCTATCTATCTAATGTCAAGCATCAAATTAAATGAATCTAATTTTACCAATGAATATTTAATTTAGTTCTGAAATTTTCCAAAATGTAGTGTAAGGGCCGGTTCATGAGCTCGGGATTTAGCTTAGTCCTAGACTAAAACGGGTGGCCACCGTAGCATCGACAAACGTTTGTCTCTACAGGTTAGTGGGTTAGCAGCATAGAGAGCCCTTAGTACATAGTATCGAGGCTAACGTTTGTCGATGCTACGGTGGCCACCCGTTTTAGTCTAGGACTTGGCTGAATCCCGAGCTCATGAACCGGCCCTAAATGTTTTTAGTTCTGTTAATTGTAACCAAGGCAGTTGTCTACAGTGATGACGTGATAATTTGCAGGCTTTGAAAGGCATGGCGGCCACATTCCGCGTGGCCCAGTCGAGCATTGTGAAGACGGCCGCCCAGCGCCGGCTGCCCAGCACCGACTCGGTGCTCACCATGCTCAAGTGGGTCGAGCGGCACTTCGGCAAGCGGGCCGCCTCTGGCACAGCCAACCAATCAGCGTCCTGCACCATGCGACAACAGCCGGCGCTCAAAATTCAAATGTCGCTGCCCTCGGCCACCCGACGATCATAGTCTAGCCAGTAGCCACGGAAGTCTAGTTGAAGTTAATCGACGTAAAATAGCGTCAACTAACCGAACGAGCTTAAGGCTGAGCATCAGCTTAAAAAAAACTTTTTTATGGTGATATTTTTCCAAGTTTTACGATTTGGATACTATCAAGCTATCAAAATGAAATACTTTTAGAAAATTTTCTTGTTCATTAGTTTTTGAGATATGGGCGTCTAAAGTAGAAATTGGGAAATTAATCTCAAAATTGGTTGCAAATACAATGAAATTTTGAGCATACGTTGAAGGTATTGTCTATTGACATAATTAGTTTCTCAAAATAACCAATTTGAAAAAAAATATTTTCGAAAATAATTTATTTAAAAAATAACTCAATTTTCAATTAAATTGAGAATTTGTTATTTTTCTCAAAAGTTGATATTTTGAGAAACTAATTATGTCAAGTGATAGACAATACCTTCAAGCACGTATGCTCAAAATTTCATAATTGTATTTGCAACCAATTTTGAGATTAAATACCCCGAAAATTTCTACTTTAGACGCCCATATCTCAAAAACTAATGAACAAGAAAAAAAAAATTTTCCTCTAAAAAGTATTTCATTTTGATAGCTTGATAGTATCCAAATCGTAAAACTTAAAAAAATATCACCATAAAAAAGTTTTTTTTTAAGCTGATGCACAGCCTTAAAACAGTGTCGACTAACCGAACGAGCTTAAAAGATAGTCTAAAACATCGTAAAAGACACTAAACGATCATAGTCTAACACCTCATTAAACAGCCAGTTGCACGGAAATCTAGTTGAAGTTAATCGACGTAAAATAGCGTCAACTAACCGAACGAGCTTAAAAGATAGTCTAAAACATCATAAAAGACACTAAACGATCATAGTCTAACACCTCATTAAACAGCCAGTTGCACGGAAGTCTAGTTGAAGTTAATCGACGTAAAATAGCGTCAACTAACCGAACGAGCTTAAAAGATAGTCTAAAACATCATAAAAGACACTAAACGATCATAGTCTAACATCTCATTAAACAGCCAGTTGCACGGAAATCTAGTTGAAGTTAATCGACGTAAAAGGGTGCCATCTAAGAAAACGAACTCTGTAACATGACATCATCTAAACATCACTAAACGATAGTTTAACACGTCAATAAACCGCCAGTTGCACGGAAATCTAGTTGAAGTTAATCGACGTAAAAGGGTGCCATCTAAGAAAACGAACTCTGTAACATGACATCATCTAAACATCACTAAACGATAGTTTAACACGTCAATAAACCGCCAGTACTGATTCATTACAGTATTCAATGATGAAGTATGGTATTGAATAAATGTTGAATTAAAAACAATTTATATTAATTTGAATTACAAAATTTATATCCAACTTACGTCTTTTAGCAGCATCGTAGCACAGTCTAAAGCTAGGCGTACACCGGTTAGTCAAGACAAGACAAGACGATATTAGTCACGTTTAGTCACAGTAATTCACATAGCTGCTTATGAAGCAGCACACACCGATGCAATGACTAATCGGTGTGTGCTGCTTCATAAGCAGTTATGTGAATTACTGTGAATAAACGTGACTAATTTCGTCTTGTCTTGTCTTGACTAACCGGTGTACGCCTAGCCTAATAAATACATTTATTAGATTGTATAGTATTTATTAGACTGTGATCGTAGTGTGATGTGCAATGATATGAAAGCTAATCAGGAAGTCAGGAAGCTAATACCTATGATGAAGGCGTTAGAAGAACAGAAGGGAGAAGTAAATCTGGTTTTTGGAGTCACGTATCAATGTGATGGTTCTATTCCATCAATATGTAGTTCAACTATGTTAGTCACTGTATGCTCAATTTTGATTTATTCCTACTCTTGTGTAAATGATAACGTATGAACATGACTGAAAAATCATGCACAATTTTGTTTCCAGTAGCGTATATCATTACAGAATTAAATTTTTACATAAAAAAGTTTCTTCTTTATTACGTTTTCAGTTCAAGCTCTAAAGATTGTGTATCCACCTACCTGATTGTGTATCCACTTTATTAGTAAAAAAAACATTAAGCATTATTATTAGAGATGAAAATACATTATATCACTAGCACAGCTGTATTATGCACATTTCTGTGAATCTATCAATTTATTTAAAATTTATGAATAATTATAATTTTGGGTATAAAAAATTTATTTAACCTATTATATTAAGCGAGCAATTTCTGTATGTTTATATTTATTTATGTATGAACAACGGATCTCGAAAACGGCTCTAACGATTTTGAGGAAATTTGGAATATAGGAGGTTTGTTACAAAAATTAGTTTGCGCCGGCTCTCATCCCTGGGATAACTCGCTAAAGGACCTTAAAAGGAAAACCGATCCTTTAGGAATCAATCTGCTGACAGCAGAAACAAATTTCCGTCGGTTGTAAATGATGAGAAATCACATGATCACTCGTGAAATACACAACTACACTAACCTTTTTGGTAAAACCAGCGGTTCTATTACTAGAATTGAGAAAAATTTCGAAACACATAAACTGCTCCTATTTCTCCTTTTTATTTCTGTTTTTAAATTTATCTATAGAAAATTAAAATGAATTCAAAATATTGAAAATAGTCTATACTGTAATGTTATTTTTAAATTTGAGGCATGAAGTTAGCCATATGATTTGTCTCTCGCGTCAATCCTTAAGCCCGGTCTAGACGCTTCGATAAGTTTGTCAAACTTATCGTTCCAACTATAGCAGTATCCATTTAACTTGTCAGAGAACAGCTGATTTAACGTTAGTAAACGAGCGTACATCAATCAGCTGTTTTTTGACAAGTTAAATGGATCCTGCTATAGTTGGAATGATAAGTTTGACAAACTTATCGTAGCGTCTAGACCGGGCTTAACTAGCACTACATCCTTTGATGTGAGCCCTTGTGCTTCATGAATTGTGTTAATTCTTTGTGACTTATATTTCTTCATAGAACCAGTAAGAATTTTCTTTTCTCTTTGTGTAAATGTGAGGATATCTTTGTGAAATGTGAGCAAAGTATCTTCCTTAAGCTGATGAATTTCGCTTCATGTGCTTATCATATTTGAGCACAAGGTTGATAGACTGTAAATAACCATTTGTTTCTTCTATCAGAATATTGCAAACGTTATTCATCTTACACCATAAATATTGCTTTTATCATGCGGCAATACAAAGGATTGACCGAGTGTGGATGGAACTTGACAGGAAATTTCATCGATGTCTTCAAAAGTTCTCTAATTTCTAATATCACTCCATGTAGAAATAGTTTTAAAAAAAAATTTCGTGTACCTGTGAATTGCTGAATAGTAGGCCTAGTTATAAAGCACATATCAAAATATTACTTGTATTTTTGAAAAATTCTGTACTGTATTTACAAAATTGATAATATCAAAAAAATTTTGTATTTTTTGAAAAATTCTGTACTTTATTTACAAAATTGATAATAATTAAGAATGTTTTGTGATCTAAATCGAGAGTAATTCATTTGTAATGATTCTCATTGATATGAGCTTTGAAAACTTTAATTTCTTTTTGTATCTGTCTAACTTATGCATTTAATTAGTGTCTCTTAGATGAATGTAACACGTAAAATCAAATTTATATTCGAAAATATTTTTTGTCTTATAGAAAGTGTAACCTAGTTGTTGAACATAATTTAGTAATGTATTTTCCTTGTAGTGGAGTTGTCATTTGAATAGGCTATTTATATTTTAGTAAATCGCGAAGCCTTAAAAACTTTTTGTAATTGGAATCGATTTGTATCTAATACTAGAACCCAAAAACTTATTAGTGTATCCTCAAAACCTGAATAACTGTCTTGATTTTTTTCAGATTGTGATAAATGTGATCAAATTATCAAATACTATATTATATATTTATGTTTATACAATGAAATGTTCGAATAAAATATATTATGAAATATAAATCATGTTTCAGTTTATCTTTATATAAAATAGGCGAACATGTTTTTTGTAACCACACAACTCCACCTTGGCTTCTCAACTGATTTTATTTGTTAACGTCTTATTTGAAGAAAGAGAAGAAGAAGGAGGATGAGATGGAAAAGAAGGAGAAGAAAAAGTGGGAGAAGAAGGAGGAGAAGAAGAAGAAGTAGAACGGGAAGAAAAAGGAGAAGATGGAAAAAAAGGAGGAAGGAGGAGAAGTAGAGGAATGAGAAAAATATTGATAAGAATGAAAAGAAGAAGGGATGAAAAAGGAGAAGTAGAAGAAGGAGGAGGTGAAGGAGAAAGGAGAAGAAGTAGAAGAAGGAGAAGAAGAAAAGGAGGAGAAGATGGAGAAGAAGAAGAAGAACGAGAAGAAGTTGGAAAAGAAGAAGAAGAAGTTGGAAAAGAAGGAGAAGAAGTTGGAAAAGGAGGAAATGAAGAAGGAAAAATAGAATAATGAGAAAAGATTGAAAAGAAGAAGGAGAAGCTGAAGAAGAAGAAGGAGGAGGAGGCAGGGGCGGATTAAGGTCTGTGTTTTGGGGGGGCGGTTTAGGAAGGTCAGTTCTGGGGGGTATTACCCCCCAGGCATGGGGGGGTCCGGGGGGCCTCCCCCTGAAAATTTTTGAACAATATTAAGAGTGAAAAACCGAAAATCTAGGCTCTAAAACTACAACGTTTTTCTTACATAAATATTAAAATTATGTGATATTTTTATAAAATTAAGTATTTTTCCAGTGTAAATCACAACAAAAGTTCAAGTTAACATGAGATGAGCAAATTTTAAAATGAAAACACGCACACTGATGAAAAGTATGTAACAACCTGTCAACCTCAATACAAATCTCAGTATGAAACGAACAGACTCAATAGTCCATCTGGATACATTGAGATTTGAAGCCAGTTTATGGATTCGAAATAATATGTTAATAATTTCATGGTACTCAGCAGCATTTATGGATAGAGTTTTTTCATCCTCCAAAAGACCCTCTTATGCATGGGAGCCTACCATACTACCAACGAGCATCAGACAAAAGGAAGGAACGGCATCTGAACTTGAATTGAAGAGGTTTTTATAATATTAGTGAGTCTCTGCTCATTGGTACTTTTTTGTGATCAAGAAGACAGTAATATTGCAACTGCAATTAGAATATTTTAGGAGTGTTATTGTTCAGATTTGAACCATCAATAATTGGACAATAAATAAATTTAAACTATCAATATTGAGAGATAATATTGTTTTTCCAGCAAAAATTTGTTTATGTTTCATTTATATTGACACTGTTCATGTTGTATCGTACAATGCTAAATAAATATTTTTGATTTGAGAATAAATATTGTATGAATAGTTTAAAAATTTTGGATGGCCTGGCACCGCTGCTCTATATATTTGCGCCAAATCCACGGCTCGCATGTACCAAAAAACTTCCTCGGACCAGCACTGCCGACGTTGAGCAGAAGCAATGCTTTCTACGTTCCTTTTTAAAATATAACCATTTAAATCCTCATTTTTATTACAAAATTATACTAACGTATTTCTACTCTAATAATTATAAAACTACGGAAACTATAATCCTATACATATTAGTTTTTGATAAGTAATTGGAAAGCAAAATTTTCAATCTCTGTAGCGGACGGGGGGGCGGTCGACCCCCCGCCCACCCTCTTAATCCGCCCCTGATGGGTGCCTAAAGGTGAAATTTTTGGGACAGATCATCTCACAACTGGTTGCAAATAAAATCATAAATCTTTGAGCAAAGATGCCTGAATGTATTGTCTCTTCACCCGCGGACAGCTAAAAATCTAAAGAATTCAAAGATTCTAGAAATAGTCAATATTTATTTTAAATTCCCGGTCGATAACAATTATATCGATCATACTGTATCAAAAGCTGACGAACGATTCGAAGTCTTTCGAAAGACTGACTATTAGATTGATTTTCGAATTATTAAAATAAGCAAATTGATAATTGAAAATTTTATAATATTTACTAAATAAATTATTTTATCGAAAGTTGAATGTTTTATGCAAATATAATATCTTGGCATCACTGATTGATCAGCTGACTTGCTAGTATCAGCTGTGAGATGAAATCCATGCTCACTCACACTTCATTTCTGTTTCGTAACCAGTAGTGTTAACAGCGGTCGAATTATTTTCTGAATTTTTCGAAATATTTACGAGTGCTTTCAACTACAGTCTATTTTTAAACTAATACAGTGAAGCTCTCAATTATAACCAGTGTTCAACTTCATAATTTGGTGGTTAAATGAAGCAAATTATACTACAGTTTGAGTTGTAAAGTTTTTGATCCGGCAATTCTACTATTGAGGTAAGTTGATCTTATTTATTTTCAAAGTGGATAATATTAAAGTTTTAAATATTTTCTAATCAGTTGAACTATTTAAAATTTTCAAATTTCTTTACATTTGAGTATGGTTGATATCTGAAGTCTACTTCACAAATTGGTCGAAGTTATTGAAACCGATATGGAGTCGTCATTCTCAACAAATATTCCAAACTTTAATATTCATTTACTCTTAGTTGATTTGATTTTGATTTGAGATCTCGTTATATTCCATTCATCAATACAATATATGTAGTTTTTCACAAATAGTTTTCATGAAATTTATCCAGCCATTTCCCTGTGCTTATTTAATATCATAAAAATATTTAGCCTATGCATAGCAATAATTATTAACAAATTGAAAATACAAGCTAAACTCAAGTTTAATTTGTTTCAACAGGATGAATTTTTGAAAAATACAAAAACAAACATGAACAATCGAATATTGGAAGGCATCAATTATGTATTGAATGGTGACCCCACTACAAAGGGAGGTTGAGGGTCAAGTTCTCAAGAGGGCCGGATGCGCCCTAACTTCGCCCTCCCAGGAATCAATTAAAGGCAGTCATTCAACACATTCAATACAAATAAAGATGTGGAATCAATCAAACCAAGATGTGGTTAAGTGAATCTGGTATCAGGTATCTTTCCCTTAAATTACTAGTTGAAGAGTTAGGCTAGAATTATCTAACATTGTCCCAGAGTAGCGAATGGGGTATAGGGGGTGGGACGTTTATGGTTGTTAGTCATGTAGCATACTCTGACACAATCCTGTGCAGTACCACGTCATCATGCTAGTTTTGCGATGAGGGTGTCTTCTGTCTTGGTCGGGCGCTTTAATAGCAGCACCGCCATGCAGTGCAGATGTAAATGTACATGTTTTCACCATCGTGCAATGATGGGATATGTGGTACTGTGCCTGTGATTGCATAGTTGGATGTGAGTCAAGATAACAGCCATAAATAGGGATTGAGCTAGATAGATAGGGGTGGGACGTTTATGTTTGTTAGTCATGTAGCATACTCTGACACAATCCTGTGCAGTACCACGTCATCATGCTAGTTTTGCGATGAGGGTGTCTTCTGTCTTGGTCGGGCGCTTTAATAGCAGCACCGCCATGCAGTGCAGATGTAAATGTACATGTTTTCACCATCGTGCAATGATGGGATATGTGGTACTGTGCCTGTGTTTGCATAGTTGGATGTGAGACAAGATAACAGCCATAAATAGGGATTGAGCTAGATAGGGTGGGTCCCCGTAGGATATTTGCAGATTTCAGTCGAGTATCGTAGTGTCCTAGTCAGTGTTCTGTGTGGTAGTTCCACTGCGTTGTCACTATGATTGCGGGCTCGATTCAGCATCATTTTTATGACGAGGTGGTAACTGTTACACTGTAGCCTGTTGGGATCTATTATACAGGAGACTGGGAATTGCAAGTATAAGATTGTAGTGCCTTCAGCAAAGGGGTTAGAACTTAGGAAGGGGAACAAAAGATATTTTTGATAGCTTTTAAGCTGCATGTATATTATATAAGAGTCATTTCCAATTTAAAATTCATACTTATTCAAAAAGTTTTGATCATAGCATTGCCTCCAGCCTTTGCTGGTTGGCATGGGGAAGGGGGGTTCAAGCTATTATGGCTTTGGGGCTGTATTTATTCTAGCCTTTATCATAAGTATTAACTTGCATGCTTTGATACGCCAAAAGGCGCAGATATTCTTGAGTTCTAACTCAAGAGTTGAATGATTTGGTACTTTTCTACACATGCTAGAAAAGAAAACTGCTTAAGGCACTCTCTCACACACGCTGAGAGGTGCAGATTCATGATTATTATTATTCTACTAATAGGATTTAAGTTAATTTAAGTTACAGACATCAATGAGAGTTAGAAACTCTTAATGAGTGATGTAAATGCAGATATTGAAATATCTGTTTATAAGACGCTCTCCTACACACGATAGGAGAGCGCAGTAGTTTAGGGCATTCTCTCACACACGCTGAGAAGTGCTGAATCATGATAACATATTATAATAATTATTAAATTGATTAGTTCTAGTTTAAGGAATATTTCACGTATAGTACTGTTAGAAAGTTAGAAATTCTTATAGATTCTGAAAAGGGCAAATATTCTCAAGATATTGAAAAATCTTCATTTAAGACGCTCTCCTACACACGCTAGGAGAGCGCAGTAGCTTAGGGCATTCTCTCACACACGCTGAGAGGTGCAGTTATCAATTGAAATCAATATGAATATCGATTGATTTTTATTAGTCAAAAGTTATAGATTAGACCACTCCTGGCGGTTCAGGCGTGAGTACTTATAAGAGTTTAGTTATAAGTTCCAGGTCGACTACTCAACTTTAATCTTGAAAATTTACTCAATTCTTCATTTTCTAAGTGTGTTTCAGATACAGCTTCGCTTTTCCAAGGGATCCAAGGCCATGGACATTCTATTTTTATGATATACTGTGTGCAAGGATTGAATATTCTGTGTTACATCTAGAACTGTGTGTAGTTACATGTTGGATGTTATTTATTCGCCTTCTTTGCATGTTAGATTTGGTATGGTGCATCTTTGGTAGAATTCAGAGCATACTTCACGTATTTAGCTTGATCCAATATTAAGATTCACACGTAAGTGTTTTGTTTCAGGATTGTGTTTTATTAGGGTAGCCTACAGAGAGTATATAGTCATGTATTACTATACACTTTTTGTAGGGTAGCCTATGTATTTCATCTAATGAAAGTTTTTTTGTTACAGATCACCAAGTTTAAGCATTCACTTCATTTACGCTACATTGCAATTAAAGAGTGAAGTTAATGGACTGGAGGAAGGACGTCTACTGCATATTTGTTAAAGTTGGAAGCATTGTCCACAGAATAATAATAATAATTTATTTATTATCATTCTGTTAATGCAATCGTATACTCTGTTTACTGGCTTCACCAACTTATACCGTAAATCGTTTCCAAATTCAATTTCCACTTTAAAAATTCTTATTAATTATATTAGATCGTTTGGTAATTTTCCATTACAATTTGAAATTTTATTAGCAAAATAAACTTCCTCTTGGTTTTCTGCGGTGCAAGGAGGATGCAACTCAGGTCGACTTCATCTTCAAAAGGCATCCAAGAGGTTCTGTTCTTCTGGAGCCTTTGATGATGTTTCTTTTCGTGTGGGGTGATGGAGGGGGTGATTGTAGGGGTCTTTGTGAACTTCGGTGTTGGAGGGGGTTGTTTGTATAGGCTCTTGAGGTCTATGAGAGTTACTTTAAAGTATTCTCATGTAGGCTTTAACCTTCTTGTACCGCAGAAGACCCAGAGGAAGTGATGTTATTTCAAAATGTTTATTCCAAATTGGGGATACTGTTTGGTTGGCAGGAGAGAGGTGATCTGTAGCGGTACCCCATGGATTGTCTCTCGACTCCAACCCTACCGCCCTCCGTCATAGGGTGTGTAGCAAGACAACAGTATTCGCCTTAGGTCGCGTGGCCCACAAGCCTTACGTCCTCGAATGGTGATGGTCTGGCAAGGTAACACAGAAATTTATCTGTATTTCCTTTGCTGGTACTACTCCGCGTGTGGGCCGGGCAACGTATGTCATGGGTTCCCTCGGTCTGGTGACATCTTTTAACTTTGAGTTTTAAGATGTCCCCGGACGGTGAGTTAACATACAGTGACTGCGGCTAACAAGGCTATGGCAAAGTTGAGGCTCCCAAGGCTATTAGATACTTTCACCTTCTAGTAACCTTAGTAGTCTCATCTTGTCTTCTTTATTGATAGTATACTCATGGCCTATTTGAAAACTATAATCAATTGATTTTTTTATTCAAGACAGATATGAGCTGTGCATATGCAGTAGCCTAATATGTGCGAAATTTTAGTTCTTAGACCATTGTGCCACGTCCAAAAATTAAATAATTAATTTCATTCATTAATCTTTAATAATAGATAATCTTTGAATAATAGTGTTTAATTATATATTAAATTTTATTATATTATCTTTAATTTTTTTGCTAGGGATGATGCCCACATAAGCTCTAAGCTTGTGCATGGGTAATGGAAGGATGATGATGGGATATGAATCTTTAATAATAATAATCTTTGATAATCTTATTTTGTTACATGAAAAAATGCAACTATCTGTTTAGAAGTTTTCTCAAACTGGAGTTACAGGGACAAATATAATGCTGTAAATATTCATTGTAAATAGTAACATGATTATTTATCAATTTTGTCAAAAAGATAATTAAAAGCAAAGAAAAAATTAAATTTGAATTGTGAATATTTTTAAAATTCATTTGCTAAGCTCGCCATCCTCCATTTTGACTTGTAAAAATATGCGAACATATCTAGAACGTGTAATTGAAAAGTATGCTGCTTTTCTTTCTAGTAGCCTAAGGGCCTGGTCACATACGATTGTGGTTTGCTTTACTTCACTAACAAAGCAACACTAACTGCACTAACTTCACTAACTGCACTAACAAACTTCACTTCACTTACTCGCATAGTAAATCTATATAAATCGTATGGTATAAATAGTAAGTGAAGTGAAGCAAAGCAAACCACAATCAAAGTAGCATTGTAAGTGAAGTGAAGTGAAGCAAACCACAATTGTATGTGACCAGGCTCTTAATGATAAGAAAGAAGAAGAAAAAAGATGAAGAAGAAGGAAAGAAGAAAGGAATGAAAAAGAGGAAGGGAAGAAGAAGAACAAGAAAGAAAAAAGAAGAAGAAAAAGAAATGAAGTAGGATGTGGTGGTGGAGGAGAAGGAGGAGGAGGAGAAGAAGAAGAAGAGAAGATGATAATCTAAAGAGAAAGAGACCGAGATAAACGCAGTGCATGTCAATATTCGGTTTCTCAGAAATTGTTTTCAGAGCATTGCATTGATGAGCGCAATCTGCAAACTCTTCTGTATGGGAGCCTACCATACTACCAACGAGCATCAGACAAAAGGAAGGAACGGCATCTGAACTTGAATTGAAGAGGTTAATATTAGTGGGTCTCTGCTCATTGGTACTTTTTGTGATCAAGAAGACAGTAATATTGCAACTGCAATTAGAATATTTTAGGAGTTATTGTTCAAATTTGAACCATCAATAATTGGACTATAAATAAATTAAATTTAAACTATCAATATTGATAGATAATTGTTTTCCAGCAAAAATTTGTTTTTGTTTCATTTATATTGACACTGTTCATGTTGTATCGTACAATAATAAATAAATATTTCTGATTTGAGAATAAATATTGTATGAATAGTTTAAAAATTTTGGATGGCCTGGCACCGCTGCTTTATATATTTGCGCCAAATCCACGGCTCGCATGTGTACCAAAAAACCTCCTGGGACCGGCACTGCCGACGTTGAGCAGAAGCAATGCTTTCTACGTTCCTTTTAAAAATATAACCATTTAAATCCTCATTTTTGTTACAAAATAATACTAATGTATCTCTAATAATAATAAAACTACTGAAACTATAATCCTATACATATTAGTTTTTGATAAGTAATTGTAAAGCAAAATTTTCAATCTCTGTAGCGGACGGAGGGGGCGGTCGCACCCCCCGCCCCCCCTCTTAATCCGCCCCTGGGAGGAGGAGGAGGAGGAGAAGGAGATAATGAGTAATAATTAGCCTTATAATATTGAAGGCCCAGTTTTCTAAGAGCCGAAAACCTCTGTCAATATAAGTTGCTGGTTTTAAATATCGCACTTTACTCACTAATTCATCTAGAATGGCACCAGCAGCTCAAAATCACTTGAATACACACCAAAACTGTTTAAATAAATTGCTAATCTTGTTTTTATTTGTACATTGAATATAATAGTTAAATGTTTGAGAAAATGCAAGTTTAGATATTTTCAAAAAATTAAATCTGTTCCCACTTCTCAAGATGGCGATGGTGATTTGCTTTGTGTTTGTGATTAATCGAGGAACAACTAGAATTTGAACAAGGTAAACACTAACATTATTATTTTAGTACTTCTTTAATATTTTATAAATTTATTTTCAATAGAATTCCAATTATATGAGCAACTTTCATTGTTGATCCGTACCTCGTGTGACAGTGATATCTAGTAAGTAACAGAAGGCACTTTCTGAAATCTGCGAGTTTGGTGTGTTTCTGTTTGCTGTCTTGCAAGTTGTTGCACTTGCTCGAAGACGAAGAACAAGATTGTAGTCTGTTATAATTTGTTGGTTGCTTGGTAAGTAAATTGGAAAATCTCATAAATTATTATTAATTCATAACCTATTAGATGATGATATGCTTGACTCATGATGAGTACAATTTTCTAAGCTACTGGAATTTATATAAAATCAAACAACAAATCCCTTCTTGTACTTTGGACGCCGACTTATCTATGTAATGTTATTTTGTTGATGCCATTGACTTAACTAAATAAACTTATTTTCTGTGGTGGCTAGGCTATTCTATTTAATATAGTCTCAAATAATTAAATTGGTTCCACGGAATTGAGAGTTAATGGTTAAAACTTGGATGTTGAATTCAAGACATAGTAACCTATCGCAGTTAGCCTAGGCCTACTTGAAAAACTTTTGTTATCATTACGAGCTTATCTGTATTCTTACCCCACATTCCACCGAATCTGTCTCAAGTTTCATGACAGCACCTGTACCGTAAATTTTATTCTCCTACCTATCTAACTTTGAGTTGTTTACATTCTCATCTTGAAAATAACCTATGGTATTTTATGCTAATGCTTTTGATTTGTATTGATGGGTTGACAAATTTGATTTTATCACTTCAAGAAAACCCTTCTTGCCGATTGTAAAGATGTTCCAGCAGATTCAACTGTGAGAATTGAATAATGTTAGACTAATATCCTAACCTTACCTGTCAAGTTTAGTAACTATAAAAATATATTACCTATGTAAAAAGAAGAATATTCTAATGTTGGGATGCACCAAGCAACCAAGCAATGGGGTCTAGGCCCCATGAAGATCGGATAAATAATTTGAAATAGCGGGCCTGTCAATAATATTATGTTTTGAATTAAGACATTCATATGTATTGTATCAAGACTTCATTTTGTTTAGATAAACAAAATGAAGCTTAAAATTAAATTTTTTATTTTCATATTTAAAAAAAATTCAGGGGAGAACCCCTGGACTCCCTTTTTCCCTGGGTATCTCATACCCCCTAGTTTTTGCCCCCTGGATTGGCGCTCCTGGATTGAAGGCCTATTTAAATGTAGCTCATGCTAAGTCTTGAAATTTCTTATTACAGTACCTACCACATTTTTCCATGAAATCCATTTAAATAATCTTACTAAAGTTATGGCGTGATTTGATTTTCTCAGATGAATGATGAGCCTGCCAAAAACAGTTCTCTCGTCTCCAATTCAAAACGAATCGCAAGGCACTAGTCTGAATTCAGCGACTCCTACTAAGTGTTTGACATTCCCGTTGCTAAAATTCGAAGAAACGGTTGAGAAGAGTCGTCTACAGTTGGGAGAGCAGGAGGCGCTGCAAAAAAGACTTGGCAATTTACGAAAAGAACTAGATTATTTGCAAGAGACTGCTTGGAAATATCAGCCGATTGACAAGTACATCGGACAGTAAATACACTCTTCCAATCAAGTGAGTGAGCCTATAATTTCAATTATACTACAATTTGATTTTTAATAAATACTTGATGATGATTAGATTTGGCATTCATATTCCTAGAACAGTGTGCCATTCAATCCTTACCGCTATGTCCATTCTTGGTCAATTCTATGTGGTGTTCAAGCACAAGAAAATCCAAGGTTTTGGATTGTTTTCCGTATTTTTTTATCGTATGGCTTTTTTATCGGTGGAGAGACCCATACGGGTAGGTTTCACCTCGCCTAGTTGCACAATTTTCTGTGTCGGTCACCCATCCGAGAGCGGTCTTGAATGTTTGTTACTTAACCACATGATTACTTAGCAACCGCTCTCACCGAGTGACAGTTCCAGCATGCGACTCTCACTAAAATAGAATGGAAAAACGAATGATGCTCCATGTACTGTATAATAGCTATGTCCTTCATTATGCTGCATGCTATGCAGTCGATCAAGTGTGGACCTATCCTATGTCCTTACTTTGTCGATTTTGTGTGCGACTCAAGCATGTTACATATTCTTAATCATTGGCCACATAAATAAAACAAAAATAAACCATAAAGTGCACAAAAATAAACCGAGAGGGGACATAGCGAATTGTGGATGGATCAATGGGACACACTTCTTAAATGATATATTCATTTAATTTGTCGCTTGGCATTAGATAGATAGATAGAGAATTATTATTAGCTGATATATTAGTTGCTGATGACCGTAGAGTATGATGGCAAAGAAATAATATCTCTCTATTTATCTAATGCCAAGCGTCAAATCGAATGAATCTGATGAATCGATGTGTTGGGATGAAATACCAACTAAATTAATCAAACTTGTCTTGAAATGAAATGAATCTGATTATACATTCAGTTTATTTTTATTTTTTGGATCGTAGGTGATGTACATGCAATAACTGCTGATTCCGTTGCGTGTTACCATTTATGATCACATAATATATCTCAAGACACAATAATTACTGTTATAATTTGAAATTCTGTATTTATTTTTATCAACTTCAAATTTGAGAGTATCATGAGAAGCAAGAAAGAAAAACCTTCGGCGCTAAAGGGTTTCAATGTGGAACAGTAGAGCGCAAACAGTGGAATGTTTATTTATTTATTCATTTATTACAGTCGCACGTTATTATTACACAGATAATATTCCTGTAAATTGTCGAAAAGGGTCTTATTTATTGTAAAACTGAATTATTTTTGTGGAGTAGGAGTTTATTTTATTCTATTTTGGCATTAATAGTTTTAAGTTACTGTCGAAGTATGCAACGAAGAATGCTAATGTTTTCACCTTTGCTTCTATCAACTATTATAAGTTTATGATTGTTGATAAGGAGCTCTCTACCTGTAGGCCTTGAGAGTTAATAATTTGAAAAATATGTTTATTTTAATGATAGAAATATTTTGAAACGAATCTTTTGTTCCAGGGTTTTCGTATACAGCACAATCGATATAAATACCGTATCTCAGCACAATGCTTCCCCTTATTCGGTTCATAAATTCTTTTTTATATCAAGAACAATCAACCAACTCCTCAATTGAAAATAATGTGACATCAATCGTAAAAGACCCAGAAGAAGCTAGACTTCTGGAATTATTGGAAGCACCGGATGATGCCACTGATTCTTCCGGTGATGATGATGATAATGATGATAAAGTGGGGGAAGGGCCTCAGTGCTTTCAAGCATTTGGTATTGTTACTGCAGTTGGAGTGCTAGATGGTATCATAGATGGTACTTATAGGTGGGTTCAATTATCTCTTTATTTAGCTAGTTATACATTTATATTATATATTTTATCTATATTAATAAAAGAGAGTTGGTGTCTGTACGCTCGCTTATAACTCGAGAACGGCTGAACCGATTTAGATGATTTTGGATTAGTTTGAATTGTTACAGCACTGGTTAACATAATAATATGTATTAAGATATAAGAAAATCCCTTTATAATTAATAAATAATCAGTAAATTAATGACCTAACCTATCAAACATGAGATCCATTCTGATCCAGTCCAAACAATAATGCTCCTATAAAATCGATGTGTAGTTGAACAAGCTAAAATATAGGTATTCAAATAGATGAGCTAATTGGACTGGTGGATAGAGAGCTTGTTGTTTATAGATTAATACTGTTCAGGTTCATAAGATAGTATATTTTTCACTGCAGGGCATTTGTGCCGAGAGACGAGAGAGAAAGAGAAAGGGTGTGATAGAGAACGGGGTGGGGGATAATATTTTAAATACTGTAATAATGAAAATAATATAATATTAATCTATTCAAAGATAGTTCTCTGTGTCGTTTGGGATTATGTTAATTACATTCATATTATGTATTATTTTTATATATTCGTACCCTGTTTAATTAACTATTCTTGAAAAATTCCAATTGTTTGTTGGTTTTCATCATTTCGTTTAGAACCTTTAGGAATTCGAATTAGTAAGCTTTTTCGAGTGAAAATCGTTAATGTGTAAAAGTAATGTTAGATATGACTTATAACATTGATTCGGACTATTTATAAGATTTGATTTTGGAACAGAATTTTTAATGTCAGGCGTGCTTTTCTTTTCTTAATATTATCAGGTGACAACCTAACCGCGACAGTAAGGTCACCATAGATGTCCACATAAATTAGAAAGTCTTTTATTATTGGGAATAATACTGTATGATTTCTTTTTACTGGCCTGTCACAAAACGCATTGTGACAATGTTTTCGTTATTTGATGAATAAAGACATTTGACAATATTGTATTTCTTTTTTTTTGCTGGGGATGATGCCCGCATGAGCTCTAGGCTTGTGCGTGGGTAATGGGAAGGATGAAAAATAAAATTTGATAAATGAAATTAATTTGTATTTGAATAAACAATTTAATTTTTTTTCAATTTTAATTAAATTGCAGGTTCCAGTTGAAAGATGCGCCCGGCAATATAAAAGAAGGGCACAATGTTGAATACCTTGCTTTCCAACCGAGCGCTAATGATGACATTATAATCAGGAAAATTATATCAATCACGGATGAACTGTGGACTGAAGAAGTTACAGAGCCTGTCCCAAAGACGACAGACAATAGCAAGTAAGATATTTTTCTTATTAACTTCAATCTAAATGCATGGTCAAGTTGAATGGTACAGAAAGTAAGATATTTTTCTTATTTACTGAAATTCAAGTGATTAGTTAGGTTGAATAATGATACAGATCGTGAAGAATATCATGAACTTCCATATCATACCATTTAAATTCTAAATTGATAAATCATCGTTTTTTATCTTCGGAGGTGAAAATTGAACGTTGAAGAATAAATAATGTGAACATAATCATAATTTTTAATATATTTATCAAAATTAGGAAGAGAAAACGTTTTGGACATTGTCTGTGTTTTTATCCATACGTATTATTATTGTACTATCTTCAACTATGACAGTTTTTAGGGTACTCGGTTTGGGAACCTGTCATTTGGCTATACTGTAATAAATAATGAATAATCAAAAAGTTCTGAAAATTTAGTATAAAGATAGCTAATATTCATCTACAAAGAATAATATCTTCTACGCTCACATATGTATAGAAAATAATCTCTTGAAAAATTGTAATCCTTGAAGCAATTTTCACCAGTTATTTCCTTCTGTTTTAAGCGGTTTAAACAGAACAACGAAATTCATGAAACAATAATTATATTGAGAAATTTATTAAGTAGGCCTACACTTAATTCAATAATGATCTTTCAAAGAGCAATTTTTGTACGATTAATTCAATTTATTATTCTTGTAATCAAACTTAGATAAAACTGCTTAAAAAGATAATTTCTCATCATCTAAGGTTAAATTTAAACCATGTTAATGACAAATTAATTTATTTTATATAGTTTTTTTTTGTTGACCCTTTTGTAGATTGGAGTAAAAGAACTATTATTCTGATGAAACAATTGTTCCTGAAAAAATTCGCCCCTCAATTTTGTATTCTTGTTATCTATGAGCTGATAACATTTTATCTATAGTCATGATTAGATACAGGCTATTTTGTACTAGAAGGAGCTTATAGTGAAATACATTGGTCAGTTGTAATTTAGTTGTTCAATCAGATTGAATAACATAATGTTGAGTTTTAATAAAATTATTCTGTTTTAAGTGGATTATAAATCCTATCAGTTACAATAGTTTTAATAGAATTAGACTTGATCATTCTCTGACTTTATTTTGTGTTCAACTAATGAAATACTATTCAACTATCTCAAAATTTGTGAGTATCATTCAACAATAAAATACAGGATTGAAATAAAATGTTTTCGTGATGGATGTAATATTGTGCTTTATATAATCTGAAACAGATTATTATGAATTAATAGTATAGCCTACTATTACTACTACAATAATATTTTTCCACTCTTATTTTAAGTATAATTTTATTTTAGTAATTTAATTCTATTTCAGGCAATTGTAATATTATTTATATATTGTAATATTCAAGTAGTTCTGAATCAATTCATGTTTTTACTACTATTCTGAAACAAGAAGACTACAGCTTTTATAGACTAGCCTATTTTTATTCAATTTCTGGAACTGAATGAGAAGGAAAAAATTCACAAAAGTAGGCAGTTTTCTTTGGGGAAAACTTCCAATTAACAACTTATTATTTATATTAATAATTGTAATGTCTTTTGTAACTTGTAATATTTTTGTTGCAATAGGCCTGGCAACCTTTGTTTTGATGAATAAATAAAATAAATTATATTCAGTGCTTTTGAAGATGATTTCTGCTATTGAAATAGTAATTATATACAGTACCGGTAATCTGATCTGAAAGGTTTCATGTTCCAGCAAGATTATTGATTTTTTGAAAAAATAGTGAATTTCAATTCAAATTGTAGACTAAGTAGGCTACTTTGAATTACTTCTTTTTAATTGGAAAAATTATTATTTATTTTACTCCGTCACCTTACTATCATCATGTTTGAGAAGGTATTGGATTATAGTCAATGTAATTCACTGAAATGGTGAACATTTTTTTTTCACAGGAAAAAGAAAGCAATATTTGAGAGACACAAAGTGTGTCGTTTATCAAAAAGAAACGGTCGAGAAATATTCATTGATCCTCCAGGAGACTATTCGTTCAACCTCGACCATGTCAAAATATCTTTCGTCCCAATTCCAGGTAATATCTTCTATTAGTTACCTACTTGTTTCATCTAATTGCAACTCCAATCGCATTTTTATATTTAATGTATTATTCTATGTTTAGTTAATCGTGTTCTAGCTTTGAATACTTTTTTGTGCGTTCAGCTCTTCCAGTAATTGTTTGTTCTTGTTGTTCCCATCTTTTTTTACTCATATACTCATTTACTCATGAGGGAACATTTTTCCCTCGAAATATAATGTATTAGCTCTACTGTACTGTTTATTAACGCATTGTACATAACTTAGGTTAGGCGTACACCGGTTAGTCAAGACATGTCAAGACGACATTAGTCACGTTTAGTCACAGTACTTCACATAGTTGCTTATGAAGCAACACACACCGATTAGTCATTGCATCGGTGTGTGCTGCTTCATAAGCAGCTATGTGAATTACTGTGACTAAACGTGACTAATTTCGTTTTGTCTTGTCTTGACTAACCGGTGTACGCCTAGCCTTACATGTATCAGTCCTCTCCCAGTATCCATTTGTAAAAGGCTATGGCTTTTCCAATGGATGAACGTGTGTTCATATAGGAACCGTCTATTATAATTGTTTTTATTATTAGAATTGTGTAAGATTATTATTTGATTTGTTTAATCTGACGTTGTTGTGACATTCTCCAATGTTTTTAACAATAAATTATTTTGAATTTTTCCCATTATTGAGAGTTATTAAACATGTAATAAATTTAAAGGCTTGTATTCGAGAATATTCGCTTGGAAATAATCATGTTCATAAAAAGTACGAACCAATCAACATTTATAATTTGTTTCTATTGTTTAGGTGATTGGTTAACAGTTGTTATGCGAGTTGAAGAATCGGAAGACTCGTTGAACGGTGTTGGGGAAATTTTGGAAATTCTCGAAGTGATGCCTCTGCGTTTCAAGTCGACTGAGGGAGTTGTCTCGCATTGGAAGGCCGATCAGAAAATGGGAATTATCGATCGAGAAACTTATTTCACACTGGATGCCTGTGAAATCGGTTATGTACCTGTTGTTGGAGATCAGGTAGGATTTGTTTTATAAATAACAAAATATAATAAATAATATAATTTGTTTTTCATATCAAACACCTCAAAGTTTCGATGCTTACCCAAGAAATAACACTATTTACAAACACGTTTAAGTAGGAAACAACTCGACTTCCATCATAGTGACGATCGTTTCGTTTTGGTGTTGGACATCATCAGACTGAAATATTTTCTTTTCTGTTGAGTGTTGTTGATTTTACATGAAAGGCTTGCTTAGGCTCTACTCACACTTGGAAACTCAAATCGCATCGCTCGGCGACTGGAATAACAAAACATGTGTTTTCAAATGATGACGCTCAGACGATCCTGCAACCGCGTTGTCTGAACTTCATCATTTGAAAACACATGTTTTGTTATTCCAGTTGCCGAGCGATGCGATTTGAGTTTGCTAGTGTGAGTAGAGGCTTACAATTCTTCTTTCTGAAAAATGTGGTAAACGTTATATTTTACTCTTTTAAGTAAAATATAATGCTCTATAAGACAAAAATATTTGCTCTATTAAGACTCTCTTTGCTTCCGCTTGTCCATTGCTCCGGTGAAAGCAAGTATACAAGCTTTTCAGATGTACAATTCCAAATCACTAACTCCAATAAGCTACTTTTGATAAATTTATGAGAATAGTCTCAAAGGCCAAGACTTCGCCTACGTGTGTACTTCATCACTCAAATCAATGTTCTGCAATTCCAAATAAATTTATTTTTCATAAACAATAAGTTCAATAAATTTTATCCTACCTCGGTTTACAAAAAAAATCTTGAGCATTCCATGATTAAATTATAACCACCTGGTCTATTTCCATCCTTGTTTTTCACTCTTGATACATTCATCCTCGCTATTTCCATCTTTGTTACTCTTTTTCCCCTATTTTACCTTCAATCCATTCTTTTCTTAATTCCCCTTCTTGTTTTCATCTTTTTTTATTTTTTTGATTACCATCCGTTGTTTATGTGAAATGATGGTGGTCAACTCTTGAGCGATTCATACACTTATGAGCAAATTCTTCATTGATATTCAAGATAGCAAATTATTTTGTAAGCATTCTATGTTCTAATGGCTCTAATAATTTAGTTCTTGTGATCACTACAGGTAATAAAGATATATTTGAGTAAAATCGCTTCCCGGTGGTTCGGAACCCACCTAAAACTGTAGGTCCATTTCTCATCATAATTTTTCCATTACCCAACCTCAAGTGTTCTGTGCTGTGTTTTAGTGTTATGTATTTTTCGGACCTTATAAAATCAAAAATACTTTTTTTAAATGCTGATGTCTGTTTTCTATCAAGGGATAATTGGTTATGTTGGTGAAGTGGAACACCCCTACTCGGGTCTCCCCACTATTAAAAGCCATACGCTAAATAAATAAATAACCATAGCGAAAAAATTTATATTTCCTGAAAACTTATATGACTATTGGCTTTGAACATTTTGTAAGATAGAGAATTTCATTGAAAATTCAAATGACCGTAAGAACATTTCATTGGAAATTCGAATGACTATTTAAAATTTGAGTGGTTTATAATATTTGTTTCAGATTGATGCCCATATTATCGAAAGCCAACAAGGACATCTGTCTTGGAGGGCGCTCAAGGTCATTCCAGCAACTCAACGCACAAGCTACAACCGTAGAAATGACATGAATTTCAGGAAGTCCATGCTCGCACAATCAGCAGATGCACACGGAGAGCTGCTGCAGAACAAGTATGGAATAAGCATATCGACAAGATGCAATTTTGGAAAACTGCAGTACGGAAATGAGAGAGATATGATTGTGAGTTTTGATTTTTCTTAATTTCTAGAAAGTTGCTTCAAGTTTGTAGCACGTATCGAATCAAATTAGTCTCACTTTGGTAGCCTATTTATAGATTGGATGAATGAATCGAATTTGTGTAGATTTGTTTGTCAGGGTAATGCCCACATGAGATCTAGGCTTGTGCGTAGGTAAAAGATGAATACATTGAATACAAATACAAAGATGAATTCAGATGGATTGACAGATGAAGTAAATAACTAGTATTCAATACTTTCTGGGGGCCGGTTGCACAAAAGTGAATTTAATTAATCTTGGAATGCTCATTAGAATTTTCCATTAGGCTACAGATCTAGCTTAACAGACCTTCGTGCAACTGGGTTGGGAACTAGGAATTGGTTGAAATAAACAATTGAATTATATATATTTATAAACATTTGAACTATTGACTGAATTTATGATTCGCAGACGATATTTTCACGATAGCTTACGTTACTTGACAGGAGTTCAAAATAACTAAATAAGAAACTGCGATTAAACTCTTATGAGAAACTCTTTTTTTCTTTCAATTATTGACCTAGTACAATCTTTTTTATCCAATAAAAAGACAATGTCACAGCCGCAAATTAATTAACATATAAAAAAATTTTATTTGTATATATTTTTATAATGTTCATCAACTAGGAAGTTAGAAATTGATAACAACCTTTGATAATAATTTTTATAGCAATTGGAAGCGGGACGGTTTCATAATAATTTAGAATTCCTACAAAACACTCACTAAACTTAATGCATAGTGCTGTTAATGTGTAGTGTGCTCTTTTCCTGTTTTACATGACCTCTAAAATTTCATGAAACAGGCTCCTGGTTGTATTTTTATTCTCATCGCTCAATTTAAGAGACGAGTATTGAATAAATTATGACTTCTTGTTTGTCACTAACTTTGAAAATTACATCTCCGATGTTCTGAATCTACCTTGAAGTATAGCTTGATTTCGGTTTCATCATCCGTTTTTTTACCCACTTAAAGTTGGTAATGTGTCACTTCCAGTCAAAAAATCAATTGAATTTATAATTGAAGGAAACAGTTGTAAAACAGTGAATGCCTTGTTTACAGGTAGAGGTGAAAAACTCGAGCAAAATAGTTCATCAACTTGCAAGTGCTGGATTTTGCAATAAATTTCAAACTCAGATGAAGCTGATTGAGCCAGTTCTTAAGTCTGACCAGTACTATCAGATTGACATCGGCGAAACGGTCAAATTTGTTTTTCGGTGCCAAGCCAAGTGAGTTTGTTTTCTCTTCTCGATACTACATTTCAATAGTATTAACATTCGAAAATTACAGAGGATTAGACATCCAATGGAAAATTTGTTTCAAATATTAATATTGCTAGGGAAGAACCCAATCCTTTTAAAATCTCGCACATTTTCATAACAATACCGACAATTACTTTCAAAACAATGTAGCTTACATAATTTGTAAAATGTGTGATTTACAGGTTCTTTGGAAATGCTGAAGAATTGTTCGTATGGAATTTTAAAGCATTCAATATTGGTCGTTTCTTACGTGTTGAGGTCGAAGATGAATATTTGCAGGAAGTGAAAAATAATAAATACCAAAGGAAACCCAAAATGGAAATCGACAGAGAGTAAGTGCATCCTCGTATTAATTCAACTGTGATGTATATTTTTTCCGCATATCTTGCCAAGTATCTCATGAATGCTGGAGTTGCAGGTCTGGTAATCAGTCATTTCGCTAAAAATTTATCATTTACAACATAATTAAACTTTTGAATGATTGAATTGTTTACGATATCTGCAATCTAATATTCCAATAAAACATTCCCCTTTCATCAATTCCTGAAGTTACGCTCCCTTTTGCACGAAAACCAATTATATTTAACCGCCGTAAGATGACGTCATCGTAAGGAGCTTATTAGGGATTTCGTGCAATCGTCCGTAATGTGTTTCTTCTCTTTATACATTCGCCGTAGCGCCTGTCATAACATAAATTGATTAATATTATTTCCTTGCGATAATTTAATTTCTTGTTCTAATCCTGGTTCATTGCTGGGAAAATATATTGTACTTTACTTTTGATATTCAAAATATACTATAACGTAATATATTCTCAAACAATAATCGAATTATTTGATAAAAAAAATTTCACTCTGAAACTCTTCAATGACTAAATTACATAGAATTTATTCAATATTATAGAGAAGTTATGGTCTTGTTTTAATTGCCTGATGTCTATTGATTTCAGAAATATTGTTCCAACAAAACATGGTTTCATTATTAATGGAGTTAGATCTACAAGAAAAGCTGCCTTTATTCCAATCAAGCTCGGACTCTTCAAGGTCCCAGATCAATTTTGGGATATAATGGCTGACAACAAATGCGGGTGAGGTTCATTTTTATATGTATTTTTTGGAATTGCTTATTGTTATGTTCAATCTATCTTGTTGCATTGTATTTTTGTTTGATTTGTCGTTGTGTAAAATATTTTGTTTGAAATCAAGTAATTAGCATTAGATGTGAGGATCAAGTACTATTAAAAGAGAGAGCTCCTCAAGGAACATTCTATAATTGTTTAGCCGCATACTGACCCTTGACTTTGAAAACCTGACATTATCATTCACTGCACGGATAAAACTATTAACTAATATAATAATTTATCTATGTGAATCTAATGTTTAAAGTTAATGTAATGCTTGAAGTTGAAATGATGAATATTTGTAACAAGTTTCTATAGATTACCATATCCTGATTCATTAATTTAAAAAATCCTAACTTAAAATCCGACATTAACTTTCAAAACAGGCATTGAAGGTAGTTTCTTTTAGTTTAGTACATTGAACATATTCAGGTCTTTGAGGTACAACACAGTCTTTGCAAATTGCAAGTAGTGGATAACAGGAAGAATTACTAAGCTACAGACAATACTTATTTTCTCTATAATAATAATTTGTTTTGTTTTGTTCTACACTATGAAAACATACGAAATAAGAACATTTTCCTCTTTCTTTTCGTTGTAGTCATCTTCTTCCCCCTTCTCTTGCCCTACCCTACCTCTTCTGCTTGTTCCTCGTTTCATTCGCTACTTCTTGGTTCTTTCTCTTTAGCCTCCTCCTCCTCCTCCTCCTCCTCCTCCTCCTCCTCCTCCTCCTCCTCCTCCTCCTCCTCCTCCTCCTCCTCCTCCTCCTCCTCCTCCTCCTCCTCCTCCTCCTCCTCCTCCTCCTCCTCCTCCTCCTCCTCCTCCTCCTCCTCCTCCTCCTCCTCCTCCTCCTCCTCCTCCTCCTCCTCCTCCTCCTCCTCCTCCTCCTCCTCCTCCTCCTCCTCCTCCTCCTCCTCCTCCTCCTCCTCCTCCTCCTCCTCCTCCTCCTCCTCCTCCTCCTCCTCCTCCTCCTCCTCCTCCTCCTCCTCCTCCTCCTCCTCCTCCTCCTCCTCCTCCTCCTCCTCCTCCTCCTCCTCCTCCTCCTCCTCCTCCTCCTCCTCCTCCTCCTCCTTCTCTTCCTCCTCCTCCCCCCTTATCATCTATAATTTATTTAAATAAAAGATTCAAATAAACCAATATTCAATAGAGATTTTGTTTTATTTATAATTGTAACAAACTAACAAATTCATATTTAAATTTAAATACGTTATCTCTAGCTCCTACTCTTCCTCCTCCACTTGCTTAGCCTCTTCTCTTTCCACCTACCTTTTTTTTTGAGGGTGATGCCCACATGAGCTCTAGGCTTGTGCGTGGGTAATGAAAGGGGTGATGATGAGAGATGACGACTGTCTTTAGGCAGTCGGGACCGACGGCTCTTCTGAAAGACGGGAGTGGCCGTTTCTGTCAAAATCCGTTCCGGCAACTGTATTCGATCTTGGAACCTTTGGATTATCAGACAGGCGCTTATCGCCCTCGGCTACGGCCACCTCTTCCTCCTCCACATTCTTTATCTTTTCCATCTATCTCTACCTCTTGCTTCTTCTCTTTCTTTTTCCCCCTTCCTCCTTCAATCTCTTCATCTTCTCTCGCTGCTTCTTCCTCTTTCTCCTCCTTCTACACTTTCCTTCCCATCTCTACATTGTATTTCGCTGCTTTTTCTTCCTCTTGCTCCTCAGTCACACTCTTATCTCCTTACAATTTATCTCTTGACGACTTTTATTTATTTTCAAGCCTTGTAGTGTGTTTCTGCTGTAGTTAGTAATGTGTGCCGCTCATCGTGTGTTGTATTGAAGTGACTACACAAAATGTACTAGTAGTGTCTCTCTCTGCTGTAGTTTATTCAAGTAAATTAATTTTTGAGGAACTGGATGTATCAACTATTAGGCAGTTATTTGTGAAGAGAATTGTGACTTATTCTTGCCCTAATAAAAATCAATTTATGAGCAGGCAAATCACTTACAGTATAATATAAGACCTCTAAGCAATAGCATCCATATTCCGCTCTATCATAAAAAAATATGCAGACATCAAACCCAATATATATGCAGCAAACTAATGAAAATGAATATAATCCCCATCCAGTTCATACATAATAAAATCACCTATAAACTTAGTTTAGAATTAGTTAATTGGGTTAAAAATAACTTCTATTTTAAGATTGGTAGCTTAATGTAGTACAGTTCTTAAGATTGATCTTATATTTTCCATATTAATCTTTTTATGTAGATATAGATATTATTAATTTTATTTTGGAGCATTATTATTTATCGTTGAGCATATTATAAACAAATGAATAGCCTATGTACAAGCCTAGCTTTGCTGATGTATGCAGGTATTATTAAGAGTAATTCATTATTATTATATGTGTATTATTTACTAAAAAATGTATTGTATTATTGTTGTGTGAATAAATAAATAAATTGATTGTGAATAAATTAACAATCATATGAGGGTATAATTGACATTAATAACAATATATCAGTCTAATCTAATAGAAAAAATCATAACTTTTTCCTCTTACTCCAATTCATCAACTTTCTTCTCTTTCTTGCATCTTCTGCTTGCCACAGGGGAGAAGGCCAAACTCATTACATAAATGATTGAACATTACTTTCCTAATAACAATCATATGAGGGTATAATTGACATTAATAACAATATATCAGTCTAATCTAATAGAAAAAATCATAACTTTTTCCTCTTACTCTAATTCATCAACTTTATTCTCTTTCTTGCATCTTCTGCTTGCCAGAGGAGAGTAGGCCAAACTCATTACATAAATGATTGAACATTACTTCCTAATAACAATCATATGAGGTATAATTGACATTAATAACAATATATCAGTCCAATCTAATAGAAAAATCATAACTTTTCCTCTTACTCTAATTCATCAACTTTCTTCTCTTCTTGCATCTTCTGCTTGCCAGTGGGGAGGAGGCCAAACTCATTACATAAATGATTAAATATTACTTCCCTGATAAAAATCAAATGAGGGTATAATTGACATTAATAACAATATATCAGTCTAATCTAATGGAATAAATCATAAGTTTTTCCTCTTACTCCAATTCATCAACTTTCTTCTCTTTCTTGCATCTTCTGCTTGCCAGAGGGGAGGAGGCCAAACTCATTACATAAATGATTGAATATTACTCCCCTAATAACAATCATATGAGGGTATAATTGACATCAATAACAATATATCAGTCTTATCTGATAGAAAAAATCATAACTTTTTCCTCTTACTCTAATTCATCAACTTTCTTCTCTTTCTTGCATCTTCTGCTTGCCAGAGGAGAGTAGGCCAAACTCATTACATAAATGATTGAACATTACTTTCCTAATAACAATCATATGAGGGTAAAATTGACATTAATAAAAATATATCAGTCTAATCTAATAGAAAAAATCATAACTTTCTCCTCTTACTATAATTCATCAACTTTATTCTCTTTCTTGCATCTTCTGCTTGCCAGAGGGGAGAAGGCCAAACTCATTACATAAATGATTGAACATTACTTTCCTAATAACAATCAAATGAGGGTATATTCGACATTATTAACATTATATCAGTCTAATCTAATAGAAAAAATCATAACTTTTTCCTGTTACTCTAATTCATCAACTTCCTTCTCTTTCTTGCATCTTCTGCTTGACAGAGGGAAGAAGGCCAAACTCATTACATAAATGATTGAACATTACTTCCCTAATAACAATCATATGAGGGTATAATTGACATTAATAACAATATATCAGTCCAATCTAATAGAAAAAATCATAACTTTTTCCTCTTACTCCAATTCATCAACTTTATTCTCGTTCTTGCATCTTCTGCTTACCAGAGGAGAGAAGGCCTAAGTCATTACATAAATGATTGAACATGACTTTCCTAATAACAATCATATGAGGGTATAATTGACATTAATAACAATATATCAGTCTAATCTAATAGAAAAAATCATAACTTTCTCCTCTTACTATAATTCATCAACTTTATTCTCTTTCTTGCATCTTCTGCTTGCCAGAGGGGAGAAGGCCAAACTCATTACATAAATGATTGAACATTACTTTCCTAATAACAATCATATGAGGGTATAATTGACATTAATAACAATATATCAGTCTAATCTAATAGAAAAAATCATAACTTTTTCCTCTTACTCCAATTCATCAACTTTCTTCTCTTTCTTGCATCTTCTGCTTGCCAGAGGGGAGGAGGCCAAACTCATTACATAAATGATTGAACATTACTTTCCTAATAACAATCATATGAGGGTATAATTGACATTAATAACAATATATCAGTCTAATCTAATAGAAAAAATCATAACTTTTTCCTCTTACTCTAATTCATCAACTTTCTTCTCTTTCTTGCATCTTCTGCTTGCCAGAGGGGAGAAGGCCAAACTCATTACATAAATGATTGAACATTACTTTCCTAATAACAATCATATGAGGGTATAATTGACATTAATAACAATATATCAGTCTAATCTAATAGAAAAAATCATAACTTTCTCCTCTTACTATAATTCATCAACTTTATTCTCTTTCTTGCATCTTCTGCTTGCCAGAGGGGAGAAGGCCAAACTCATTACATAAATGATTGAACATTACTTTCCTAATAACAATCATATGAGGGTATAATTGACATTAATAACAATATATCAGTCTAATCTAATAGAAAAAATCATAACTTTTCTTCTTACTCTAATTCATCAACTTTATTCTCTTGCTTGCATCTATTGCTTACCAGATTGGAGAACTCCAAACTCATCATATATATGATTTAACATGACTTCCCTATTCACAATCATTTGACGGTTTAATTGACATTAATAACAATATATCAGTCTAATCTAATAGAAAAAATCATAACTTTTCCTCTTACTATAATTCATCAACCTTATTCTCTTTCTTGCATCTTCAGCTTGCCAGAGGGGAGAAGGCCAAACTCATTACATAAATGATTGAACATTACTTCCCTAATAACAATAAATTGAGGGTATATTTGACATTATTAACATTCTATCAATCTAATCTAATAGAAAAATCATAACTTTTCCTCTTACTCTAATTCATCAACTTTATTCTCTTTCTTGCATCTTCTGCTTGCCAGAGGGGATTAGGCCAAACTCATTACATAAATGATTGAACATTACTTTCCTAATAACAATCATATGAGGGCATAATTGACATCAATAACAATCTATCAGTCTAATCTAATAGAAGAAAATCATAACTTTTCCTCTTACTCTAATTCATCAACTTTCTTCTCTTTCTTGCATCTTCTGCTTGCCAGAGGAGAAGGCCAAACTCATTACATAAATGATTGAACATTACTTTCCTAATAACAATCATATGAGGGTATAATTGACATTAATAACAATATATCAGTCTAATCTAATAGAAAAAATCATAACTTTCTCCTCTTACTCCAATTCATCAACTTTCTTCTCTTTCTTGCATCTTCTGCTGGGCATATGTTAGAAAGCCAAACTCATTACATAAATGATTGTAGATTACTATCTGAATAACAATCATATGAGGGTATAATTGACATTAATAACAATATATCAGTCTAATCTAATAGAAAAATCATAACTTTCTCCTCTTACTCTAATTCATCAACTTTATTCTCTTTCTTGCATCGTCTGCTTGACAGCAGGGAGAATGACAAACTCATTACATAAATAATTGAACATTACTATCCTAATAACAATCATATGAGGGTATAATTGATATTAATAACCATATATCAGTCTACTCTAATAGAAAAATCATAACTTTCTCCTCTTACTCTAATTCATCAACTTTCTTCTCTTTCTTGCATCTTCTGCTTGCCAGAGGAGAAGGCCAAACTCATTACATAAATGATTGGACATTACTTTCCTAATAACAATCATATGAGGGTATAATTGACATCAATAACAATATATCAGTCCAATCTAATAAAAAAATCATAACTTTTCCTCTTACTCTAATTCATCAACTTTCTTCTCTTTCTTGCATCTTCTGCTTGCCAGAGGAGAGTAGCCAAACTCATTACATAAATGATTGAACATTACTTTCCTAATAACAATCATATGAGGGTATAATTGACATTAATAACAATATATCAGTCCAATCTAATAGAAAAAATCATAACTTTCTCCTCTTACTCTAATTCATCAACTTTCTTCTCTTTCTTGCATCTTCTGCTTACCCGAGGAAAGAAGGCCTAAGTCATTACATAAATGATTGAACATTACTTTCCTAATAACAATCATATGAGGGTATATTTGACATTATTAACATTATATCAGTCTAATCTAATAGAAAAATCATATCTTTTCCCTCTTACTCTAATTCATCAACTTTATTCTCTTTCTTGCATCTTCTGCTTGACAGAGGGGAGAAGGCCAAACTCATTACATAAATGATTGAACATTACTTTCCTAATAACAATCATATGAGGGTATAATTGACATTAATAACAATATATCAGTCTAATCTAATAGAAAAAATCATAACTTTCTCCTCTTACTCTAATTCATCAACTTTCTTCTCTTTCTTGCATCTTCTGCTTGCCAGAGGGGAGAAGGCCAAACTCATTACATAAATGATTGAACATTACTCTCCTAATAACAATCATATGGGGGTATAATTGGCATTAATAACAATATATCAGTCTAATCTAATAGAAAAATCATAACTTTTTCCTCTTACTCTAATTCATCAACTTTATTCTCTTTCTTGCATCTTCTGCTAGCCAGAGGCGAGAAGGCCAAACTCATTACATAAATGATTGAACATTACTTTCCTAATAACAATCATATGAGGGTATAATTGACATTAATAACAATATATCAGTCCAATCTAATAGAAAAAATCATAACTTTTTCCTCTTACTCTAATTCATCAACCTTCTTCTCTCTCTTGCATTTTCTTCTTGCCAGAGGGGAGAAGGCCAAACTCATTACATAAATGATTGAACATTACTTTCCTAATAACAATCATATGAGGTATAATTGACATTAATAACAATATATCAGTCTAATCTAATAGAAAAATCATAACTTTTCCTCTTACTCTAATTCATCAACTTTCTTCTCTTTCTTGCATCTTCTGCTTGCCAGAGGAGAGTAGGCCAAACTCATTACATTAATGATTGAACATTACTTCCCTAATAACAATCATATGAGGGTGCATCATATGCATCTTCTGCTTGCCAGTGGGGAGGAGGCCAAACTCATAACATAAATGATTGAACATTACTTTCCTAATAACAATCATATGAGGGTATAATTGACATTAATAACAATATATCAGTCTAATCTAATAGAAAAATCATAACCTTTTCCTCTTACTCTAATTCATCAACTCTATTCTCTTTCTTGCATCTTCTGCTTGCCACAGGGGAGAAGGCCAAACTCATTACATAAATGATTGAACATTACTTTCCTTATAACAATCATATGAGGCTATAATTGACATTAATAACAATATATCAGTCTAATCTAATAGAAAAAATCATAACTTCTTCCTCTTACTCTAATTCATCAACTTTATTCTCTTTCTTGCATCTTCTGCTTGCCAGAGGGGAGAAGGACAACCTGATTACATAAATGATTGAACATTACTTTCCTAATAACAATCACATGAGGGTATAATTGACATTAATAACAATATATCAGTCTAATCTTATAGAAAAAATCATAACTTTTTCCTCCTACTCTAATTCATCAACTTTCTTCTCTTTCTTGCATCTTCTGCTTGCAAGAGGGGAGTAGGCCAAACTCATGACATAAATGATTGAACATTACTTTCCTAATAACAATCATATGAGGGTATAATTGACATTAATAACAATATATAAGTCTAATCTAATAGAAAAAATCATAAATTTCTCCTATTACTCCAATTCATCAACTTTATTCTCTTTCTTGCATCTTCTGCTTGCCAGAGGGGAGAAGGCCAAACTCATTACATAAATGATTGAACATTACTTTCCTAATAACAATCATATGAGGGTATAATTGACATTAATAACAATATATCAGTCTAATCTAATAGAAAAAATCATAACTTTTTCCTCTTACTCTAATTCATCAACTTTCTTCTCTTTCTTGCATCTTCTGCTTGCCAGAGGGGAGAAGGCCAAACTCATTACATAAATGATTGAACATTACTTTCCTAATAACAATCATATGAGGGTATAATTGACATTAATAACAATATATCAGTCTAATCTAATAGAAAAAATCATAACTTTTTCCTCCTACTCTAATTCATCAACTTTCTTCTCTTTCTTGTATCTTCTGCTTGCAAGAGGGGAGTAGGCCAAACTCATGACATAAATGATTGAACATTACATTCCTAATAACAATCAAATGATGGTGTAATTGACATCAATAACAATATATCAGTCTAATCTAATAGAAAAAATCATAACTTTCTCCTCTTACTCTAATTCATCAACTTTCTTCTCTTTCTTGCATCTTCTGCTTGCCAGAGGGGAGAAGGCCAAACTCATTACATAAATGATTGAACATTACTTTCCTAATAACAATCATATGAGGGTATAATTGACATCAATAACAATATATAATTCTAATCTAATAGAAAAATCATCACCTCTTCCTCTTACTCTAATTTATAAACATTCTCCCCTTTCTTGCATCTTCTGCTTGCCAGAGGGGAGAAGGCCAAACTCATTACATAAATGATTGAACATTACTTTCCTAATAACAATCATATGAGGGTATAATTGACATTAATAGCAATATATCAGTCTAATCTAATAGAAAAATTATAACTTTCTCCTCTTACTCTAATTCATCAACTTTCTTCTCTTTCTTGCATCTTCTGCTTGCCAGAGGAGAGAGGCCAAACTCATTACATAAATGATTGAACATTACTTTCCTAATAACAATCATATGAGGGTATAATTGACATTAATAACAATATATCAGTCTAATCTAATAGAAAAATCATAACTTTCTCCTCTTACTATAATTCATCAACTTTATTCTCTTTCTTGCATCTTCTGCTTGCCAGAGGGAGAAGGCCAAACTCATTACATAAATGATTGAACATTACTTTCCTAATAACAATCATATGAGGGTATAATTGACATTAATAGCAATATATCAGTCTAATCTAATAGAAAAATCATAACTTTTTCCTCTTACTCCAATTCATCAACTTTATTCTCTTTCTTGCATCTTATGCTTGTCAGAGGTGAGGAGGCTTAACTCAATACATAGATGATTGAACATAACTTTCCTAATAACAATCATATGAGGTTATAATTGACATTAATAACAATATATCTGTCTAATCTAATATAAAAAATCATAACTTTTCCCTCTTACTCTAATTCATCAACATTATTACTTTTCTTGCATCTTCTGCTTGCCAGTTGGGCGGAGGCCAAACTCATTACATTAATGTTTTAATATTACTTTCTAATAACAATCAAATGAGGGTATAATTGACATTAATAACAATATATCAGTCTAATCTAATAGAAAAAATCATAACATTTTCTCTTACTCTAATTCATCAACTTTATTCTCTTTCTTGCATCTTCTGCTTGCCAGAGGCAAGAAGGCCAAACTCATTACATAAATGATTGGACATTACTTTCCTAATAACAATCATATGAGGGTATAATTGACATTAGTAACAATATCAAGTCTAATCTAATAGAAAAATCATAACTTTTCCTCTTACTCTAATTCATCAACTTTATTCTCTTTCTTGCATCTTCTGCTTGCCAGAGGGGAGAAGGCCAAACTCATTACATAAATGATTGAACATTACTTTCCTAATAACAATCATATGAGGGTAAAATTGACATTAATAACAATATATCAGTCTAATCTAATAGAAAAAATCATAACTTTCTCCTCTTACTCCAATTCATCAACTTTCTTCTCTTTCTTGCATCTTCTGCTTGCCACAGGGGAGAAGGCCAAACTCATTACATAAATGATTGAACATTACTTTCCTAATAACAATCATATGAGGGTATAATTGACATTAATAACAATATATCAGTCTAATCTAATAGAAAAAATCATAACTTTTCCCTCTTACTCTAATTCATCAACTTTCTGCTCTTTTTTGCATCTTCTGTCTCTCAGAGAGTAGAAGGCCATACTTATTACATAAATGATTGAACATTACTTTCCTAATAACAATCATATGAGGGTATAATTGACATCAATAACAATATATCAGTCTAATCTAATAGAAAAAATCATAACTTTCTCCTCTTACTATAATTCATCAACTTTATTCTCTTTCTTGCATCTTCTGCTTGCCAGAGGGGAGAAGGCCAAACTCATTACATAAATGATTGAACATTACTTTCCTAATAACAATCAAATGAGGGTATAATTGACATTAATAACATTATATCAGTCTAATCTAATAGAAAAAATCATAACTTTTTCCTCTTACTCTAATTCATCAACTTTATTCTCTTTCTTGCATCTTCTGCTTGCCAGAGGAGAGTAGGCCAAACTCATTACATAAATGATTGAACATTACTTTCCTAATAACAATCATATGAGGGTATAATTGACATTAATAACAATATATCAGTCTAATCTAATAGAAAAAATCATAACTTTCTCCTCTTACTCTAATTCATCAACTTTCTTCTCTTTCTTGCATCTTCTGCTTGCCAGAGGGGAGAAGGCCAAACTCATTACATAAATGATTGAACATTACTTTCCTAATAACAATCATATGAGGGTATAATTGACATTAATAACAATATATCAGTCTAATCTAATAGAAAAAATCATAACTTTTTCCTCTTACTCTAATTCATCAACTTTCTTCTCTTTCTTGCATCTTCTGCTTGCCAGAGGGGAGAAGGCCAAACTCATTACATAAATGATTGAACATTACTTCTCTAATAACAATCATATGAGGTATAATTGACATTAATAACAATATATCAGTCTAATCTAATAGAAAAAATCATAACTTTTTCCTCTTACTCTAATTCATCAACTTTCTTCTCTTTCTTGCATCTTCTGCTTGCCAGAGGCGAGAAGGCCAAACTCATTACATAAATGATTGAACATTACTTTCCAAATAACAATCATATGAAGGTATAATTGACATTAATAACAATATACCAGTCTAATCTAATAGAAAAATCATAACTTCTTCTTCTTACTCTAATTCATCAACTTTCTTCTCTCTTTGCATCTTCTGCTTGCCAGAGGAGAAGGCCAAACTCAGCATAGGCCAAACTCATTACATAAACGATCGAACTTTCCTCTCCTAACAACAATCATGTGAGGGTATAATTGACATTAACAATATATCAGTCTAATCTAATAGAATAAATCATAACTTTTCCCTCTTACTCTAATTCATCAACTTTCTTCTCTTTCTTGCATCTTCTGCTTGCCAGAGGGGAGAAGGCCAAACTCATTACATAAATGATTGAACATTACTTTCCTAATAACGATCATATGAGGTATAATTGACATTAATAACAATATATCAGTCTAATCTAATAGAAAAATCATAACTTTTCCTCTTACTCTAATTCATCAACTTTCTTCTCTTTCTTGCATCTTCTGCTTGCCAGAGGAGAGAGGCCAAACTCATTACATGAATGATTTAACAATACTTCACTCATATCAATTATATGAGGGTATATTTAACATTTATAACAATATATCAGTCTAATCTAAAAGAAAAATCATAACTTTCTCCTCTTACTCTAATTCATCAACTTTCTTCTCTTTCTTGCATCTTCTGCTTGCCAGAGGAGAAGGCCAAACTCATTACATAAATGATTGAACATTACTTTCCTAATAACAATCATATGAGGGTATAATTGACATTAATAACAATATATCAGTCTAATCTAATAGAAAAATCATAACTTTTCCTCTTACTCTAATTCATCAACTTTCTTCTCTTTCTTGCATCTTCTGCTTGCCAGAGGAGAAGGCCAAACTCATTACATAAATGATTGAACACCTAAATGCATCTTCTGCTTGCCAGAGGGAGGAGGCCAAACTCATTACATAAATGATTGAACATTACTTTCCTAATAACAATCATATGAGGGTATAATTGACATTAATAACAATATATCAGTCTAATCTAATAGAAAAATCATAACTTTTCCTCTTACTCTAATTTATAAACATTCTCCTCTTTCTTGCATCGTCTGCTTGCCAGAGGGGAGAAGGCCAAACTCATTACATAAATGATTGAAAATTACTTTCCTAATAACAATCATATTTGGGTATAATTGACATTAATAACAATATATCAGTCTAATCTAATAGAAATAATCATAACTTTTCCTCTTACTCTAATTCATCAACTTTCTTCTCTTTCTTGCATCTTCTGCTAGCCAGAGGAGAGAAGGCCAAACTCATTACATAAATGATTGAACATTACTCTCCTAATAACAATCAAATGAGGGTGTAATTGACATTAATAACAATATATCAGTCTAATCTAATAGAAAAAATCATAACTTTCTCCTCTTACTCCAATTCATCAACTTTCTTCTCTTTCTTGCATCTTCTGCTTGCCACAGGGGAGTAGGCCAAACTCATTACATAAATGATTGAATATTACTTCCCTAATAACAATCGAATGAGGGTATAATTGACATTAATAACAATATAACCGTCTAATCTTATAGAAAAAATCATCACTTTCTCCTGTTACTCTAATTCATCAACTTTATTCTCTTTCTTGCATCTTCTGCTTGCCAGGGGGGAGAAGGCCAAACTCATGACATAAATGATTGAACATTACGCCCCTAATAACAATCATATGAGGGTATAATTGACATTAATAACAATATATCTGTCTAATCTAATAGGAAAAAATCATAACTTTTTCCTCTTACTCCAATTCATCAACTTTCTTCTCTTTCTTGCATCTTCTGCTTGCCAGAGGGGAGAAGGCCAAACTCATTACATAAATGATTGAACATTACTTTCCTAATAACAATCATATGAGGGTATAATTGACATTAATAACAATATATCAGTCTAATCTAATAGAAAAAATCATAACTTTTTCTCTTACTCTGATTCATCAACTTTCTTCTCTTTCTTCCATCTTCTGCTTGCCAGACCGGAGAAGGCCAAACTCATTACATAAATGATTGAACATTACTTTCCTAATAGCAATCGAATGAGGGTATAATTGACATTAATAACAATATATCAGTCTAATCTAATAGGAAAAATCATAACTTTTTCCTCTTACTCTAATTCATCTACTTTCTGGTGTTTTTTGCATCTTCTGCTTGCCAGAGGGGAGGAGGCCAAACTCATTACATAAATGATTGAACATTACTTTCCTAATAACAATCATATGAGGGTATAATTGACATTAATAACAATATATCAGTCTAATCTAATAGAAAAAATCATAACTTTTTCCTCTTACTCTAATTCATCAACTTTCTTCTCTTTCTTGCATCTTCTGCTTGCCAGAGGAGAGTAGGCCAAACTCATTACATAAATGATTGAACATTACTTTCCTAATAACAATCAAATGAGGGTAAAATTGACATTAATAACAATATATCAGTCTAATCTAATAGAAAAAATCATAACTTTCTCCTCTTACTCTAATTCATCAACTTTATTCTCTTTCTTGCATCTTCTGCTTGACAGAGGGGAGAAGGCCAAACTCATTACATAAATGATTGAACATTACTTTTCTAATAACAATCATATGAGGGTATAATTGACATTAATAACAATATATCAGTCTAATCTAATAGAAAAAATCATAACTTTCTCCACTTACTCTAATTCATCAACTTTCTTCTCTTTCTTGCATCTTCTGCTTGCCAGAGGAGAGTAGGCCAAACTCATTACATAAATGATTGAACATTACTTTCCTAATAACAATCATATGAGGGTATAATTGACATTAATAACAATATATCAGTCTAATCTAATAGAAAAAATCATAACTTTTTCCTCTTACTCTAATTCATCAACTTTCTTCTCTTTCTTGCATCTTCTGCTTGCCAGAGGAGAGTAGGCCAAACTCATTACATAAATGATTGAACATTACTTTCCTAATAACAATCATATGAGGGTATAATTGACATTAATAAAAATATATCAGTCTAATCTAATAGAAAAAATCATAACTTTCTCCTCTTACTATAATTCATCAACTTTATTCTCTTTCTTGCATCTTCTGCTTGCCAGAGGGGAGAAGGCCAAACTCATTACATAAATGATTGAACATTACTTTCCTAATAACAATCAAATGAGGGTATATTTGACATTATTAACATTATATCAGTCTAATCTAATAGAAAAAATCATAACTTTTTCCTCTTACTCTAATTCATCAACTTTATTCTCTTTCTTGCATCTTCTGCTTGACAGAGGGGAGAAGGCCAAACTCATTACATAAATGATTGAACATTACTTTCCTAATAACAATCATATGAGGGTATAATTGACATTAATAACAATATATCAGTCTAATCTAATAGAAAAAATCATAACTTTCTCCTCTTACTCTAATTCATCAACTTTCTTCTCTTTCTTGCATCTTCTGCTTGCCAGAGGGGAGAAGGCCAAACTCATTACATAAATGATTGAACATTACTTTCCTAATAACAATCATATGAGGGTATAATTGACATTAATAACAATACAGAGTGATTCAAAAAGAATACCACAACTTTAAAACTTTGTATTTAATGAAAGAAATATAATAGAACCTTCAATTATACATCATTTCAAAGAGTAATTAGAGAAGTTTTTTTCCACTCACAAAGAAGTTCAGAGATGTTCAATATGACCCCTCCAGACACTCGAGCAATATCAACCCAAAACCTCCCTCAAACTCTTTCCACTCCCACTGTAGCATATCAGGCGTAACAATTTGATAATCTGCTGTTATTTCTTGTTTCAAATCATCAATATCCATCCACCATTGATGATTTGAAACAAAAAATAACAGCAGCCATCCAAACTGTTACCCCTGACATGCTACATATAGTGTGGAACAAGTTTGAGGGAGGTTTTGGATTGATATTGCTCAGTGTCTTCATATTGCATCTCTGAACTTGTTGTAAGGAAAAACTTCTTCAATTACTCTTTGTAAAGATGTATAACAGAAAGTTCTATGATATTTCTTTCACAAGATAAAAATTTTTAAAGTTGTGGTATAATTTGAATAACATTATATCAGTCTAATCTAATAGAAAAAATCATAACTTTTTCCTCTTACTCTAATTCATCAACTTTATTCTCTTTCTTGCATCTTCTGCTTGCCAGAGGGGAGAGGGCCAAACTAATTACATAAATGATTGAACATTACTTTCCCAATAACAATCATATGAGGGTATAATTGACATTAATAACAATATATCAGTCTAATCTAATAGGAAAAATCATAACTTTTTCATCTTACTCCAATTCATCAACTTTCTTCTCTTTCTTGCATCTTCTGCTTGCCAGAGGGGAGAAGGCCAAACTCATTACATAAATGATTGAACATTACTTTCCTAATAACAATCATATGAGGGTATAATTGACATCAATAACAATATATCAGTCTAATCTAATAGAAAAAATCATAACTTTCTCCTCTTACTCCAATTCATCAACTTTCTTCTCTTTCTTGCATCTTCTGCTTGCCATAGTTGAGGAGGCCAAACTCATTACATAAATGATTGAACATTACTTTCCTAATAACAATCATATGAGGGTATAATTGACATTAATAACAATATATCAGTCTAATCTAATAGAAAAAATCATAACTTTTTCCTCTTACTCTAATTCATCAACTTTCTTCTCTTTCTTGCATCTTCTGCTTGCCAGAGGGGAGAAGGCCAAACTCATTACATAAATGATTGAACATTACTTTCCTAATAACAATCATATGAGGGTATAATTGACATCAATAACAATATATCAGTCTAATCTAATAGAAAAAAACATAACAATCTCCCCTAACTATAATTCATCAACTTTATTCTCTTTCTTGCATCTCCAGCTTGCCAGAGGGGAGAAGGCCAAACTCATTACATAAATGATTGAACATTACTTTCCTAATAACAATCATATGAGGGTATAATTGACATTAATAACAATATATCAGTCTAATCTAATAGGAAAAATCATAACTTTTTCATCTTACTCCAATTCATCAACTTTCTTCTCTTTCTTGCCTCTTCTGCTTGCCACAGGTTAGGAGGCCAAACTCATAACATAAATGATTGAACATTACTATCCTAATAACAATCATATGAGGGTATATTTGACATTATTAACATTATATCAGTCTAATCTAATAGAAAAAATCATAACTTTTTCCTCTTACTCTAATTCATCAACTTTATTCTCTTTCTTGCATCTTCTGCTTGCCAGAGGGAGAGGCCAAACTCATTACATAAATGATTGAACATTACTTTCCCAAAAACAATCATATGAGGGTATAATTGACATTCATAACAATTTATCAGTCTTATCTAATAAAAAAATCATAACTTTTTCCTCTTACTCCAATTCATCAACTTTCTTCTCTTTCTTGCATCTTCTGCTTGCCAGAGGGGAGGAGGCCAAACTCATAACATAAATGATTGAACATTACTTTCCTAATAACAATCATATGAGGGTATAATTGACATCAATAACAATATATCAGTCTAATCTAATAGAAAAAATCATAACTTTTCCCTCTTACTCTAATTCATCAACTTTCTTCTCTTTCTTGCATATTCTGCTTGCCAGAGGGGAGAAGGCCAAAATCATTATATAAAAGATTGAACATTACTTTCCTAATAACAATCAAATGAGTGTATAATTGACATTAATAACAATATATCAGTCTAATCTAATAGAAAAAATCATAACTTTTCCCTCTTACTCCAATTCATCAACTTTATTTTTGTTCTTGCATCTTCTGCTCGCCAGAAGGGAGAAGGTCAAACTCATTACATAAATGATTGAACATTACTTTCCTAATAACAATCATATGAGGGTATAATTGACATCAATAACAATATATCAGTCTAATCTAATAGAAAAAATCATAACTTTTTCCTCTTACTCTAATTCATCAACTTTCTTCTCTTTCTTGCATCTTCTGCTTGCCAGAGGAGAGTAGGCCAAACTCATTACATAAATGATTGAACATTACTTTCCTAATAACAATCATATGAGGGTAAAATTGACATTAATAACAATATATCAGTCTAATCTAATAGAAAAAATCATAACTTTCTCCTCTTACTCTAATTCATCAACTTTCTTCTCTTTCTTGCATCTTCTGCTTGCCAGAGGGGAGAAGGCCAAACTCATTACATAAATGATTGAACATTACTTTCCTAATAACAATCATATGAGGGTATAATTGACATTAATAACAATATATCAGTCTAATCTAATAGAAAAAATCATAACTTTCTCCTCTTACTATAATTCATCAACTTTATTCTCTTTCTTGCATCTTCTGCTTGCCAGAGGGGAGAAGGCCAAACTCATTACATAAATGATTGAACATTACTTTCCTAATAACAATCAAATGAGGGTATATTTGACATTATTAACATTATATCAGTCTAATCTAATAGAAAAATCATAACTTTTTCCTCTTACTCTAATTCATCAACTTTCTTCTCTTTCTTGCAACTTCTGCTTGCCAGAGGAGAGTAGGCCAAACTCATTACATAAATGATTGAACATTACTTTCCTAATAACAATCATATGAGGGTATAATTGACATTAATAACAATATATCAGTCTAATCTAATAGAAAAAATCATAACTTTCTCCTCTTACTCTAATTCATCAACTTTCTTCTCTTTCTTGCATCTTCTGCTTGCCAGAGGGGAGAAGGCCAAACTCATTACATAAATGATTGAACATTACTTTCCTAATAACAATCATATGAGGGTATAATTGACATTAATAACAATATATCAGTCTAATCTAATAGAAAAAATCATAACTTTCTCCTCTTACTATAATTCATCAACTTTCTTCCCTTTATTGCATCTTCCGCTTGCCAGAGGAGAGTAGGCCAAACTAATTACATAAATGATTGAACATTACTTTCCTAATAACAATCATATGAGGGTATAATTGACATTAATAACAATATATCAGTCTAATCTAATAGAAAAAATCATAACTTTTTCCTCTTACTCCAATTCATCAACTTTCTTCTCTTTCTTGCATCTTCTGCTTGCCAGAGGGGAGAAGGCCAAACTCATTACATAAATGATTGAACATTACTTTTCTAATAACAATCATATGAGGGTATAATTGACATTAATAACAATATATCAGTCTAATCTAATAGAAAAAATCATAACTTTCTCCTCTTACTCTAATTCATCAACTTTATTCTCTTTCTTGCATCTTCTGCTTGCCAGAGGGGAGAAGGCCAAACTCATTACATAAATGATTGAACATTACTTTCCTAATAAAACAATCATATGAGGTATAATTGACATTAATAACAATATATCAGTCTAATCTAATAGAAAAATCATAACTTTTCCTCTTACTCTAATTCATCAACTTTCTTCTCTTTCTTGCACCTTCTGCTTGCCAGAGGAGAAAGGCCAAACTCATTACATAAATGATTGAACATTACTTTCTAATAACAATCATATGAGGGTATAATTGACATTAATAACAATATATCAGTCTAATCTAATAGAAAAATCATAACTTTCTCCTCTTACTCTAATTCATCAACTTTATTCTCTTTCTTGCATCTTCTGCTTGCCAGAGGAGAAGGCCAAACTCATTACATAAATGATTGAACATTACTTTCCTAATAACAATCATATGAGGGTATAATTGACATTAATAACAATATATCAGTCTAATCTAATAGAAAAATCATAACTTTTCCTCTTACTCTAATTCATCAACTTTATTCTCTTTCTTGCATCTTCTGCTTGCCAGAGGAGAGGCCAAACTCATTACATAAATGATTGAACATTACTTTCCTAATAACAATCATATGAGGGTATAATTGACATTAATAACAATATATCAGTCTAATCTAATAGAAAAATCATAACTTTCCCTCTTACTAATTCATCAACTTTATTCTCTTTCTTGCATCTTCTGCTTGCCAGAGGTGAGAAGGCCAAACTCATTACATAAATGATTGAACATTACTTCATTAATAACAATCATATGAGGGTATAATTGACATTAATAAAAATATATCAGTCTAATCTAATAGAAAAAATCATAACTTTTCCCTCTTACTCTAATTCATCAACTTTCTTCTCTTTCTTGGATCTTCTGCTTGCCAGAGGGGAGAAGGCCAAACTCATTACATAAATGATTGAACATTACTTCCCTAATAACAATCATATGCCGGTATAATTGACATTAATAACAATATATCAGTCTAATCTAATAGAAAAAATCATAACTTTTCCTCTAACTCTAATTTATCAACTTTCTTCTCTTTCTTGCATCTTCTGCTTGCCAGAGGAGAAGGCCAAACTCATTACATAAATGATTGAACATTATTTTCCTAATAACAATCATATGAGGGTATAATTGACATTAATAACAATATATCAGTCTAATCTAATAGAAAAATACATAACTTCTTCCTCTTACTCTAATTCATCAACTTTCTTCTCTTTCTTGCATCTTCTGCTTGCCAGAGGGGAGAAGGCCAAACTCATTACATAAATGATTGAACATTACTTTCCTAATAACAATCATATGAGGGTATAATTGACATTAATAACAATATATCAGTCTAATCTAATAGAAAAAATCATAACTTCTTCCTCTTACTCTAATTCATCAACTTTCTTCTCTTTCTTGCATCTTCTGCTTGCCAGAGGCAAGAAGGCCAAACTCATTACATAAATGATTGAACATTACTTTCCTAATAACAATCATATGAGGGTATAATTGACATTAATAACAATATATCAGTCTAATCTAATAGAAAAAATCATAACTTTCTCCTCTTACTCTAATTCATCAACTTTCTTCTCTTTCTTGCATCTTCTGCTTGCCAGAGGGGAGAAGGCCAAACTCATTACATAAATGATTGATTGAGTTAGTAATGTGTAACCGGCTGTTTGCAGGTTCGCTGAGCTGCAGGTGCGGCTGCTTAGTTCGATCGGCTGCCTGCAGGAGGAGCTGACCGTGGCCAACTACTGCAATCGCTGGCACGCGCTGCTCTACGTCGAGGAGGTGTATGCTGTGCTGCAAATGCGCAACTACGACATGGCTCGCGCACTGTTCAGGTATTCCTCATTCATTATTAGTAGAGCCCGGATGTCAGGCATTCATAATACTTGAAATAGGCAGGCAAAAAGGCACTGAAAAACACAAAAATAGGCACTTTAAAATCGAAAAAAGGCATAGTGTAGTCCTATTCCTATTATAGGAATCCTATACAGTTATATGAAAAAATAATACAAGAAAATTGAGAAACTTATATTCCACTGGTTGCACATGATTAATGTATTTCTTGAAGTTTTTTGACTCTGAATTTTGTTTTCTTTCTGAAAGAATATTTTCCAGTATGAAGAAAGACCTTTCTACATCAACTGTTGTTACAGATGCATATCTGAAGCACACTATTGTATTTGAACTGAAGCTAGATTTAATAAAAGGGTTACCTTCAAATAATAATATATCGAATATAAGTTTTTTTCTTGCCAAACTATCGAAAAAATTAATTATGTTAATTCACGGATTTTTAAATATTTCAAATAAAAAATTGGTAATCTTGTAGGCAAAACATATAAAATAGGATGAAATAAGCAATTAATATTGAAATGGGCACTAACACCCAGAAAAGGCAGAATAGGCAAAATTAAGGCATTTTGCCTAACATCCGGGCTCTAATTATTAGTCTTTGCAACCATTTTCATGAACGCTTCTAACGAAAGAATCTCTGACTCGCGCTTATATACGGGGCGAAAGAAAAAGGCAGCCATATTTGATTTGATTTTATTTCAGTCCTAAAACAACGTACATTTCGGAGGTATTTCAATATTTCTTTAATGATTGTTACTTATTACAATCTATATATTTTTTTATCGTATGGCTTTTTATCGGTGAGGAGACCCTTACGGGTAGGTTCCACCTCGCCTAATTGCACAATTTTTTGTGTCGGTCACCCATCCGAGAGCGGTCTCCAATGTTTGTTACTTAACCACATGATTACTTAGCAACCGCTCTCACCGAGTGACCACTGATATTACTTAATACTTATTACATTATTACTTATTATTTTTGATTGTTACTTATTGCAATCTATATTTATTTAGTAATTTACACTAATTGATACTCAATGGAAGGTCCACAGGTTTACGCCCAAAACTGTCGACTTTCCAATTTACGAAAACAGTCCAAATCTAGGTTGTGTGACATTTTTCACAAAATCAGGATTTGATTCATAAGGTATAAATAAATTTTTCAAGAATCCAAATTTGAGTGTTATCATAATATTATCCATCGTTTATGGCCGAGCTACTATTTGAGGTTAGGTTTCAAGTGCGATTCATGAATACGGATTTTCTCACGGAAGAGACATTTTCACTATTTCCTTAGAAAATCTTAGCACACATTGTCGTGTGAATAAAGTGGGACAGTTGTTGAGTAAGGTGTTTGTTCACTTTATTCATGAATTAAGTGCGATTTATGAATACGAATTTTTCTCACGGAAGAGACATTTTCTTAGAAAATCTTAGGACACATTGTCGTGTGGATAAAGTGGGACAGTTGTTGAGTAAGGTGTTTGTTCACTATTTTCAGACGGTGTGGAGAGTATCTGGTGCTGGAGGTTCCGGGCGTAATGGAGAAGCGGCCTTCGCTCATTGTCGGCGACGCTGTCTATGCATCGCATCCTGACGGCGCCGCTACCGATGAGCTTGGTAACTTATCAATCTCTTATTTGTCTGATAAGCATTCAACTTATTAATCTCTTATTCTCCTGCTAAGCATCTTACTTATTAATATTTTATTTTTCTGTTGAGCATGCAACTCGTTGTCTCTCATCATTTAAGGAGACAGATTTGGGGTAACCCGTTGTCTCCATTGCTAAATAAATAAATATAATGGCATTTGACTTGCAACTTCTACTAGCTTGATTTGAGAAGAGGGCTTCTTTGATAAATGTATTTCTCTTGTTAATGAAATGAAAACACAATAAAAATTACAGAATATCATCACCAATGCCATTACCCACTCACAAGCCTTGAGCTTATGTGGGCAGCACCTACAGCTAAAAAAATTCTTCAGTATGCTATCGCTACACGAGTCACAGGTTCTATTCCCGTTGCCGTCTGGCATTTTTTCGTCAGCTTATTACCCACGCATAAGTAATACAGCCGACTTATGAAGGCATCTTCCACAAAATTTTTTAATCAATTGAAATCAAGATTATGATAGACGATTGCATGCAAAGAATTCTTAGTGGTTACGTTTTTCCAAGAGGAATAACATTTAAAGTAACTTTTTCAAATTTAAAGGTAGTTTCTCTACCCTTTTATATAGTTTTGAGAGCTTAAAATCATAAAAAAAAACTTGTAAAAGTTTTAATAACAGTAACTTATACAGTCACTGTAATTACTATTGTTCCATAGAATAGAAGATATTCTAACAGTATTACATGATAAAAATATAGGTAACCATTTAGGTGTAGAAAAGGTATGTGAAATATGTTGAAAAGTACAATGAATTTATACCTGTATAGATGAAACTTCCGTATCGGAATACATTGTATTCCCTATTGTGTTATGCCGATTCGAAAGTTCGCAGTTCGGAAGAAAATATATCACGGATCATAATGTAAATTGTTTGTTTTTTCACAGGTATCAAGTACGAAGGTTTCATCCACAAAATAGTACGCAACGATCTGTTCATAAAGTTCAATCCAACGTTCCATCACACTTACGATGACAAAGACTATAAAGTGAGCTTTGTGTCTAACCGATCAGCTTTTCGAAAGTGTCATCAGGCAATACATGTGGCCTTCAAAAACTTGGGCCCCGACTGGCTCTTCCCGTCCAGTTTAAGGCCTTCTCCGCCATTGTTGATTTTGGAAGATGATAACAATGACAAACAGGAAGAGGAGAAAGAAGTGAATGAACAAAATGAAAGTGTGGAACATTCGACTAGTAGTGAAAACATCGAAAATGAAAGAAAGATTGAGGAGAATGGTAGTTGTGATGAGAAAAAAGATCCTCCAAAATTATCAAACGGTGTTGAAGAGTTATTCAAAAAAGTGTCAAAAGTTCTTGAAAATAATGAATTGGAAAGAGGTCAGTCGCTAAGTACTAAGCATAACGACTCTCCACCTAATCTAAAAGACATTATTTTCAAAATGCCTTTGAAAAATCCAACAAACAACAATGTCGGAGCGAATAATATCAATGAGTCAGGATTAAGTTCACCTCCCAATAGACTGCCAGTGGCTGACTGGTTGTTGAAAAGTAAAAAGGTTGGGAAACGTCGGAATCTATTGGATTTTCTAAATTCAGGGGAGGCGAACAATGCAGTAATGAACGGCAACCAACCTCCCGGTAAAATTCCAACTCTCGAAGAAGTCGAGAAGCAAATGCTGATGAATACTCCGCCCAAAAATATGGTCACCTTGTCGGAAATTGAGAAACCTCTTTTAAGTAAATCGAACAGTAGCAGTAACACTAACCGTTTCACAATTACAGAGAACAGCAAGGAAATTGAGTGGAATGAAGATTGCTATAAAGCAAGAAAGGCAGTTGTTAAAGATGTGAAAGTAGAAGAGTGCCAAGTGAAAACGACAGTGCACTGGTTCAATAGACGGCTGAACTACCATCAGAAGGAGGCCGTCCGCCGTATTCTACGTAATGAGGCTCGGCCTCTGCCTTATATCATTTTCGGACCTCCAGGAACTGGCAAAACAGTCACTCTGGTTGAAACTGCTTTGCAAATTCTGTTCTTGAGGCCAGAGAGCAGATTACTTGTAGCGTCACCCTCGAACAGTGCAGCTGACTGTATAAGTGAGAAACTCATTGACACCGGAATTTTTCCAGTTGGAACTCTGGCTAGACTATGCTCTCTCACTTATTTAACAAATGAAAGATGCTCGGAAAAATTGGCACCCTATTGTACTACAGCTGAGTACAGGGTCGTATCAGGTGATCAAACCTTCGTCAGTGAAGATGGTGAGTCCTATTCATACAATTATTCTCTTAACTTCAGTCGTCTTGAATTATTGAATTCGTTTTGAATTCAATTGGATTTCCGTGTAACTGGCCCTTTCTATTGTAATTGAAATTCTTGTGTGCAATGGTTGCTAATATCGATTTATCCTCTCCATCACATTTAATTCATATTAGTATTTTAAATTATAATCTTCCTCTTTATTTTTCTACGAATTCTTATTTTTTTAAAATTTATTGATTTTATTTCAAAAGTTTCATATTTCAGTAATATTCAATGTCTGTAAATTGAAAATTTTCAAGTAGGCTACACATATTTTTGTACTCGGAATTTTTGTGATCAACTGAAGTGGAAACTTAACCTTATTTTCGAAAACATTATTTATCAAAATTTGGTAGAGAACCAGGTTTGGGCTAAGCCTGTTGTTTCTCTCCCAATAATACTGTATGGCTTGTTCTTGTAACAATAAATGAATTGAATATTGTTTCATGATGCTAGTTGTTTGACGATGATCTGTTCGGATTGCAGGAATGAGAAAGTCGACGCGACAAGCACTCGGTAGGCATCGTGTGACGGTGGGCACGTGTGTGACGCTGGGATCAATGTACAACTTGGGCTTCCCGCAGGGGCACTTCACTCACGTTCTAGTCGACGAAGCAGGACAGGCCACTGAACCCGAAATACTCATTCCTCTCAGTGAGTTACACCTAGTATTTATGAATAACCTGAATAAATTAATTCAACTATTACTTCTACAAATGGCAGATGTTATCTTATTTATTCAGTCATCGTATACATACAGTACGGTACAGTATATATTATTTATTTTCTTTATTAGTCAATTACTTGTTTTCTTTGTTCTATTGAAATTTGTTATCACCATAGTCTGTTTATATTATATACAAACAAAATTGATTTTAGCCGGAGCGCACAGCAGCTGTGCTCCGGTACGGGCATACCGGAGCTGAGCGCTAGCTCCGGCATAAAATTCAACACGGTTTAAGGTTCATACGCAATTGCCCTGAACAGCACGGCGCGGCGCGGTTCACTTAGAACTACAACATGGCTTAGAGCATCCACGGCTAACACTTGGTACTTTTCATTTCAGAAATTAAGCCCTGATCAGATTGCCATATATTTTTTCTTTCCTGCTAACATGTCAATCTTGCTTTAAGGAGCGTTAGTGGAGTCACTATATTCGAGGTTAGTGCTATTACATATTCGAGGAAGGGACAGGCACAGGCCTCTCTATGCTGCTAACCTACTAGCGAGGTTAGGGCTACCTACTGTCGAGGTTAGGAAAAGCTTAGGAACGGTGCATGTAGAGAGGCTATACTGTTGCCTGTCCCTTCCTCGGATATGAAAGAGTGCTCACCTATAGCAGGATTCTTTTAAATTGTCAGAGACAGCTGATTGATGTACGCTCGTTTACTAACGTCAAATCAGCTGTTTTCTGACAAGTTGAAAGAATCCTGCTATACATTCGAGTCACTAACTTCATTGGAGAGAGGTCTGTGCCTGTCCCTTCCTCGGATATGAAAGAGTGCTCACCTATAGCAGGATTCTTTTAAATTGTCAGAAACAGCTGACAACTGATTGATGTACGCTCGTTTACTAACGTTAAATCAGCTGTTTTCTGACAAGTTAAAAGAATCCTGCTATACATTCGAGTCACTAACCTCATTGGCGACAGCTGATTCTGTTGCAAGTGAATATTTGCAAGTATAATTGCTAATCCATTCTAATCCCTAAGGGCCGGTTTCTCCAACGTCAGTTGAACCAATTTTCAGTTTAAACTAGGTTTTTACCACTCACTAGAAACTATTTTGTCAGAAAGTTCGATGTCCGAACAGCTGACCATTTGATTCAATGATGCTAACATTGAATCAAATGGTCAGCTGTTCGAACATCGGACTTTCTGACAAAAAAGTTTCTAGTGAGTGGTAAAACCTAAGTTTAAACTAAACTGTCGTTGGAGAAACCGGCCCTTAATGTATATCTTTTTTTTTTGTGGGAATAAAGTTTGTTATTATGCTGATTTACTCTGAATAAAGTTGATTATTATTTGTAAAACGTTTGCACAGGTCTGCTAGACAGCAAGACCGGGCAATCAGTGCTGGTGGGAGATCCGCAACAGCTGGGTCCGGTGATATTCAGCCAGCACTCCAAGAACCTGGGCCTGGGCCAGTCGCTCATTGCACGTCTGCTGGACACGTTTCCCTACTGCCGCGACGTGCAGTCGTTTCCGGCCACGCACGGCTTCGATCCGCGTCTCATCACTCAGCTGGTCGACAACTATCGCTCGCTGCCCGAAATACTCAAACTGCCCAGTCAGATGTTCTACGAGGATCGGCTGGTGCCGCATGTCAGTAGCTCAATACCATAGACAAAGTATTACACAAGTAGATATCTCATGGGATAAGGGGGCGTTGTTGCGAGTTTTGCTGTAAAGCCCGGTCTAGACGCAACGATAAGTTTGTCAAAATTTTTGTTCAAACTTATCAGGATGATTTTAAATTGTCATAAAACAGCTGATTTAACGTCAGTAAACAAGCTTACACCAATCAGCTGTTTTTTGTCAATTTAAAATAATCCTGCTATTTAGCAGGATCCACTTAACATGTCAAAAAACCGCTGATTGATGTACGCTCGTTTACTAACGTTAAATCAGCTGTTTTCTGACAAGTTAAAAGAATCCTGATAAGTTTGAACAAAAAGTTTGACAAACTTATCGTTGCGTCTAGACCGGGCTTAAGGTGAAGACTCTAGGCCACGTAGGTCAAGCTAGGGGCGCTAGAAGTCTTCCATTTAAATACATTCACTATGTACTATACTATTCACTGTATTAACATCCAAATATATTCACATTCAAACCTCCTCGTGTTTCGGAGGACACGCTAAGCCGTCGGTCCAGGCTGCCTAAATAAACAGTCGTCAAGTCAAGTCAGAGACACTGAACTGATCAGGAGTGACCTGAAAACTCTGACACCAGACCTGAGCTAGCCAGGTTACACGGAATTATTATTATTATTACTGGGTTATAATGTTTAATCATTGAGAAATGACACATAGATAAAGCTTAGAAAGGTTTTTCTGAAAGTAGTTCAGTGACTAGTAATCACTGTACAAGGTAGGATTTCATATGACTGAGCTGCTGTCAGCTGCAGATAATCATAATAGCAAATATTTAAAATTATTCAAAAAAATTCAAGTGAGCGGCGCTTTGCGCTGCACGGGGTGAATTTATAGATGTTATATACATAAAATCTATAAATCTATACTGATACATTGCAATAACAGAAATAATACATTTCAATCACAAACTGATCAATGAAATGATACACTACAATAGCAGAAATTATATAGCGGGATCCAATTAACTTGTCATAAATCAGCTGATTCAGTAATAATTAAACAGTGATTTCGACACAATAATCAAAAGGCTTGAAAGTCTTTTTAAAAGACCTTTTTAAAGAAGACCTTTCAAAGAATAACTTTTTAAAAGACCTTTTCAATAATCTGCGAGATTCAGGATTTGTAGGTTAAGTATTGTAATCATATGCTCGTCGTATGTTTTATGAAAAGTTAAATGGATCCTGCTTTACATTTCAAACACACTGATACAATGTATCAATTAAATGATACATTGCAATAACAGAAATGATACATTTCAGTAATGCACTGATACAATGTATCAATGTAATGATACATTGCAATAACAGAAATGATTGGTGTCACTTTTTCATTTCAGGTGACTGAAGACGGATTCGAGGCGAGCATTTTGAAGCGTCTGAAGACTGAGCTGCCGCCTAGGAACACAGACCTGCCTCCAGCGCTGATTTTCCACGGCGTGAGAGGATCCAACTACCAGGAGGAAGACTCGCCGTCCTGGTTCAACCCGCAGGAAGTGGTGCAGACGGTCGCCTACGTTGTCAGGCTATTCAATCATGGTCTGACTGGAGATGATATCGGAATTATCACTCCCTACAATAAACAGGTACGTCTATTGTATGTCCGCTTTCTCAATGCACCAGTAAACTATTTACTTATCATTGAATAGAATTGCATTCTATTTGTTTCGAGTACAAGCATACGAACATACAATATACAAACGGTATGAATTGAATTATATTTGTTTCCAATACAAACATATAATCAGGTTCATTTAATTTGACGCTTGGCATTAGATAGATAGATGATGGATAGATAGAGATATATTATTTCCTGACGTTTCTGATGACTGTAGAGTACGATGGCAAAGAAATAACATCTCTTTCCATCTATCTAATGCCAAGCGTCAAATTAAATGAATCTGATTATACAGTTACAAAATAGTGTATTTAAATAACACTCCTACGAAGCGAAACTAATGGTCTGTTTGAGTTATTGAGCTGCTAAGCTAGGCTCTGAACTTTGCTACTGATAAGATAGAAAAAATTATTTGTATTTGATGTTATTCTTGAAGATACAGTATCTAAAATAGAAAAATGTAATGCTAATATATTTTTTACTGCTAATGATAATTAATAAACAAAATACATGTACAAAGAAAAATATATGTCATATGTTGTATTTGCCCTCATTACTAGAAACGTGTATCGTTTTCTCTTGAATGGACGTGATGAGCTGAACAAAGAATATTGAGAAGTTTATTGAGCGATTTATCAAATACATTCAGTTATTAATAACTAATACCCAAGTTATTGATACATGTTAATTATCATTCATTGATAATTTGTTTTGTCTGCATTTTATCTTGATGTATAAAACTTGAAGTACTGAGTTTGAGCCCAGAAAAGGAAATGGGAGCTCATAAAACAAAATTATCTCTGGTTTCATATTAGGCTAGGCGTACACCGGTTAGTCAAGACAAGACAAGACGAGATTAGTCACGTTCAGTCACAGTAATTTACATAGTTGCTTATGAAGCAGCACACACCGATGCAATGACTAATCGGTGTGTGTTGCTTCATAAGCAACTATGTGAAGTACTGTGACTAAACGTGACTAGTCTTGTCTTGACTAACCGGTGTACGCCTAGCCTTAGATTGAGTGTTTGTTAAATACACTCATTTATCAATAATTGATATATTTTAAGGATTCATTGATAAATAATTTGTCTGAATTTTATTTTGTTTTAATTTTATTTGTGTAAAACTTGTCTGGATTTTTTCTTGTGTTAGTCTAGGTTCACATGAACGGTTTTTGGGCGGTAACCAGCGGTTCCATGTGTGGGAGAGAGAAAAAATAGCCGGCATAATCTTGTCTCTCTCCCACACATGGAACCACTGAGCTAAATTATCTAACTGGAGGTAGCAATGAATGAACAAGCTGGGTTCCACCTATTTTTTTTTATCATGCCTCACTGTACTGCCAACCTAACAAAATTAGGTGGCCCGTGTTCCACCTAATTTTGTTAGGTTGGCAAAACAGTGGGTACATCATATGTTGCCTAATCATAAAATGATTAGGGCATGATAAAAAAATAGGTGGAACACGGGTCTCGTATAGCAGCCCTAGCTTGTGCTACCTCCAGATGGATATATTTAGCTCAGTGCATGGAACCGCTGGTAATCGCCCAAACCGCAACCGCCCAAAAACCGTTGGTGTGAATCCACTCTTGTAACTGATGTTGTAGGCATACAAAATCCGGCAGCTGCTTTCGAAACTGGACGTGACCCTGCCGAAGGTCGGCTCGGTCGAGGAGTTCCAAGGCCAGGAGCGCCTGGTCATTCTGCTGTCGACCGTACGCACCACACACCGTCTGGACAACAACATGAAACAGCTGATGGGATTCATTTCGTCGCCGCAACGACTCAACGTCGGACTGACCCGCGCACGCGCACTGCTCGTCATAATGGGCGATCCGCATCTGCTCAACCATGATCCCTACTGGCGAACTGTGCTTGATTATTGCATCCGCGCTGACGCCTACTGCGGCTGTGAAGCACCCGTCAAAGGAGAACAACAGGATGGTCTGCCCGACTTCTCGATCGAGTGATGTGTATCGAACACGCAACTATCGATGTATCGAACACTCGACTAACAATGTATCAATGTGTTGAAAAGTTTGATTCATCAATAGTTGGGTTCGAACCATCAATAGTTGTTCGATACATCGATAGTTAGGCTCAATTTGTTAAAAACTTGTATTCAACAATAGTTAGAATCGGATAGTTGATACATCGAACTCAACTATCGATGAATCCAAGTTTTTAACAAATTAAGCCTAACTATCGATGTATCAAACAATCAACACTATAAGGGCCGGTTCATGAGCTCGGGATTTAGCCAAGTCCTAGACTAAAACGGGTGGCTAGCGTAGCATCGACAAACGTTTGTCTCGAAAGGTTAGTGGGTTAGCAGCATAGAGAGCCCTTAGCACATAGTATCGAGGCTAACGTTTGTCGATGCTACTGTAACCACCCGTTTCAGTCTAGGACTTAGCTCATGAACCGGCCCTTAATGTATCGAGCATTCAGCTATTGATGGATCGAACCTAACTATTGATAAATCCAACTTTTCAAAACATTGAACCTATCCATTGATGTATCGAGTGATGAACTAATGATACATCAAACCTTACCATGGATGAATCCAACCTTTCAACATATTGAACCAACTATCAATGTATCAAACATTTAACTATCGATATATTGAACCTTACTATCGATGAATCCAACTTTTTAACACATTGAACCTAACTATTGATGTATCCAATTTTTTAACACAGCTTTCTTCTCAAAAACTTGTTCGGTTCTGCTATTGTAACAAAATTATTTCAGTTATTCCCTATGTCGTCCACACTAGCATGCTGTATATGATTAGGTATTGGTAGCATTCTGTACTGTAAACAAAATCGAACAAGTGTGGATATATTGATTGCTCTTCAAGATTAACGGCCGTTCATAAGAAAGTCAATTAACCGTTGTAAAACTATGTAATTTGACGGAGCTCAATAGGGATTTTGTTGCATTGGTTTTGTGAAATGATGTCATTCAACATTCATAATTTATTGCAGCATTCATTCAAACACAAAAATTTATGTTTGTTGAGTTTGTTTGTCATCGAGAGGTTTCTGAATTGGGGGAAGTTGAGCTAATCTTCGTGAGCGATTGTATTTTTCCTAAAGTAAGGGGTTCAACATGACCTAAATGTACATAAACCTATTCTTTATTATGGAATTGATGCTCCTAAAATCGATTCTGAGGAAGGCGACCAAGTTTTAAATAATAGTTATACTATTAGCGACTGGTTTCCAGTGATTGAAAGCAGTTTACTGCAAAGAGATTAATTTGAAGTTACCTATGACAATAATAATATTGTTGTATATCGGAGCATCCAATATACAGTTGAAATCAAGTACTAACGTTTCTTTTACGTTCTACGCAGTACACATTATATTAATGTGTTCTTCATAATCTTTCTAAAAAAAATCTTGTTTTATGATTAGACTACATTTTTAATAAACTTTATTTTTTCAAATTCGTGGCTGATCTATTTCTTAGTTTTATAGCTCCAAAGGAATAATAGAAAATAAATTATCAATAGATATTCAAAGTTATTCATTAGTTATTATTGATCAAGTTAAAAAGATAACCAAACCATAGCTAAGAGCTCATGTGGGCCTCACACAAAAAAACAAACATAAATCAAAAACCTTTTCTCTATTAATAGAGTTAACGGTATTCTCAACGATTCTCGTGGTCCAAAAAAATATTTTTTTATAGTGTAAATAAATTTTTCCAGAAGCAACTATTCACTATTCATTATTACTCATATACGGAGAAAAAACATTATAGGGGTGTATACTTTGTAGTGAAATTGGAAGTATCAAACTTGTAACAAGTTATAGAAAAGCATTTGAGGGGATATTGAACATGTTCTGGATTGGTTATTGTAACAGTATTGATAACGGAATTAATATTAAATTTGTAATTGTTAGAAAAAAAAACACAATTTGTAATGCTATACTACACTGCCACTTCAATAAATTAAGAAGAAATTCGTTCTTCAAAATGTTCTGAGTATTGAGTATAGGATATTGTTCAATTGAAAAATATTTCAATGAATGGGCGTGAGGATAAGACTTCTTATTTAGGTTTTCAAGCTTTCATCTTTCACGATTATTTCTAGTACCAAGGTTCAATATCTCACAAAAGCTAAACAAGGGAGTGATTCATTATGTAAATATTCATTGTGGGAATTTTCATTGTTAATGTAGGTTTTTTAATTATGACATGAAATCTGAAGGCAACTACAATATTCTCAATTTCAATGTTTGATGTTTGTTCAATGTGTTGATATTAGTTTAGAGAAATATGATGTGTCCTCTTTTTAGAGTAAATTATGTATTATTATTAATGAAAAAAAATTCGTTATTGCTAGATGCTTTTCACATTTTTTTCAAAGTTCGAAGACTTACCTATTTACTTGTTGATTGTAATTATTTGAAAACATTGAGCAATCGTTTGGCATCGATCAGCGTCTTCGTACAGCTCTTATTCGAAATAAATAAATTTAAATTTAAGTTGCTCTAAAATTTTGAAATTTAACGATGTCTTACTTTGTGATATAGCACATTATTGTGCGTGTGATATTTTCCTTACAAACTGTTATACTTACAAACTCAATCAAACTCAAACTCGATCATACTGTTATGTTAGAAACTCAATCTTCGAACTTGAAGCAAATCACATTCATACCAAAATCTAATTTTAGTGTTGCTTTTCTTGTGATAAAATTCTTAAGTTGTATCATAGATTATTTTACCTTTTCACTGTCATTTTGCTTTTCTTTGGGAGAATAGGATAGGAAAAATAGGATAGTATAGAATAGGAAAAACTGTGTTAATGTATAATTTTATTGTGTGTTCTTTTAGGCCTCTGTAAATACATGTGCTTATTGAATAATCAAGAGAGAAATATTTGAAACTGATGTCTTTAAATTGAATAAAATTTATTCATATGAAGTAGAATCCTTGAAAATAATTTCAAATTAGTTGGTTCCAATTCACAGAAAAAAATTCTGAAAATACGTGTTGATTGCTAGACCATGATTCTATTGAATAATCATGAGAAAAATAATTAAAACTGATGTCTGTAAATTGAATAAAATTTATTCATTTAAAGTATTCATAAATTTATCGCAATAATCCTAAATTGCTAATTAAATAGAACAAAAAACAAAACAAAATTGGATCGTAATTGCAATGTATTTTTATTTTGATGAAAACTATAACGTTTCTTATTGTAATATTTTCTACTTTTTGGTGATTATTTTGAGATACAGACAGATGACCCTGGATGTCTTTGTCTTCCTGACATAGTAATGGATTCGCCATCACTGTTGCCCATCTTTTAAATTAATTGAATTAAATTATTTTGCCCATCTTTTGTGCACTGTCGTTCTCACCAAGTTCTCTTGGAGAGTTGATGATGACCAAATCAGCGAATTTGTTGTAGACTATACTTCCATGCTGAATATTTAAGTATACTTTGTGATGAATAATTGTCAATTTTGCGTACTTATATGTTATCATAATTAATGTTTACGTTAATGCTACTTGCATTTCCAGGAAAAGCGATATAATGGCAGCTATTGACTATTAAATATTCTTTGTCTTTCCTTGTATGTAGAAATTGTGCAATATCGTGGAAGTAATTTCTTCTATTTCCATTCTAAATAGCTAGTTTGTCCATTAGACGTTGCAAAGTTTTAATTAATAAGGATTATTTAAGGCATAACAAATCTTCCAATGATTGGATTTAGATTCAACATTTTTGCGTTTTCTTTCAGTTTCCAATTTTGAAATCGAGCAGAGAATAATCAATAAAGGTTGTTCAAGCCTAAAAACAACATAATTTTGAAAAATTGTTATAATAACAAAGAAATCTAATTGAGAAAGAGTGACAAAGTCTTTTTATTGAATCGTATCTATTTATTATAAAAAATAGTATCGATATGTTCACGACTTTAGAGTAATGAAAAACTAACTGATGGATGAAAATATGTCAATTACGAATTTTTATACGAATTGTATTATTGTTACAATGGAGTAATTAGGATGAATGTTAGTTTTTAGTGTACTTGATATTTTAATCTATTTTTACGCGCAGTGTTAAATTCCCATTTAATGTTTCTACTTCTAGATTTAGTGTGAAAACATTTTAGATTAATTCCAATTTCTTTCTGCTTACTCTCGAATCTTCCTGCTTCATAAGCCCAATTGTCTCACCCCTCAATGTGAATAGTTGTACATGAATGTTTCACGGTTTATTACAATAGAGTAAAGTATAGTAGTACTGTACCGCCAACTTAAATGAATATCACTATCTAATAAACTTTAGTTCGTGTTGCAAACAACATCCATAATATTAATATAAAAATTTCCATATAATTCTATCGCTGTTAACAAATCAATAATAACTTTGAATCTAGTTGAGTTAATTAATCAATTTATATCAAATTCAAAGTAACACTCAATTTTCAAGTTTTTTTTTCAATGGAGCTAGTACAGAAAAAACCATAATTCCATTCTCCACTTGCGATTTCTAGTAGCACGATTTGTCATGTCCTGTCATGAACCCTTTGCTTTCAGATAAACCCACATGCTTCCAAAAAACGTTGGGGTTACTCTAGGGATGAGTTATATTTTTATGAAAAATCTTTCGAATATTAATCGCAAGTGTAGATCAGGACTCATGATTCAAATAAAAGATCAAATTACAAAAGTGATTATTAAGTTTTCCATTTTAAATTTCAAAACACGTTGGTATTTAACATTTTCAAGACATTTCTTCTAGTCAATTGAATCTAAAATCAATATTCCTAAATGATTTTGTGAAATTCATCAATGGTGATGTTCAATATTCATGCCATTACTGTATATTTATAATATTCATTGTACTACAGTATTAACGTTATTATGGTGCTACTGTTATGTGGAAATAATTTATTATTATCAAATTGTGATTCAAGCTAAAACCGCCAATCAAACCGATGTCTCAGAAAGGGTTGTCATTCAATTCAATTTTAATAAATTTCAATATTTTCAACCGACCTGTATTTAGAGAATGTTTTTGTATGTAGTTGAAAATGATTAGTTGGGGTGAATTAAATTTGTAAGGGTCATTTGAAAAATGGTTTCATCAAATACAAAACTCAGTAACATTGAGCTAATGGTATTGACAAACCATTGTAAATTATTCTAATAATTTGAAAGTGTCAAAAATATTGAGCTCATGTTGATGTGAAATCATTGATAGTTTGTTCAATCTTGAGATATAGATTATAAAAGTATTGTTTTATTTTGTCATTCTTCTGTTAATCATTGAAAATTCAATATTATTCAAATGATAAATTGTGGCTTTGTTATCTATTATTTCCTGTGATAAGGATAATCACTTTTTTCAAATAGATTCTATCCTTTTTCAAAAGTAATATTGAAGCTTTTCTTGTCATATTTTCTTGAGAATGAGTTGATTCTTGGTTCTATTTTATTTTGTAATGATTTGAGGTTTTTTATTTATTTTTTAAAATAAAAGATTTGCTTTGAAATTGCAATGTGTAGGTATTATTTATTTAGGAAGTTGAATACTCCCTTCTATTTATCTTATAAGTCTTACGGTTGATTGTACAATAGCTAATTGAATTCAACCGCCATAAAACAACGTCATTGACGGAGCTCAATAGAGGTTCAGTTGCATTTGTTCCGTTAAATGACGTCATTTTACGGGAATTATATTGGATTGGCTTTCGTGCAATCGTCTGTCATCCACTCACGTCATCTACATTACCTTTGTACGGCTAATATTTCGAATTTTAATCATATTTGATTAGGTCTAATATGTCATATTATTTTAAGCTAACATGAATAATTCGAGTGACTTGAATATAAATTGTGAAATGAAGGCTGTGAATCTCATTATCATGTTTGTAATCAGATTCATTTACATTAGATGGATAGATAGAGAGGTATATTTCTTTGCCATCGTACTCTACGGTCATCAGCAAAGTCAAGAAATAATATCTCTCTATCTATCAAAGCGTTAAATTAAATGAATCTGCTGATTATAGCTGAGTTCACGAAGAGCTTCCACCGTGTTTATGTCAAATCGGGATAATAGCCAAAAGTACCTTTCTTAACGAATAATCACTTAAATCATATAATATTATTCCAGAGTAATGTTCATTGCTGAAAACAATTGAGACAATTCCATATTCTTTATTAGGCTGATTACATTTATCTCAATAATGTGTATTGTATAGGTATTATAATAGGTGTTGTACTTGTTGTCATTCTTACAGAATTTGACAAAGCAATCTTGAATTTCATTAACTTTTAAAATATCACAGGAATTTAAGTGTTGTGTAGACTTGTCATTTGTTCGTTATTTGGAAATTTTCCACATTGAGTTTTATACTCAACAGATGAAAGACAAAACTTTCAAGTCCTGTTGGATTCATGCTCATGTTCAATTTTTATTTGCTTTTGCTCCAATGCTCCAGTTTTGAAAATTTACCTTTCACATCATTCACCTGTAAGCAAAAAAGATGATGAAAATCAATAAATAATCAATAAATAATTTGCAGCTTTGAAAACTACCAACAACATATTTTGACGATAACATTGAAACAGAATACAGTATATATTTTATGAACACTGAGCCTTGAATATGATTAATATGATTTTTGTACCAAACAAAGGTAAGTACTATGTATAGCCTAATGTATTGAAAAGTATTGAAAGTCCTGTAATACAGAAAGATGGCGAACACAATAGACATGAATAACACGGCGTAGTATGCAATGAGTATAAAGTGTTCACCTTTGTCCTGTTTTACAGGAATTCTAAATTTCATGAAACAGACCCCATTTTTATTTTATTACTAATTCTTTATATTGTGCCATAATTAATACAACTGACAAGTAGAAAGTCTGCTTTAAAAGCCATGAAGAAAAAATGTTTTACCCATCCTTATCATTTCAAGTGGGCTTACAAATTACATGCAAAATTTCATTCTAATAGATTGACATTTTCAATGAAATTCACTTGAATATTCTAGTCACAACCAATATAATATTAAGCATTAATGGGAAAGTATATTGAGTACGGTATATTAAGATAAGATAAGCCTATGTGGGCATCACCACAGCAAAAAAAGGAAAGTATTCTACCTGCCGCTCTATTGCAATATTCTGAACGAAAATTATTAACAAGCCTCTGCTATCTAGCAGCAAAATGAGGAACTGCTTCGTCTACCTCTACTCTAGTCACAGAGAAGAAAGGACTAATATTGGTCCAATCTCAACAAATAAGGTTTCAATCGATTTGTAGTTGAATTTACTAAAAAGAATTATTCTTGTAAATTTTTTTATAATATCAACGGTTTCCAAGTTATTCAAGAAACAAAATTTTAAATGGCCGCCATTTTGTTTTATGAATTTGAAAAACTGTCATATTTTTTTTGTAGCTTTGTCTAGTTGTCATAGGTATTTGTGCAAAGTTCCAATTCCATATGTTTCACCATTATTGAGATAAAAAATAATAAGTGAAAAAAACAAAATGGCAGCTGTGTGAGTAACTAAGGACTTCTGGACAATTTAGATATGGTTTTTACCCAGGAACAATGCCCTAGAGTATTGGTAGGGAGTTCTGAAACACTCTGTAGAAATGAATTTTTCGCTCCAATACATTACTGATTACAGTACTCTTAAACAGTTATAAATCATTGTACATTTTCATATTTCACCTGTATTAGTACAAGCTCCCAAAATCCTTCAAGATCATTTGGCGTTATACTTTCATCACCATCTCCTTTTTGAAACTTTTTTAGCAGGTCCTTGAACTGTTTCAATTTTTCATTCACTAGTAATTTGGTCTGACCTAGAAATATTAAATAGTTTTTTATGAAATTAAAACATGATATTTCCTCTTGAATCTACGTTGATAAACAAGTATCATAACAAAGTAAATAATTGGATAAATAAGTTAGACAGCATAAGAAATAATGAGCAAAATTATCAAATGATATTAATTATTAATCAATTTTGTTTTCCATGACGAAATACTTGTAGAAATTTCTATTAAAGTTAGGATTTAAATTTACATACTATGTAAATTTACTGGGAAATGATTGATCATAATTATTATGTCATTCCAAACAAGAACAATAATAAGATTGTGCAAATGTGTTAAGAGTTCGAAAATACACTTTGTCAAGTAAAAATTAATAAAATAAAATAATATTAAAATTCACCTACAAACATGAAATCATGAAAAAACATCTCTTTCCTGTATACAGTAAGCTACTCAGCAGGATGAAACTAGTTTGGTATTGGGTTAGGAACCCATTCAAAAGTGCATTCAAAGATTAAAAGATCGAAGAGCCTTTATTTCTATTTAAAAATTACTTACCATTCCTACTAATCTTAAGTGGTATCGTTAATTTGATGCTTTGCTTTAACAGTAGGCCTAATACAAGATTACCATGTGCTCAATATATCCTGCATATTTCTTACGAATATTCTGAAAATGAATGCAGTTTACTACTTGATAAATGTGTGTAATTTGTTCTACAGAGTATTCATGAATATTTTGATAAATGATACATGTTCATCTCACCTACAGCTCTTCTTATATCATCTTGCATTTCTTTTGGGATGTTTCCGGCTGAATCAAGAACGGTCTGCCATCTATTGCACAAAACTAATAGATTGTGAGACTCTTCTTCCAGTCTCACTTGAAATGTATCAGATACGTCCATCATTTCTAATGTGTTTATTATGCTGGAATCATTTTGGATATTGCTACTGAGATTAATAAAATTTTGAATGATTGCTATATAGTGGAATATTTACTAACATCACATTGTAAATAAACCACTGAAACTTGACAAACTTTATTGCGATCAGCTGATAAGCTTGTTCCAGGAAAAAAAAACACGGTGAAGTCATAAATAAAGCCACAAAAGAAGTTTTGATATGGCCTACTATATACACCCAAGGTTACTATACAGACCTTACTATACTGTATAGTAACCTTGTACTACACCTACTTTGTTTTGTACTTCTTGTCAAGGCCTTATATAGAAACTGCTTTATAGATACTGTTAATTGAAAATTGTAGATATTTATCAGTTCATGTTTGAACTACCAAAAGGTTGAAATGTTTTCTAATTTGTGCCTAGTTAATAGAGAATAATGTATGGTTTAAAAAAAATGAACCTGTTATAATATAATGTGTTTGAATAGATGTTTTCAATTCTGATAGGGTTTTTTTAAATATTAGTCGTTATACAATAATAATTTGGAAAATTATAGTCAGGGTGTAGATTGATAAATTATTATATGAACATCATTGTAAATAACACTAATTGCAATATTCGATTCACTAAAGAAAGAATAAACTATGAAACCTTGTTCGATGATAATTATGGATATGATATTTAATATGCTAACGGCAATAATATTATTATGCAATAATTATAATTTTGTTATGATGGTTTTGAATCTACAAGAAACGGCTGAGTTTGAACTTATGAAATGCCCATTCTTGGGGAAGACATCCTTCACGTAAACACTCAACCGTAGAGAGTGAGTGAAAGTGAGAGTAAAATAGAGAGAGAGAAAGAGTGATTGCGAGAAGGTGGGCCGAAGCGTGAGAAATGAATAAAGGATGATAGCAGATAGACAAAGCGGCGGCGGCTATTCGAAATGCATTTAATAGAGTCTGACCGTGATGCATGGCACTGAGATCCTGAGGGATGGCCAGGACTCTTCGAGATGGATGACTCGCTTTCTAGCCCTCCCCCCGGGAGGGAGTGGGTGAACCCCTGTGGGGAATGACGACTCTCACCGAGCATTACAATTTCTCTCCATCAATTAATAACATCTCTCTAAAACGCCCCCGCCCGCGCGCTCGACCTTCACTCTGTTTTATGTGTTTCTTCTTCAGCTTCTGAAAACTCCCCCTACCTCCCTTAAACCCCCCCCTCCTACACAGAGTCTGACTTGCCAACACTTTGAGAGAAAGCCAGCTTTCGCACCTGCCACATCATCATCATCATCAGAATTCTGCCCCTCCCCCCATACTTCCCTATCCTGTTTCGCCTTCTTGCCGTAAAAACATAACTGTTGCTGCCTGAAGTACAAAGTATAGCTTATAACAGGATTATTTTAAATTGTCAGAAAACAGCTGATTGATGTAGCCTAAGCTCTTTTACAGACATTAAATCAGCTGTTTCCTGACAAGTTAAAATAATCCTGCTATATGTGATCAATGATGACGTCACAATCACCATTGATCTCATACTATGATTATAGCCATGTACTTCAGGCAGCATTTCAAATACATTAATTAGGTAATATAAGTGAAATGAACCACAAAATTTTAATATTTTTTCTAATGATGACGTCACAATCACCAAGGTGAGTATTAAGGATAATTAAGGAGACTGAAGTTGGTACATTACCAACACCCCTATTTATATTGCAAAATTCATGTGGTTGGTAGCAAACTGTCCAGATATTTTTGAAATAAGAAATTGGGTAACAAATTAATGTACGTGGGAGAATGGGATCTTATAATAATCTATACAACTCATTCACATAAGATTTTATTCAATAATAATTGTATCAACGTATGCTATTAGACTCATATGTGTAGTAATATGTTAACTTTCTTTGCTGTAACCTAACCTAACCTATAGCAAGTAATGCCTATATGAGTATATTACTTGTAATGAAATGGAAGATGATACAGAAAAAAATTCCAGATGGAAATGGGAATCGAACCCGTGACCAATGCAGCAAAACCCCTTGATAACAACCCAAATCATCACCTTATCAAGGTTATTGACCTTCTTATCTCAATTTTGAAGGTAGGTAGTGTTTATCAAAACACTTTTCATTCTGTGTTCACTCTTTTGATGATTCTATTTCCTTTGACGCTTTTCATGTTGCTTTTTACTCTGTACCTCAGGTTCTTTTGACTCTTCATTCTCCTGATTCTTATACCGCTTGACACTGTGTACGCTCCTTACTGTATAGGAACAGTTTTCTCCACAATTTCTGCTGTAGGCATGCATGAATTATTTCCCACTTTTTTATGTATTTTTGAAATAAAATGCGGGTGGCATGCTTTTCAGGAGGAAGGAGCGTTCACACTGACAAAATGAATGGCAGTGAGGTGTGTTGCTGACTTAGTCGATCTGTTCGCTCTTGTCTCTTTTGGACTGTGAAATTTCGACAAGAATTAGCTTCTCTCTCATCCTCTCCTTCACATACAATCTCTCTCTCTCTCTCTCGCCCTCTTTCTCTCTTCATATTCTCCTCAGTTCCTTGTCTCTCTAAACAGCTCCCGTAATCTTAATGGTGTCCCGTTCTGTGCATACAGTGCAGCATAACAAAGAGCTAGGTTATGCTGAATAGCCTAGAAGTACGTGCTATGAAGTTGTGATTTTGAACGAGAGTCTGCTGCGCTCGACTCACTCAAGGGAAATAATGTAGTTTCACAATGATAATAAATAGATAATTTATATTGTTATGCTCGGATGAAGCTGAAAATACTCTGAATATAATATAATCAAAAAGGATCTAGAACATCAAATATTTCACATCCTAATAAACACGAACACAAATAATGAAAAAATAAAACCCAATTCATTAAAACATAATTTTCTAATAATATACGCCTGTTGCTCGAAAATGCAATCACATTTAACCACCGTAAAATGACGTCATAGTATAATTGACGTCAGATTCGTTCATTGGTTCTCGTTATATTGGTTCCGTTAGGCTAGGCGTACACCGGTTAGTCAAGACAAGACAAGATTAGATTAGTCACGTTTAGTCACAGTAATTCACATAGTTGCTTATGAAGCAGCACACACTGATGCAATGACTAATCGGTGTGTGTTGCTTCATAAGCAACTATGTGAAGTACTGTGACTAAACGTGACTAATCTCGTCTCGTCTTGTCTTGTCTTGACTAACCGGTGTACGCCTAGCCTTAGATGACATCATTTTACGGAGGTTAAATTCAATTGAGTTTTTGTGAAACAGTGTAATAATGTTCATCATTCAACATTAATTTATATTATTATTAATCACATCAGACAAGTAAAATTAGAATAAGAAATAGGAATAACAATGGATGTAGAAAATGATGAGAGCGATGTAAGTTTTTCATGTCTAATGAGGAGGTGATGGTCCAAGCAACCACTGCTCTATGATGTACGTTTCTTTTCGTTTGTTCAGATTCGGTCATGAAGGGTCCTTTTTTGTGTGCGGCTGGTTGCAGATCCTACTCCTACATTATACTCACATAGTACAAGTACACACATTCACAAGTACAAACAAATACTGTACTTTCAGTAAAGCTTAAAGTAATGCTTTCAGTAATGGATGGGTTTCACGATTCTAGTAGACGTTCTACTTACTGGAGGCAGGTTACCAGAAGCCTATCTACTTACCTATAAACCAGTAACCTGCCTCCAGAAACCAGAACTACTAGAATCGCGAAAACCAGCCATAAAGTTCAGTGAAAATGGTTTAGTATTTTTTTAGAACTATGAAAACTTTTATTAACTTGACCTCAATTCAAACATGAGAAGCAATGTAATTGATAGCTTACTGAAAGCTATTTTTGCAATTTAAGCTATTAAAATTTATGTAAGAGTAATAAAACGGAAAAGAACTTGTTCCGATTGAAATTCTAAAACAAAACATACGAATAAAAATGGTAGAATTGCTTGCATGGATGGATAAGATGTCTGTAAGCTGAAAATGAAAACAAGTATTGAGATGAATAATAATTGTGATGAGTTTGTTAGGTAACAATACAGTCTCTGAAAATATTGTTCTGTATATCACTCCCACTCTCGAGATCCCTGAATCTATTGTTTGTGAATTTTGAGTCTGGTATGGTTAAACCATTCCCAGGAACGTCAATCCGACAAAGAGCAGTTCTCCGTTAATGAAGTGATACGCTCATGTAACCTGAGTGTGCTCTGCTCTGTGAATGCGCATTGACAACAGAGCGAATCAGATTTCAACGCTAAACAAGCGACTGAAATTCCTCGCCGACGTCTCGCAAAAATAATACCGGAGGTAGTTCTGTGTAATTTCGCATTCCAACCAATTAGCACTCGGGTAGAGGCAGGAATAATCCCTCTTGAAAAAGAAAACCGACTAGAGGGCTTTAGACTGTGACCGGCTTGTAACAGATAGACATTTGTTGTGGTAGGAGAGTTTAAAGTGGAGAGGGTGACAGAGAGAGGGAGAGAAAAACAGAGAAATAGATGAGGAGAGGGAGAGAGGGGGAAAGAGAGAAGGAAGAGAAGAGAGAGAAGAGAGAATAGAGAGTAGAGAGAGAGAGAGAAAGAGAGAGAGAGAGAGAGAGAGAGAGAGACAAGAAGAGAGAAGAGAGAGAGAGAGAAGAAAGAGAGAGAAGAGAGAGAGAGAGAGAGAAGAGAGAGAGATAGAAAAGAGAAAAGAGAGAAAAGAGAGAGAAGAGAGAGGAGAGAGAGAGGGGAGAGAAAAGAGAGAGAGAGAGAGAGAAGAAAGAGAGAGATAATGAGGAAGAAGGGATGTATTTAGACAACGTCTTAAGAGTGGTCACAATAATACGGGGAAAAATACATTTGGTATGGAGAGTTTTAAGTGGAAAAAGTGTGAGTGTAAGAGACAGAGGCAGAAAGAGGGAGCAAGAGTTGGAGGAATAGATAGAGAGAAAGAAAAGAGAGAGAAAGAGAGGGTGAGTGAGAGAGGGAGGGAGGGATATTGTAAGAGAGAGTGGTCACAAAAATACGGGAAAAAAGATACTTGTGTGGTAGGGAGTGTTTCGAGTGGTATTTCGAGAGAGAGAGAGTGAGTGAGGGAGAGACAAAAATGGGGAAAAAAGAGTCTGATAAAAAGTGGTTCACGTCTGCGATGGAATGATGGATGTAATGATGTTTTTTGAAAGGACGGCGACTGGAGCGCCAGCCAGTGATGAGGGAAAAATGGTGGGGAAATGGAGAAAAAATGTCGGAAATAATATGAACCGAATGGGGGAAAAGTGAGTTTGAGAGAGAGAGAGATGTATAGAATGTATTTAGATAGAGAGAGAGAAAGATATAGAGATTTTAGAAAGTGAGAGGAGAGATAAATGAGAATGATAAGAATGGAATTGAAGAGATATGATAAGATTTGAAAGGGAGAGAGAGGGGTTTAAAAAAGTGCGTGATAGGAGAGACATATAAACAGGATACGAATAGAATTGGAGGTTGATTACTCTATTCATATAGTCTTCGAAATATTTCTGCTTGAGTTCTAGATTGTGATTTTTACAAAGTATAAACTGATTGATTATTTAGAGGTATGAGGATATGATGCAATGTGTTGATGATAATGCGATTGTGACGCTTTATAAATGTACATACTTGGAGAACGAAGTCGTGGAATATTCAACCATTTACACTTGGCCATGATAGAGGATAAAGAGGAGGATTTAGAGAAGTGAGAGGGAAGAAAGAAGGCAGATGAACAGGATGAAGATAGACATAACGAGGAAGAGTAAAGAGCCGTTAATGATGCATGAATGGATGGAAAGAATAAATTCGCAAGACAAATAGTTTTAGAAATAAAAAGAGAGCAGTACTGTTTGACCACAAAAAAATGTCCCTGATGGAGTGATATCTAGCATGCTCGATTGGCAACTTCTTCAGATCGCCGCCAGGGACTTTCTTTCTTGGTCAAACAGTATCTGTAAGTGTATGTGTGGAAAGGTATCTGAAATTAATGTGTGGAAAAACTTATTAGAATTTTCAGCAGAAAAAAAGCTTATGTAGGGAAAGGTATGAGATATAGGAAGAAGGGAAGAGCTTCAGAAAGAGTTATGGGTTTTAAAGTGACACAGGCTTATGTAGTGAGAGACTGATACGGGAGAAACAATGAGAAGAGATGTACAGAACTAGAGAAAAGGGATAAAGTACAAGAAATGAGCGATAAAAGGAAGAAGAAATTCCTGGTTGCATGAGGAATCGTGGAGGGAAGTAAGTGGGCATTGAAGAGAAAACGGAATATGATGAATGAGAAAGGAAGACAAAAAATTTCAAATTGGTGGGAAGCAGACAGGGAACTGAGGATATGATAGTGAATAGAAAAACAGATGAATTAATTTTGGATAAGATAGTGGATAGAGAAAAATTTGATATTATATTTGATCTTGAATTGTGTGTTCGAAAAATTGTAAATCTGTTTAAACCTAGAAATGAATTTGAATCTGATTGAAAGGACTTGAGTTGAAAATATCGGATGAGGATGGAAATATCGAAATGAAGAAGAAAGCTCATCTCAAGGTGCATAGTGGGTGGATAACGATAAGAAGTTGAGGGAATTTTGAGAAATTGAGTGTAGGAGGAAGATCAGAATAGAAATGTTCCATTGAAAAAAAAGTAGCAGGGAAAAAAGAAAATTCCAAGAAAACTTTGAGGAGCGGAAAAACGGATGGATTAGGATTAGAAGATGAAGAGAGTGAAACGAGAAAGAAAGAGCGAAAGGAAGAGAGAGAGAGTGAGAGAGAAAGAGAGTGAATGAGAAAAATAGATAGCAGAAGAGTGTGAGGAAAAGAAGAAATGATGAGATCAGGAAAAAAGAATGGTTCTCCAATAATCAAGCGAAGTGAATGGATCCTACCGAATTCTGAGAATGAGCTCGAATAGAAAAATAGAATTGTAACAAACGGACGAAGAGCGAAAATGCCGAGTATCAGGTGAGAGAGGGAGGGGCTCAGGTTGGGTCAATTTTCGCTGAAAAGCTAGTAGCGAATTCAGTGGGTGGAGTGAGTGGCAGCCTCGTATTGGGGGATTTCAGGATATTGTAGAGTGGAAAATAAGTAGCGGAAATTTTCTGGTGAGCTAGAATGAAATGAAATTTGAGAGAATTTTGGAGAGGTTTCCCGGAGGGGGGGGGAATTTGAGAGAGATTTGAAGGGAGAGAGTGAGAGAGAGTGCTGGGCGTCTCCTCTCTCCCGGGCCCGATGTTTTTGGACGCATTGTGGTGGGTTTTTCAGAGTGCGCGGTTGCTAGGCAACGCACAACATCGATTGGGCTCTGCAAGGAAGCGGCGCACGAGTCGACAAAGGCGGCTCTCTCACGCACGCGTAGCCGCGCGCGCCAGCCCGGCTCACTCTGCCAGACGACGCGGTGCATAAACACTATATTTCAACGTCGTTCAACGCTGAAAGCACGCAGCAACCGACCACTTCAACCTCTTTCAACACTACTTTCAAGGTAACTAACCTAATTCACCCAAATTATCAAGTCTAAATGTGTCACCTAGATTATTTTGTGTCAAGCGATAACGATTTTACTAGCGTCAGCATTATTCTGAGAACGCCCACAACCTCCAAATGTTCGTTTCCTAGTCTGATAACATTAGGAGATAGTGACTTCCAAGATAATCATCCAAATTCACTACTAAATTCACCCGGAATATCAATGTGAGTCACCTAGATTATTTTGTGTCAAGTGATAACGATTTTGTTAGCGTCAGCATTATTTTGATGACGCCCACAACCTCTAAATGTTCGTTTCCTTGTCGTATTGTTCTGATAACATTATTTGAAGATAGTGACTTCCAAGATACTCATCCAAATTCACTACTATCATAGATAATCTGTTGGCTATGCTACTATTCATCACTATATCAATCTAGATCTCCTTGTGTGACTTGGACTATTTTGTGTCCAGTGAAACGATTTTGTTAGCCTCAGCATTATTCTGAGGACGCCAACAACCTCCAAATACTCATTTCTAGTCATATTGCTCTGTAAACATTGAATATTGACTTTCAAAGTACTTGACCAAAGTTACTATGAGTAACCTACATTATTAACCCTTCATTTCTAGCTGACAACAGTTTCTGAACTGTCAGCGTTATTTTGGACGCACACAAATATCCAAATATCCGTTTCTTTGCCAATTGCTGTGATATAATTTGAAGATTGACTTTCAAGAAACTTAAGCAGAGTCAAACTATCATTCACCCAAATTATTAATCCTTCGTGTCCAGCTGGTAACGATTTTTGAAGCGTCACAATATTATTTAGGACGCCCACAACCTCCAATAGTTTGTATGCTTGTCATATTCCACTATCTCCATTGATGAAGATAGACGGTTACATGGTGACATGGTTATAGTAAGATAAATAATCTAATTATCCTATTATATTAAGCGAGCAATTTCTGTATGTTTATAGTTATGTATGTATTTATGTATGTATTTATGTATGTATTTATTTATGTATGTATGTATGTCCAACGGATCTCGAAAAAACGGCTCTAACGATTTTGACGAAATTTGGAATATAGGAGGTTTGTGATACAAAAATTAGTTTGCGCCGGGTCTCATCCTGGGATAACTCGCTAAAGGACCTTAAAAGGAAAAATCGATCCTTTAGGAATCAGCTGACAGCAAAAACAAATTTCTGTCGGCAGTAAATGATGAGAAAGAGTGAGAACGGTGATTGTGGGAGTGAGACAAGATTATTTCAGCTGCTGAGACATGCATTTCAATCACATGATCAATCGTGAAATACACAACTACACTAACGTTTTTGGTAAAAACAGCGGTTCCATTACTAGAATTGAGAAAATATCGAAACACATAAGCTGCTCCTATTCTCCATTTTATTTCTGATTTTTATTTATCTATAGAAAATTAAAAGGAATTAGAAATTTTGAAAATATTCCATCTGTACTGTATTGTTATTTTTAAATTTGAGGCATGAAGTTGGCCATGTGATCTGTTCTTATTTATTTGAGAAAAATCGTCAAGAGTTCATCAAAACAGCTGAGCTAAAAATTTTTGTAGCAGGAATATTTTAAATTGTCAGAAAATAGCTGATTGATGTTCGCTCGTTTACTGACGTTAAATCAGTTGTTTTCTGACAAGTTTAAATGATCCTACTATAACAACCCATATTATCCTATTATATTAAGCGAGCAATTTCTGTATGTTTATATGTTTATATGTTTATATGTATGTCCAACGGATCTCGAAAACGGCTCTAACGATTTTGATGAAATTTGGAATATAAGAGGTTTGTGATACGAAAATTCGTTTGCGCCGGGTCTCATCCCTGGGATAACTCGCTAAAGGACCTAAAAAAGGAGAAATTGATCCTTTAAGAATCAGCTGACAGAAGAAAGAAATTTCCAACGGCTGTAAATGATGAGAAAGAGTGAGAGCGAGTGAGTGTGTGAGTGAGACAAGATTATTATTTCAGCTGCTGAGACAGAGACAGAGAATCAGCTGACAGAAGAAACAATTTTCCGTCGGTTCTTGATGTTGTTGGTAAAACCAGCGGTTCCATTACTAGAATTGAGAAAAATATCGAAACATATAAGCTGCTCCTATTCCCCTTTTTTTCTGATTTTAATTTATCTATAGAAAATTAAAAGGAATTGAAAATTTTGAAAATATTCCATATTTTATTGTTATTTTTAAATTTGAGGCATGAAGTTAGCCATGTGATCTGTTTTTATTTATTTGTGAAAAATCGTCAAGAGTTCATCAAAACAGCTGAGCTAAAAATAGTTATCAACCCATATTATTATTTTTATTAATTTTACCACAAGTGCGATTTTTCAAATGATATGCATTCAAACTCGATTATTCATAATATTTCGAAAGCTAAGATTTTTTATAGTGCAATGATGATTCAGTGCATAAGACTGATGGCTGTACTTTGAAAAATTGTTTAATTTCATTTATTTTTCCCTTTATAATTTCCATTCCTGTGCCTTTGTAGGCCTACCCCCGAGCAGAGCTCGGTACCCCGATATTTATTTCTATGAAGCAAAATTTTATAAGTGCGATTTTTCAAATGATATATTATTCATTCAAACTCGATTATTCATAATATTTCGAAAGCTGAGATTGATTTTTTTATATTGCAATGATGATTCAGTGTATAAGACTGATGGCTTCACTTAAAAAATTGTTTTATTTCATTCCTTTTTCGCTTTAAAATTTCTATTCCTGCGCCTTTGTAGGCCTACCCCCGAGCAGAGCTCGGTACCCCGATATTAACTATTATTAGATATTTGTAGAGATATAGAATCAAGCTACCCACATGGATTAACGGAGCGTGAAATATGAAATTTGGAAATAATTTCAGGTCTGTTACTGACTTGTCTGGACTTGTCATTTCTTGATAGAATTTACATAAATGCTGAGACAGATTATTCCTGCGAAGTAGCATAGATTATGTATAATAATTATTTTATCGTACGTCTCAGTCTAAAAAATGGAAGAATTGTGATATTATATAATACTGTAGAATAAGACAATCACTGCTGACGAAATTCAATAAATAGAGGGAAGGAAGGTTTGAACTCATAGGATTATTCGATTCACATTCTCTGAAAAAATATTACTCTTTTGAAAACATAGAAGGTATATTATACTAAATACACTTGAGAAGATGAATTTTTATTACTATAGAGAGTACTTCTCATTTTTTACTTGTTATGAAATGCTAAAAATGATAGTAGTAGAAGTTCGCATATTAAAATGCTACTGTTGAAGTTTACCAAATAATGTATGGGAGAGACGGAGATTGGAATATCTAACGGTAACGAGAATTAACAGCACAATAAATATGAATGATAATTATTTGCCAGCTATAAGGTCTGCTGTCACTGGTTGTTATCACGAACGTCTTCAAACCAATTAAAAGCGTTTTAGAGGATTCAAATTAAATTTTTTATGATATATGAAGTGGGAAATTAGAAAGAAAAATAAAAAATGTTGATATTAATAGTTTATGTAATAATTTGACTAGCTACTAATAATTTGGCTGCTACCAAAGTTCACTATCAGCTTAACTCGGTTCCTTACTTATACTCTCTCGCATTTGAAAGTGGGCTAAATTGATTATAAGAAATAAAAGCAAGTGATAATACACAAATATTTGGTGACCTTTGGATGACATTCCAGCTAGACGAAGATATCTCATATGTAATAGATGCTAGGATGATTAAATCTTAATCCACCTTGAGTCACAATGGGACAATCAATAGCTGTAGCCTGTAGCCGCAATAGTTCACTATTAAATTTAATAGGACACCATTATGGAGCATCTCTATTGATCATAATTGTGGACCCTACACTACAAATCACAGCTACAATACGACCATGTTACTAACTATTAAATTCCAACATTCTCCTTGAAATACGTTCCAGTAATTACCACACTAATGTAATTAGTAATTGATTAATAGTAATTACTATTACAAGTTCACTCCCTTTCCAAATTCTCATGAATTGGTTTCCACTTCCATAACTAGAAATGATATACTGTTGTATATTAATCCTTTTTTCTACTAGTAAAATTAGCCTCATTTTGAAAACTTATGAAGTGGAAATAGAAACTTACATTGTAGTTGACGATCGGTTCGTCCTCGTTTTGGACTTCATCAGAGTTTCTGATAATCAGACTGACGAAGTCCAAAACCAGGAAAAAACGACCGTCACTAAAAACGAGGACGAACTGATCGTCAACTACAATGTAAGTTTCTATTTCCACTTCAAAAGTTTTCAAAGTTGGAGAAATGATAGTTTCCTATCCAGTCTCCAATTCGGCATTTTTCAATTCATCATCTGAACCAGTTTCAAGTAACTGTTACTGTATTCTATAACATAACCTTCTCAGTCAAACTCTCCCTGTAGTAATAATGAATGGTTAGTGAGATTTGAACTCAAATCAATTCAAATTTTGCTTTTTTTAGCCGTTCAGACGAAGAAAGATTTTTAACACCACATTGACGGCTTGCAAACTCTACTTCAACTGACTTTTAACTATTTGAATACAGACTATGAATTATAATTTATTGTTTTCAGGTCATCAATGTAATGTTACAAACCGTGGCGAAGCGAGGTATTAGTATTTGGTCATCGCCGCTGATCATACCCGGCGATGACCAAATAAGTATACCACGCTTCGCCACTAGTTACAAACTCAATAAAACATCGCAGTTAGTAGTGGATCACAACAACAACAACACTACAGCATTAATAATTCATTTATTCATAATTAATAAATCTCTATAAAAACTACTTAATTTTCTTATCCATAGACGAAGACAAAGTCTAAATAACTACACAAACTCAACAACTTGAAACAACATTAATTCGCAATTCGCTCCAGCAAATCAAACTTATTCCACTTTCTGAAAGCTACACCGGTCTGTTTCAAAGCGGAAAGCGAGAGATTAGTAGGTACCGTAGCTGTTGACAAAAGATATTAAAAAAGCGAAAGAAATCTCGCAGGCGTGCTAGATTGGCGCTTTTCTTTATTTAATTTATTTTGTGGTAGCGCTGCGCTGGAAATACAAGGCTTTGGCTGGGGGCTTGTTTCGAAACCTTGGATCTCAGCTGGACGGTTCAGTTTCAGTTTTAGTTCCGGCTTCCGCCGACCTGAAACCGACCGTCGCTTTTCTTTCAATCGTAATTCAGCTCTTGCTCACCCCGTCCTCCCCCCTCCACCCTACCACCTCTTTTCCCACGTCAAACTTCCTTGCCCTTATTCCCTCTCGACGACTACCTTATCAATTTCACCTTTCCTTTATCGCCTTGCCTCGTATTCTTCCCTCGTAGCAAACCGGAACAGTCTATCTTTACCTTCACTCGTCTGCGAATCGAGTCTGTCCATTTGAATGCTTCCTATGATTCTCTCTCTTTCTCTAAATTCATTTTCTCATCCACTTTCTTTCACCTCTACTCCTCCTCCTATCATCCTTCTTTCTTCCCTCTTCTTCCCATTTCCTTCCCTTATTTTCCATTCTTCTTTATTCCCAACGCAAATGGACTCTGTCTATTTGAATTGGACTCTGTCCATTTTAATCCTCCATTTCACCTCTCTTTTCCTCTATTTCCTCTCTCATTCATTTCCTTACACTCCATTCCCTTTTCTATCTTTTCTAATAATTATCGTTCCCCTCTTATTTCCAGTTCTTTTTCTGTCTTTGTCTTTCATTTCTATTTTTCCAATCCAATGGACCTTCTCCTTGCTTCACCCATATTTGCTTTCTTTCTCCCTCTCTCCACCCAGTTACCTTCCCCCCCCCTCTTTTTACTTTTCTTTCCCATACATCCCCACGGATCTTAGCCAATTCCTTCCACCTCCTCCTTGCTTCACTCATATTTGCTTTCTTCAACCCTCCTTCCACTCAGTTACACTTCCTTTTACACCTTCTTCTTTCCACACTCTTTTTCCCCTTTTCACCCTCTTCCGCCTTCTTCTTTTCCCCCCTTTTCCCCCGTTCCAAGGGACCCCTCCATAGACAGCCGCCATCCGACCAGCACTTCCTGATCCACATTATTACTCCGCCATTAATCTTGCTTCAGCTCTTCCTGCTATCTCTCTTTTGCCACCCCCTTCCATCCCCCTCCCCTATCGGCTGAAATACCAACTCAAGCGGCGGCCAAAGATAATGTTTGCGGTTATTTGTAACGATCACAGAGAGGTTAGGGCGGTTGGTGCCCTTTTCAAGTTTATTTATGTGTAAATGATTTCGAACGGGATTTCGAAGTCCCCTATGGCGAGGGAAATGTAGACAAATTCTTGAATCGTTCTCGCTTCGCGGAATAAGATTTCCAAAATTCAAGTAATATTGATCACTTGTTGAGCCTATGAAATCATTTACATGGTGAAACAATAGATTATTCACATAACCTATCTATGAAATATTTAAATTTGTATTGATCACCTGTTGAGCTAACGGAATGATTTACAAAGTGAAAACAGTAGTAAAAATTTGATATAACTTATCTCCGAAATCTGAAACAATTCGGTTGCATTGCTATGCAAATGATTTCATATACAGTTATTGAACATAATAAACACACAAATGGGATTAATTCAATTGCGTCCTCACTAATTTCATTGTGGAAACAGTATATCTTAGAGAACACGTCTCTCTGAAATCGGATCCAATCAGGTAGTAACCAAATGATCTCATACATTTTTTCATTCATCTGAATGGATTCTTATTTGACTTTTGTGAAGAAGTAAAGTTGATAATGAGGTTGTTATCCTCATCAAATAAAAGATTGGAAATTTTCATAAAAATAAGTTTACAGTTGAATAAAAAGACTTGCTGCTGTCAACACCACATATTCCATACCACAACGAGATACCGGTTTCGGTTCTTAGACCATTAACAATCTCTGATGTACTAAAACTAAAATACGGTGCAGCAGAATTTATACTCGTGACCGAGCGCTGTGATTGGGAGTTGAACAGCCTATCAAGGTGAACGCCTGCCATTGGCCTAGATATAAGCTCCTCCCACTATGGGTGGTTACTTGTTTGAACCTCCATTGCTATAACGTTCATAGAAACCGCCCATTGTGGGAGGAGCTTCTATCTAGGCCAATGGCAGGCGTTCACCTTGATAGGCCGTTCAACTTCCAATCACAGCGCTCGGTCACGAGTATAAATACTGCTCAGTTTATTCTAAACCGGCATCTCGTTGTTTTATTGAATATGTGGTTTTGACAACTTCAAGTCTTTATGGATAACTTTATTATGGAGTCTTTATTCAGTATGGATAACTACCACAATGTGACCTTCACTACTACACAGAAAGATAAATTTACAATTGTATTAAGATACCTGTTTCGTTGTTAAAACATATCATTGTCAATCTCTCAGGAAAACTTATACATGAACGACAATATTGAAATGAACAGTCTTTCTCTCAATAAACATCTTTCATTGGACTGTTTAATTCAATTTGGTTCGTGACGCTAAAGTCTTCAGTTTTTACTCAACATAAAATTTTTCGAATCCAAAGTGACACGCAACCAACTGAGAGTTCTGAGAACAATAACGCTCCAGCTCTCCAACATAATGCACTTTTCGAGTAAGTTTTCCTCGTTTCACAGTGGAAAAAAGTCGACCAATTAAGAATGAGTTATGAGCCGAGATCGAATCTTAAATTGGGAACTCAGAAATGGGAAGGCTGTATTAAATTCACCGTAATTTCCGAGAGAGGTAGACGCGAAAAAATGGAACGCGCCATAATATATCATACAGGCGACGCTTGTACGTCCTAGGCGGCTTTTGGCAGCAAAAATTAGATGACGTCGGATAAGGCTTTCGTTTCAGCCCGTGTGGGCGAGCGCTAATATCACGAAAAACTCTTTCTTGTCCTTCAGATTAAAAGCTTTCGCAAATAAATTGCTCGAGAATTGTTGTTTGGAAAGCAAACAGTTTGTTACTGACGGGCAGGGAATAGTTCCCTAATCTGTTGGCTCATTATAGAACGCGCAATTTCCTCTTATCTATGTCTAACACATTTTGGCATGTCACATACTGTTGCTTAAGTTATGATCCTCCTTTCCTCCACAATTTAAAACTATTAAAATGAATTGAGTTCTCCATTCTCAACCTTATATAATTGTTGTATTGTAACTCATATATTTATATAGAATAAATGTAACTAGTGATGGCGAAAACATTGATGGTATTGACAAAACATCAATGTTCTCTTTCTCCGATGTTAATATATCAAATAACAAGATATTTTTAGGAATTTTCTGAAACTGATACAAACGATCTCTTAAACATGGAATTTTAGTTAAATTGAAAATCATCGCTGTTCAAAACGATGTTTCACTACCGATGCTTTTTCACCATCGATGTTTACTGCTCGACAAATCAATGTATACGAATATTATTGAATAATAATTATTTAAATCATTGACGGACGAAATCATTGATAAAAATCATTGAAAAATCATTGTTTATTAAGGAATAATACGCAATTTGTGAAAAACACAATGATCCAGGCTCTTGGTCGGTCCGTATCTGTGTAGCCTGCACACAATGGTTAGTTATAAAAAACTAACCATAGTAATTCAATTTAAATACGATTTGTAACGATATAGCAGTCTTAAAAATTGTGTTTATAGTGGATTATTAACTAGCAGTTCGTCATGGAAAGTGAAATACAGTAGAAGGTTAGTTAGTGTTAACTAGCATGCTTGAAAAAAACTATAACAAACATAGTATTGTGTGAATACACATGGTATAGTGTTATTGAATGAGATAAACAGGCAAGCAGTGTAAATGACAAATTCACTTTTCATGAAAGCTAGCGACGGCGAATTATCAGCGTTTAGTGTAGCAGTAACGTTGCAACGTGCGGTGTTGAAGCGTCAATACCGCCAGCACGTGTCCTTAACGGATGCGTAAAATACCCAGGGGAGAGAAAGAGAGAGATCAGATAGCGTGTGAGAGCGAGAGAGAGTGAGAGAGATTACTGCAACACGGGCCGGTATTTCTAGGTAGTGAGAGCGTGAGGACGGACCCAACCGCAAAAGACTTTGCGGCCGTACCATCCACAAAGAGGCCGCCCCTCCCCCCCGCCTTGAAGCACCGAAAACTCCACAGTTTCAAGCTCCTGTAACAAAGTTGGGCAGAAGGGAGAGGGAAGTAGGAGAGGAAAAGAGAGAGAATGATCTCGTAAGGCCTGCCTTCAAAACTTCATGGTTTTATCTACCACTTGTGGCTATCTTCAGAATAAATAGTTGTGGAAAGTCTCGCCTTTGTTACTCATCTGACTCAAGTTGCAGAAAAAAAGAGTCGTCATATCCTATTTTTCCCTCAGAATGTCTTTTTTCCACTTTAAATTGTACTCTGCTTACATACATATCCTGATCCCGTTACAGCTAGTGCCGGGTCTTGTACTCTGCGTTTTAATTAAAATAACAAAACTGGATGACTATGAGTTTGATTGCTTTTGGAAGATTGACCTTAAAATTGATTATGCGCTTGAGAAAATGAATGTAGTTTGAATAGAATGTTTATAATTATTCACAATATTTGTTTGGAACAGCAATGTTAAAAGAGATAGGAGAACATTTTATTGGGGAGAGATAAAATAATTGAGGATTTGATTTTGGATTGTACTAGAGTTGTTGGAATAAATAGGCTAATATCATTCGAATAATCATGTACATAAGATTGAGCCAGTTGTTAATATTATGGGAGAACAGAAAAGCCATATTGATTGAACTGTTTGAATGTTTCACACTTGTAATTTTCTGTCTAATTGAAATGCTAATAACAATGGTACCAAGGATACTAGAATAGTACTGTATTGTAATATAATATACTGTATCCGTAGTACTAAACATCAATAAAATTCATAACCATTGATAGCTATCACAAACATTGCGAACGTTAACAACTCTTAATAAATGCTCGCAAGTATTTCAATAGAATTATGAAAGCATGAGTCAAATTTGAATAGGGCCTACAGTTGCTTTAATATTTATGCTTGTAGCCCCTGCGCCCACTAAGCAACTGCTATCTGATTTCAGTCAGCAACCCAGCGTTGCCAGATGACTTTGGCTGATAGGTTAGATTACCCGATTACCCGAAAAACAGCCAAATGTCATCTGGCAACATTGGGTTGCTGACTGAAATCAGATAGCAGTTGCGAAGTGGGCGCAGGGGCTAAAGGAACATTGATAGGATTACAAAACAAACATTTTGAGAACATTTGGAATCGTCGATGAAGAGTCGAAACATTTGAAATCGAAACAAGAGTCAAGCATGAAACGTCTTCATTGAAGATCTACTGAAATCGGGGTTTTCGTCTCGAAATATTAATCACTGTGTTGAAATCCCATCGGATCGTGGAAAGAACGTTGATGAGTGTTTAAGCACAGCCACAGTGCAAGCAGTCAATAGGCTGCGGCGCCGAGCATTTCATTGCTGATAACTGGCGAGAGAGTTTTTGGATTAATATCGCGCAACGATTAATCAAAAATGCCTGCCTCTCATCCCCTAAGGGGGAGGGGGAACTCAAGAAGATTTGCTGCTGAAGAAAATTCTGAGCAGAGGGCAGCAGCACAACGCCAGGTCGCCTTACTGTGCACCATTCATCTTTTATCTTCAAATAGCTTTCTTTTATTTCCTGCTCTTCTTCTTCTTCTTCTTCTTCTTCTTCTTCTTCTTCATCTCCTTCTTCTTCTCTTCTTCTTCTTCTTCCACTTTCTCCTACTTCTCCTTCTTCTTCTTCTTCTTCTTCTTCTTCTTCTTCTTCTTCTTCTTCTTCTTCTTTCTCTTCTTCTTCTTTTCTTCTTCTTCTCTTCTTTCTTCTTTTCCTCTATTTCTTCTTCTTTATATTCTTCTTTAATGTCCCTCTCTTCTCCATTTACATTATCATTCTCTTTTTCTTCTTCAACTCTTTCTTATTTGTCTTCCTCTTCCTGATCCTCTTCTTCTTTTCTTTCTGCTTCTCCCTGCTATTCTTCTTCATATCCTTTGCCTACTTCTACTTTCACTTTTTAAAATCTTCATATTTTTTCTTCTCGTCTTCTTCTTCCTCCTCCTACTTGTCTTCTCCTTATGCTGATTTTCATCTTTCTCCATATTTACCATCCTTTTTTTCTCTCTTATTCCAAATTCAAATCCCTGAACTCGTTCTCATCCTCAATCTACTCCCCCCTTCTCTTTCTCATCCTCCTCCTCCGTCATGTTCTTCTCACCCTTCTTCTTCTCCCCTCTTCTCCTCCCTTCTTATCCTCCTCTTTTACCTTCTCCTTCGCCTCCTCCTCTTCCTTCTAATCCTCCTCATCCTTCGGTTCCTTATTTTTCTCCTGCTCCTACTTCTCATCCTTCTTATCTTCCCCCTCCTCTTCCTCCTCCTCCCTCTCCTCCTCCTCTCCTCCTCCTCCTCCTTCTCCTCCTCCTCCTCCTCCTTCCTCCTCCTTTTCCCTCCTCCTCCCTTCCTCCTTCCTCCTCCTCTTCCTCCCTCCTCCTCTCCTCATCCTCCTCCTTCTTCTTCCTCCCTCCTCCCTCCTTCCTCTCCTCCTCCTCCTCCGCTTCCTCTACCTCCTCCTCTTTCTCCTTCTGCCACTTCTCCTCCTCCTCCGCCTCATCTAATCGTGTCTATTTTTGTAGTGAAGTAATTTCGCCTTGGCCCGGCCTACTTCTTTGGGCTTTATCAAACAGCTGAAGATCCATCGCTTTCATCGCTCCCTAATCCCTCGTCTCCATCTCCCATCACCACAAAGCCGCCTTTCCCTCAACTGCGGCTGCCAGTTCCTTCTCTTCTTTATCCCTTCTTTTATCCCTGATAATTTTTTCCTCCTTCTTTCTTTCTTCTTGAAAGCTCTTTGTATTAGGACCGGGATTCGACTTGAACCAAGCTTGGCAGATTTCTCCTTTTTTCCAAGAAACCACCCGGTCAGTTATTTCATTTAAAACATGTCATGTACTCAATTCATCCAGCCAAAGAAAAGGAATTTGCATCTTTTCTATATCAGGCTCTTCCCTATATGTATATATTTTTGATATATCAGGCTTTTCGAATTCGAGGATAAATTGATTCAAAATTCTGTGGTAAAATACGAACATTTTATTAATGCCCGCATAAGTGTAAGAAAACCAAGTATGTACCATCTTCGTTTAGATTAGGTTCAACAGAAACTAGTTTAAACTGTTAATTTGTTCTGTTTAACAACTTCGAATTTACAATTCAAATCAAGTTTAGAGTAAGAATAATTGTTGAACAAATTAAAACGAAGATGCGGGCCTTGGTTGTTTCATAATAACGAACTGACAGCCAGGTAAACGAAAATCCAATTGGATTTAACCAGTGTAATATGACGTCACTGCATTGACGTCCGTATCTTTCATTGGTTCCGTTAGATGTCATCATATTAATGCGGTTAAATTCGATTGAAGTTTTGTGCAACTGGCTGTATTTCTTTTTCAATCCTAATTTTCAATTCAGGTACTCAAGAATTGAACTTGTTGAAATTGGAAGGGCGGACGTCTCTAATAATAATAGACATCAATTAAAAACATTATTCAACATGAACATATTGAATTTCGCAGTTTGTGGAAACTAGAATGTTGGGGCATAATATTGTATAGTATGATGTTAGGCGCTTGAGTGATATGAATTGAATTTAATTAAATTCATTCATTCATTTATTATTCATTTGTACCTCATTGTTTGTTCATTTCGTATGATGTATTTGGCGCTATAATGACGTGACCGAGCTTATATTTAGAAGCTTATGAAGCAATGTTTGTTTCAATTGGGGGGAAAAACTGTTGCGTTATTTCTTCAAAGCACATTTCCACAATATAGAGAGGATTAGAGAATAATTTTTACTGCAAATAGTGTTACATGTTGATATCAGTATTTTTGCGATTGGTGCAATTCAGTCAGCTTAGCTTTAATCTATTCCAGAGTACCTATTTCGATTCCGTATCACGATTTCAGTGCAATTTTCACGTTCATGAAATTTCTGCACTCGGTAGAGCGTTCTCACGTTCTGGTTCAAAATAGCTGCTCAACAATCATCCCAACCTTTTCAATCAATCTAATCTCAATCTATTTTTGCTCCGCACATTTGATCATCACACTATTTGTGAAGAGAGCAGTTGGGTGGAATCTTTGTTTATTTTGAGAATTGATAATAGTGAAAAAAACCTTTGAAAATTGTGAGGTAAATGATTCAGGTTCCTAGTCTGTGCAAACCTTGTATGTTGCATCTAAGTAATGTAAGTAACCTAAGTAATCTGAGTAACGTAAGTAATGTTGCAATAATGGAGGATACTGCTGTTATTTTGCACAACTGATCGTAGCTGAGAGATCGGACGAGAATCGGTGTATTCAACACGATGTATTCATGTATTCATAATGTATTCAATTATGGCCGTTAACAAAGAGTCATGAGTTATCAGAGTTAAATCTCAATTTCAATAGCAACAAGGCAACAGCGTGATCTTATTCCTGCCTGATTTAGCATTACCACTACTCTATCTTTCACTATTTTAGGAATCTACTATATAGGTTATAACCTCCATAATGTTTATATTCTAGTCAACCAGTAAACCGCCGCCATCTTCCTTAGGTCTAGGCTCCAGAATTGGCTTCAATACTGAGCCTGAGTGCGCCTGAGTGATGGGTCATACCTTCTTCAACAATCATTAGCAATCTAAGTTGAAATTGAATAGCTTATTAGACCTTGACTAGGTGCTATAGTAACAATGAAAAAAAAAGAAAAACTATAAATATTGATGAGAGTTACCTTGACATGCTTCGCCACTGCAGGAAATAATGTATCATACATCGTTGCGAAACCAACGCAAGTGTCTTGAATAATGCATTTCCCAAGTTATACCTAATTCGAATTTGATTAGTACACCATTCACATGCAGACACTCTCTTTGTTCAACAGTTTTAGAGCATGTTTGGCGGAGGGGGCGCGTTAATGCGGATTGAAGAAGATTCATTAGAAGCAAGGCAAGAGGGCAGCACTGGGGTCTGATAAAAGCGAGCATGTAGAGATAGATCTACAACACAAAACGGTGGACAGTTTTGGTTGATAGCGTTATGATTGCCTGAGTCGGACCAAGCAACGCTTTTCCAACACATTTACCCCCCATCCCCAAATCCAAACCTGACACAATAATACGTTGGAGAAGCTGAAACGAACGAAATAACAGACAAACGGAAAAGGCTGTGATTTGGTCTGCGCCTATCGTTAGGCTGGGCCTTTTTACATTCGGCACCACCGCTCCGGAAATTGAATTGAGTCCCCCCCAATTCGGGGGGTAGCACCCCGGGGGGGCACCCCTCCCAGCCCCATCGAATGCAAACTCTTCCTCGGAACCATCTCTTTTTGACAGTCGACAGCATTCAAAGCTGTCTGTTCTCCTCCTCTCTGGGCAAACACGAGCCATTTCGAAATGCACGAACGCCAGAAACAATATTGAATCGCATCTTTCTCCAATCATCTTGCATCTTGAAACAATATTGACGGAAATTTAAAACGTCTTGTATCGATTCAACTGATATTTATCGTTGCTCCAGTGATATTGAGGCTTCCACTTGTGCGCCGTTTTGTTTGAATTGCTAGCTTAATTTGAAACGTACAGAATCTGAGCCATTCCACAGTCTTACTCACTGAGGTGGAATATTCCTTTCATGAATGCATCATAATTATGAAAGATAACAATATCTCTTGCATGATTTCCAAGAATTTATATAGAATAAATTCATATTCTTGTTCTTGATTCGCCATAATGTTTTACACGACTTCATTGAAAATGCAAATATGTTATTAAAAACATCATTTTCGGTAATTGAAATAATTCGACAAGCTCCTACAATATTATGTAAGGATAATATTAATTATTTTGAAACGATTAAAAATAAAACTTATACAAACGCATCTATTGATAAAATTGCAAACATCCACCGAGCTACCATGGGAACAACAATCAACATGGTAATTTCTTGATAAGATACCATCAATTAACAATATAATCAGAGGAATTTCACGAAATTATATTAATAAAATGATTTACAAAATTTCAATGATCGAATAATATTAACAAGTGAAAATAAGAAACTAAATCTAAGTTTATCATCTAAAATGAGTACTATTATTTTTTATTGTACCAATGGTTCATATAATCATTTGGCTACAGTACTGTCAGGCAACTTGATTCGTGTGCTCTCGTCATTGTATCCATCGACCAATCATAGCTCGGGAAGGCATTGAACGCCCATTTGGAAGGAGTTCAACTCCGACCAATCACAGAGCTAGCACGACGAGCCAATCGTAGCTGTAGGATATCACACAGTCTCTCTCTATTTATTCGAAAAGCGATAGTGAATCGCTGTCGGATAACATTCCTTATAAATAAAGATTTCTAGAATGGCTTCACAAAAAAATCGGATTAAAATACTCTTATTATTGAAGATTAGAAATAGAAAGAATAATCGTTAAATGTTTCGTTTGCAGTTGATAATGACTACTGCTCAAATCAAAATGGCTGCTTACCATTTCAGTTGAGTCGCATAGGCGGCCATTGTTGAATGTCATTCTCGCTCTCCTATTGGTCCGCCATTTCTGTCACGCCTTACTATTGGCTGAAAGGTCACTCACTGTGTAAAGTAAGAATACAGGCTTAGATTTCCATTAAACTTGATAAATCTTCAACAATTAGATATTATTCTATTACTAACTCTGAAAATCAGAATGCTGTGAATATTTTTCCTAAGAAATATAGAATATTCAGTAGTTATATTCTATTTAAATCGATAATCTCTCTTAATTTTAATCATTATTCCTTTTGTTTCAGGTGAGCTCATGCTGAAATATGTGGTAAGTTAAAAATGGAAATAACATTTCAAATGTCGCCCCTTGATTAACTTTCAACATTTTGCAAGTGATAAAACATACTTTCTCTTTATGATTAAAACTGTATCAAAGTACGATTAGAAATTCCAAAGATTCAAAATAGAGAGACTGCAGTCATAATCGCTTAATAACCTCTAGCTCAGATTTGAACACATAATCATTTCTACCAATCATAGATTTTTAAGATGGAACATTTCCTTTCGGTCATCAAAATCATAGGTAATTTAGAAGAAAGATACATTTTTTTAGATTTCAGTTATTTTAGGATTCAATCACATCTTCCCGCATAACGTCTGTGTGCACCAATCACAAATAATATTCAAGATGGGAATATTAAGATTTTGATTACATTTCGGTCATCAAAATAATAGATAATTTAGAAGAAACATGATTTTATTTCAGATTTCAGTTATTTTAGGATTCAATTCTCTAATAAGTACTAGTATTAAAAAGTCTACTAGTTTGATAAAGCTGTGGTGTACTTAGTTTGGTCAATATCATACTGCAAAATAAGTACTAGTAGTATACTATTATAAGTAGCCTACTAGTACACTAATTACAAGTATATGCATTAAGACTCAGGAGGGTTATGCAAACAGAACGAAAAAATATAAACCCATGCAATCTATACTTACACTAAAATTCTACCCACACTAATTATTTTATACTACTGACATGCTTAGTTTTCTCTTAATTAGGTCTATATGTAATTTTATAATTTTCTGGTTTGTGGCTGTTTCATAAATAATACTTATTTTTACCGTACTTACTTATAGATACTAATGTTGACTTATAGCCTACTCAATATTTTCAAACTACTGTTGTGGTTGCTAATGACTTGATAAATTACCTAATTCATAAATTACCTTTAATCTTATTCTAATCTGGTTTCTGGATACGTTATGAAGTTTGTAGATGGATTGGCAAGGTAGCAAACTTCCTCATGGCTTTGGAAACGTATTTGCAAATTGAGCCGATTTGGAAGCTAGCAGGAAACCAATCGTGGGGAAATGTCTTGAGCAGTTGAATCAACAGAAGGCTATTAACTCGCATAAACACAAACACAACTAGACTCGAAAGTAAACAAGCCTAAGAGCACGATTGATTGGACGATGAGTTTCAATCAGCAAAGGCCAGATTCGGTTGAATTCAGATTGATGAGTAGTCCGTTTCTGGTATTGACCCCGAATTTTGAATGTCAAAAATATTCTCCTCAACTGCTCAATGAATATAATTTTTCCTTCACCCAACATTTCTCCCTTATTGGCTTAGCTTATTTAGATATGACTTTCTTAATTAGGTTTTTCTTTGTTAGTATGCAACTCTATCTCAAATCTATATCTTCTGAACTCAGTGGCTTCATCTGAACTCTCGGAATGAATTCTGAGCCTACTTCTGAATTCAGTGGCCGCTATCATTATCCACATCATATTAAATTAATTTGAAAAATTCGTCTTCAATTAACATTGAAGAATAGAGGCTATCACTTTGTATTTGTATTATCAGATGGCAATAAGCGACCTCGGCTAATTGGTCACTCCAAATTCCACTTTGATATCTCTAAATACCATAGTAGAGGAGGGTTTCAATAATCCGAACTAATTAGGACAATTCATACAGTATTCCTAAATGTTTGAATATAATGAAACGTATTTGCATTTACCAATTTCCCTATTTAAGACTACATACATTATTAATAGCAAAAATCGGGAGAGAAATAGTAAGGGTTGAGCCTGTTTTTCTCTCGCAAATCATCATGATTTTGTTGTTGTATGAAATAATAATGAAGCACGTATTTTTATAGAGTAGGTTACTTTGTATTTTTTTGTAGCAGGCCTCGGATGAGAACAGTTGGAGATTTTCAATCATTATGTAAATGAATAGAGAATATGAAATTCACGAAAATTAGAAAAGATACGGTAGAAAGAAATGGATCGGTGTTTCACATGCAGTCTACTTCTTTTACAGTGGTAGTAATCAATTAGCGATGAACATTTCAAAGCAAACCTTGTCAAAATCGCTCGCAACAAACATCAGTACATTTATATAATCCCATCAAAGTTCACCATTGTTTCTTGTACTGAAATACATTTGAATCATGTACGTCTATCATTCTATGAGGTATGCCCATGTCTATCAATCATGGAGTATTGTCAGTGATGTGTATGAAGTAGAATGCGCTGACCAATGTCCATTAGCTTTTATCCCCAGACTTCGAAAAGCTGCAGGCTGAGCTTTGGTTTTCTCTCGCTGTTATATGGAATACGAAAGGTTGAGGTTGGAAATTTCAGTTCGAAATCTATCCGTACGAGTGGAATAATGAATATCGATCGCTTTTGAACAATGCTGATGTCAAAGGATAAGGAAGTTATCATGATTGATTATTACTTGTGGGAAAGTAACATTAGATGAAAAACATTCCCAATTAAAGAAGAAAATGATTCTGAAACAATGAATAAAATGAAAGAGAGGAACAAAAAGGAACGAAGGATGTTGAAAATATAAGGAACGGTCTTTGATGAAGAATGACAATAGTGTATTAATATTTGGAATAATCTATGGAAGTTCATACTAACAATTTTTATAGGAGTTTGAATTATATGGATAGGGGAAAGTGTTACTTTCTGAAAATCGTTATATTGTTTCGATAATTATGTCATTATATCCACTGATGTTATTTCACATCAAGGAACAAGAAGCAAAAACAGTATACATTATTATATTTGAAGAAAGGAGAAGAAAGTGGTGAATAGAGACGAAACAGAGAATCTCGAAGAGCGAAAGTGAACAGAGATATAGATTGTATAAGAGTGGCAAGATTAGAGAGAGCTAGAGAAATTGATGAGAGAAATAGTTCATGAGCAATAAGGTTGTGCAGCGAGGAGCGAGAGAGAAGAGAGAGATAGAGAGTGAGTGAGAGAGAGGGAGCGCAAGAATCGGAGAATGCTGAAGTGGGTCTGCGTGGCAAATGACTATTCTTTAATACGAAAACGCTGGAGGAGTAATAAATTCCAGAAGGACGTGTCCTGCCGCAGAAATATTACTCCCATGGGACAGAAAAAAGGGCAAAGAGGAAGGGAGAGAAGAAGAATGAGAACAAAAAAGTGTGGGAAATGAAGAAACGAAGTTGGAATCGTTGTTGCTAGTGGATTGGGGCTTGGTAAAGAGTCATGCCGCTTTCATTAAGGGCCAAGAGCAGATTGTAGCAGACATGAAGGTCATATGTTTTTAGGAAAAACTGTTTTCCATTCACCAGCTAGAAACATGTTTGTGTGTCACCCTCTTTGTTGCGCAAAACGCCGCTAGACTCAACGTTTGTTGTTTGATAATTAATTGAGAGGAATCTTGCCCCAGCAGAGCATGTGTCCTAATTGCTGCTCTACCAACCTTTTTACCGTTTCTCTTTATGACACTGATGAAAAAAGACACCGCCGTGTTTTACTGAATAGCAACAAGGTGAGTAGTAATATTTTCCATTCGTGAAGTACTTGCTAATGTACGGCTTTGAAAGCACAATGCAATTATGTTCTGTTTAATTATGTGAATGTTAAGTTATGACTGAGAAGGAGTCACTCAAGCTTATTAGTTAGCCTTGTATATGCAGTAATAAAGGCACTGTTATTCCATAATATCTATTCCTTGAAGCAGCAACATAAATTGGAAATTTCAGTGACTGAAATCGTAGTGAAGAAATGAGGGTGATATCATATTTATACTTGTATTTGTGTTCCGTCTAATTTAGACGTGTTTTGAAGTGAAATTAGTGTTTCCGTCTAATTCTAGGTTAGCAATAAAGTGAGGATGAAATATTTTTTATAACAGTATGTAGTACTGATGAATAATGAAGTTGGCAATGAAGTGAGGATTGAATTTTTTTTCTCAAGAACAGTATATGCTATTAAAAAAATAATTAATAAAATAGGCGGAACCCAGCTTGTTCAATCAATGCAGATGGATCAATGTGTCCAGATGGATATTTAGCTCAGTGACTTAAGCAATCAAAACAAACTACTTGAAGATCTACTAAACTCATACCCACTACTCACACCTGGAAACTTCACATCGAAAAGCAACTCATCGCTCGGCTACTTGACTACTATCACAATATTCTCAAAAAGTAAATATTTTGAGAATTTTATAACTTATCTTCGATATTTTCTAAGTTGAAGTGACCAAAAAATGATGAAATACTACTTTTTAAAGCAAATAATCCTACTTGTCCAGTTTGATGTGGTTAGAATATCACCTAACCTCACATAGAATCTGTCCACACATCGCTCGGCGACCAGCATGTCAGATCGAAGAGCAACTCAGTTGCGCGGCGATGTCGCCTAGTCTGAGCGTCGTCATTTGAAAACACATGCTGCGTCGCTGAGTCGCCGAGCGATGAGTTGCTTTTCGATGTGGAAGTTTCCAGGTGTGAGTAGTGCCTCCATCGATGCTGATCAAGGTCACAATTCAAAAACTTTTATTGGTCCAATGTTCTCAACTAATGTATCGTATATTTGAAAATCGAGCCAAAATTTATTCACAACATCCGCTTGAGACAGAATCGGATTAGCGGTAAACGGAACGTAAAATAGCACTCAGTGAGACACCTCAGCTCGCATGCATTTGATACAGCAACACACTTAGCCAACAGCGGTACTGTAATACAAAGTGCCTGTTACACGCGAGGCTTGAGATGCGATTCGTGTTTGTCAAGGCGTGTCTTGCTTACAAAGCTCTGCGGTAAGTTCACCACTAAGCTCGGAAAGGTGTTGTGTTGAATGGCCAATACCAATTTCCCAGAGGATGTTCTGGAAACAAGGCTAAATTTCGAAATATATCGAATAAATGGATATGAATATTATTGGAAAGTAGTTGCAGTTATCAGTGAGAAATGAAGAGCTATATTCCATTTTGAACATACAACCTGCACCATACAAGAACAAGAAATACTACAATACCATATTGATATAACCAACATGTCATAATATCATACTAGTTTATTTTTTCAGTTGTTGTTTAATATGGATTCAAAGCAAATTAAATTAATTGACTAGGGAATAATGAAGCTACATACTGAATAGGAGAATAGCTAATTTTTTTGAGGTAAGATGCCTGATTAAAGGAATATTCTGATAGAATAGATCACAGGGTAATAAATTTGTATAGTTCTTATAGATAAATTTGTTTACCGATTTTGTAAATCAAAATTAGAAAAGTCTTTAAATTAACTTATGAATTTTTTTAAATCATTGTCTTGATTCAATTTTATTTCATAAAATCAAGTTGACTATATAACATGACATATATTATACTATTTTATTTTTTCAGTTGATGTTTAATATGAATTCAAAGCAAATCAAATTAATTGACTAGGGAATAATGAAGCAACATTGTCTTGACTTAATTTGATTTCATCAAATCCAGTTGTTGATTGACCATAAACCAATTTCAATGCTGAAGTTTATAGAACGGTTTGTTATGATGAAAGTAGGCCTAATTGAGGAATTATCAATTACTCTTATCTCTTATATCTTTAGTGCAAATAATTGTAAATATATAATCATTCAGTTGTTTAGAACAATTTGTTATGATGGAAGTAGGCCTAATTGAGGAGTTATCAATTACTCTTATCTCTTATATCTTTAGTGCAAATGGGGGAGAATTGACTGTAAAATATAATCGAGCAGCAGTTTGTGTAATAATCCAATTCGTATATCTCGATCTAATTTGATACATTCAGTTGTTGATGATACACATTTGACCTTGAATCAATGTCAATGCTAAAGCTCCTAGAACAATTTGTTATGATGGAAGTAGGCTTCACAAAGTAGTTATGATATTACTCCTTTGACAAAATGGGTGAAATTGGCTGAAAAATTATCAATAAACAGTTAAAAATTAATTTGATTTGATAAGATTAAGTTGTTGATCTAACCTTGTATTAATGTCAATGATGAAGCTTCTAGAACAATTTGTGATTGAGGAAATAGGCCTAACATTGCCTTCGTGCAATTGAGATACTGGAAATTTTCCTGCAATAGGAAAAAACCTGAATGAAATGACTTGTTCCGAAACCGCAAACTGCATTCCAACAACACAGAATATTTGCTGAACATGAAACATATTAATTTACTTATAAACTGTGTTAACCAAACAGGGTCGTTGTCGTAACCAAAGGTGTACAGCTGTACGGAAAATAGGTGCCCAATATTGTGGAATTGTATCTGGTTCATTCAAACATGGAGAATACATTTAGCGTCATTTACCCAACTGAACAGGATTATTCAGAAGGCGACAGAGAACGTGTACTGGTTGGAATAGGGATGCGGTTTTTGTCCATAGCAGGGGACGCGATTGTATATGGATGAGGGTGGTGGAATATTATTAAGGGGTTGAGAGGGGACTCAGGAGGGGGTTGAAGGGAAAGGGTTGGTCCCGGCTGGTGTCCAGTCGGTGTATTGATAGTCCCCCCAGGGCTGTTTTAGGGGTGACCAACCCAAAGTTGTGTTTAAATTCAGCGCCGGCCCGGCTTTTGCAAAAGCAATCTCTCCAGCGGTCCTGTTTGTAATTGATACTGAATAGGTTTTCCTAATGCTCTGCTGACGTGGTCGGTGTTCAGTTCGGCTCCCTTCGTGTTGAGGGCTCTCTTTTGAAGCAATCTGTCGTGCGAAAATGTGCCAAAGCATTTATGAAAGGCGCTCATCGCTCCTTCCATATTATAGCCTCTGCTTTGAAGGTTCGAATTTGGACACTCAATAACGGATTCCTTATTTTTTGAAAGTGATCTATTTTGAGAGAGTTTAAAGGATTGAAGGGTTGAGGGCGTATTGAATGAGAGATTTTGAAGGAAAAGTGAATTCGAATTTGGATATTCAATACACATTTCTCATTTTTAAAATGAAGTTAAGCGTTCAAAGTCATCAACAGTAAGGTATTTTAAAATCTTTTGATGGATTGGGGGTTTGACAGAATGTGGGGGAAACCTTATTTCAGGGGATGAAGTTCCGAGACTTTGAGGAGTGTTTGAAGGATTTGGGGAAACCTGAACAGTCAAGCATTTTTGAGTTCAATAATATAGTATATAATTGTTCATTTCAGTGATTGTGTTTATAAATAGTAATTGAATATTTAATAATAGTTCAACTGTATAGTATTCATACGGAATGAGGGATTAAAGGCAGAGGTGTTCCACAGGATAAATTCATAGCACCTCAATTGAACTTTTTTGTGTAGTGTTGAAGGTGATATTGAAAACAGATGATAAGATAAGGAGTTGTCACAACCTGTACCAAATGTATCGAAATAGGGACCTACCGGTTATTACTGTTGATACACCGTCATCAATCTCTGATGTGCATTCGATGCGACTAGTAATGATAAAATAATTGCGATTGTGAATGACACGATAATTGCAACATGAAATGGCAAAGTTTAAACTCATCAATAATGTTCATTCTTGGGAAATTGGGTGTCCGAGGATGTAATTTCCATATACTTGGCCTTGTGATAATGCGAATCTATTAAGTAATCATTACAATTCAGACAAAGTATTCATAATTTAATTTTCAAAGTTCAATAAATGAACGAATTGACAATTATTGCCAATCCAGCCACACTAGAATTGATAATTGTTGCCAATTCCGGTGTGTCTAAATGAGGGGGGCTCCATTTGGAAGTTGAGCTCATAAAGACTCAGAAAAGTGAAGAAAGGAGTGGACGATTAAAAGCGAAAACGTGTGTAGTTGGAGAAGAACTTTGGGCTGAGTTCATTAGATCATCAGCAGCCCTATTGAGCTCATCAGTTGGAGTTCTTGCGTGGAAATAAAGTTCTCCGGAGTCATAAATTTCATTCCGCCCCCCCAGTCCCCTCCACTCCACTTTTCCGCGAAACCTGATTGATGGAACTTCTTCAGGCTTTTCCTGGCACCGGAGTTTTTCTAAGGAAAAAAGTCTCCTGAACGTGAAACTCTTCGCTGGAAGCAATCTTCAATGCTCCTTTATTGATGTGCACCAATGAAATTTTCGGTTCGATAAGAGTGCTGCAGCTACACTAGAGTACGATGCTCAGAAATTTGTCTTCCTGCAGATTGGTTTTTGCCACAGACAAGATATTAAGTCAGTCGAATGCGATGCTCCCAGGCTAGTGCAACTAAAATCATTTAGTTAATGAAGTTCGAACTTCAAGCTAATTACTTTTATAAATGCCAATGGAAGGTCTTCCAATAAAATACTATTATAACTTATTTGTAGAAATCTTGTTGATGTTGTGGAACTCCATGATGGAATGAAACACTAAAAAATATTGTCAACTCCACTATTTTTTTATTAACAGCACTGGTCTGCGGTTTAGCCACGAAACTGCTATCCATGGTTTGGATTTGACAATATCTTTTAAATACTTATAATATTCCAACTATCCATTGAGTGATTCTGTTCCATTTTCACATCTCTTACTTTGTAACCTGGGGCCTGTTTAATAAAAATTAAGAAGTTATGAACAATAAATTTTGAGTTTTTGTACAGTAAATTATAATACAAGGAGAAGGTGATTGCAGACCAGACAATGTTTATTGCATATTAGGCCGTCCTATTCATACCTAGTGTGAGTCTGCCTTTCCCTGTAATAGAAGGTCCTGCAAATTCTTTGAAAGAGGGCTTTAGTCTCGTTACAAAAATTGAAGCTGCGAGAGATTCTACTTCAATAATACTATCAATATCCCAACCACTCCAACTTCATCCACTTTTCCAAAATCTACATTTTACTGATTAAATTAATTTTCTCATCGTTTGAAAAAAATAGAAATAGGAGCAAATGTGTTTTAATGAGTGAAAAAATTAATTAAGGCAGAGGGCGACTGAAATTTTATTGACAGTGAGCTAGTTTCTAATTTTAATTACACTTTTCCCGCTGTTCAACTTGCAGAATAATGAAAATGGAGATGACAAACTCTTCAAGTAACACCAGGATATTTAATTGAAAAAATATTAGTTTGTTGACTGTATTGTTCTTTAAATATTAATTTCTTGATATTTTATACCTGGATGAAAATATGTAAACTCGTCACTTAGCATGAGAAAAACATTTCTTTTCAACTTTAAGATAAGGAAATATTAATATTGCTGCAAACGGCTCTCTGCCGTGAAGAAACTTAGCCAACAATAACGTTTATTACTTCAACCATTGTTATCTGAAACATCCAATTATTTATCCGTTCATTTCAGCCCGTTATTTATTCATTCATTTTATTTTCAAACATTGCTGTCTCGGTGCGATAAGGATATAAAAAGTCCTGTTCACCTCCACAACCATTCGATTAAATAATTTTTTATCTTTTCTATTGCTAAGTAACTCGTAAATTTCAAAGGTAACTAACATACGCTGAATGATGTGAAATCAACTTTTTGAGACCACGAATTCATTTCATGTTCGTTCTCAGACATGGCTCAAACTCAGGCGTTGTCCACAATATAGTACGCGATTGCCTAATGAATCCAACCCTAAAAGGATATAAAATGCGTCATGAAATCGTCTTCTTTTTCATTAAGCGGGGAGAAACGCGGGCTGAAAGAGGATGGGAGACAATTTGCGACCACTTCCTTTTATTTACTCCGCTGTTTTTATGTTGAGATCTGATTTCCCCAGGGCGCGCAGACGACCGCTTTATTTGTCCTGCTTGTCTGCGGCTCTCGGCTCTCTCTTCACTTCAACAGATCTCTTAATGCAAATGGCTGTTTGAAAATGTCGAACAACACTGGACAAAAAATTATTCATGGGCTTTTCGATTTTGATAATTTTAAAAATATTCTTGTTCGCAGATTGAAAAAAATATATTAACACAGGGAGATGAAAGCTTCGAGAATCACAAAATGAAAATTCAGCTGTTCTGTTGGTTTGGAAATCATTAGGGGTTGTAGAGAATCTTTGGGAAGAAATGTATTTTTTTTTAGAAAAAAATACATTTTGGTATCCTCAAGAAATATTATAGTTGTCATGTATGGAGCTAATCACAACAATGGAAAATTTGGCCCTGAAAATGTATTAAAACAGTGTTCAATTACGTATTTGAAAAATTATAAGACTTACAAAGTAAGTAAAAATACTTAGTAGTTATAACCAATGATGATAACTCACGAAGTAATACGAATCATTCACTTAAGTTATCCATGTTTTATCTGACAGACACTTTTAATGCTTTTTATTTTAATTATTACAATATTAATTGAATATCTTTCGCCAGACAGCCTTCAACAAAGTACAGTACTTAGTTTATGAAGTTGGTTCACTAATGTTGCTAGTGGAGGATAAACATGAATTTCAAGTCTTGAGAATAAAATTTCTGCAACGTGCCAAAAACATTTCACGAATTTAATACGTTCAAAGAAGATTTTATCTATTGTAGAAAGGAAGAAGGAAACTTCCAGAGGAAGCACGATTATGAGAACTCTTTGGAATTCGATGAAGCTGAGTCCAGTAGATGATTAAATTTTCATCAAGGAACATTGAACAGCTATAGATAGACTCACTTGCATTAATACGCTATCTAGCATTGTTAAACTCTAGTTATGAATACTTTTATCAAGTGAGGCATTGTTTGACTACAGCTGATTTTCAAGGCAGGAGTCTTCAACGAACGATCCGTCGGAAACTTGCAGTCAGTAATTGCATCAAGAAAAGTTTTCGCTACGAGAAAAACAAAGGATTCGTTTTAGCGATCGAATGAAAAAACTTTCGAGCTTCACGTTGAATTCGTAAACTTGAGAGACGCACAATTGAGAACCAAATGGTTGGGAACAATACGACTAATTGATCAGCTTTAAGAAGAATCCTTTGGCTCGGTGGAGTTTTCACTTCACTCAGACGAGAGCGAAATTCAATTATTGCTCAGTAAAGTCGAACAATATCACTGGCCGACTACTAATCTGGTCTCAAGAGTTTTTTCCGGATTATTTCGTCGCTAGGGAAACCAACGCAATAATACGGCGAAAATAATCATGGCCAATTATTATTACCAGCATTTTTTATACTCCACCATGAAATTAATAGAGTCTGAAATTGCAGAGAATAATCGCAACCATCATCATTTTTGAAACTCTACCATGGAATTTCGTCTGACATTGTACAACTCACGTGAAGAGCCTTCTTCAAACTAGCATGTTTTATTGCTGTACTTTGCATGTGAAAAAGATAAGAATAAATAAGATAAGATAAATATAAAAAAGATAAGAATGAATAAGATAAGAGTGAATAACAGAATTTCAACTTCAATTTCATTCCCCACAAATATCACATTAGATAACCATATTTGTAAGAGGTCAAATATTATCTTGAAGTTGTAAGATTATAGACAGATGATTAAATCATCTGTTTTATAACTAAGTTATGAAATATGAATATTTAGATTTATAACTAAGTTATAAATTTATAACTTAGTCTGATATTAACAGAGTAAATTATTTTTCAGGTAAGCAGCATCAATTCTTTGACAAATTTTGATTGCCACGGTTGTGATTTCGTCAGAAGGTGAGTTCCAAACAAAAACTGCTCTCAATCAATAAATGGTTAATTTTGTTCAATATCAAAGATTCACTTATTAATGTATCTCATAAAGATAACATCTTAATTACTACTATACTGAAAGCGTTATCAGTAATCTTATTATTGTTATCGTTGTTCAACATCAATATAGATTTTATCAGGTATAACGATGTGATTCAAAATTTTCATTAATGCAACATAGTATGGTAACTTCTGCTTCACAGATTGAGTTAATCAGATTTTGCTTTAAGTATCTTTCATTATTATTTATCCCAAATTGACACATATTATATTATCAATGTCTTATAATGTCTTACCTACCCGTAAGGGTCTCCCCACCAATAAAAGCCATACGATAAAAAAAATGTCTTGGTCACGTTTTTTATTTCATCATTGTCTCATTTATGTCTCAATTAGTTGCAACACATATCACCACTTATCCGTACAGCTACAACAAATGATTATCATAAACACTTGCCATTCATTATTCACAAGAATGAAGCGCAAATGGATAACAGTTGTTTAGTCGAAAATGATACTCCCAGCTGAGAAATATTTAGACGGCAATTAATTGAACAATTCGGCTCGTCACGAGTAGCCTACAGTAACAAACCTCGCAGAAGTGGTTTGGGGCTAGCCCTTAATTTATTCTACACAATTCCGCTGCCACCACAACAATAATTAATGCCAGAAAGTTATGAGATTTGGCATGCGGTGGATTGTGCAACGAAAAACATGGCGGCGCACGCGTAACCTTCCATCCGTTGCGGGGGTGGTAGAGTTTGGGGGGAGGGAGGGAGGGGGTTGTAGAGTTCACTGGAGAATTGCAATAATTAATTCAACTTGGAATACATTAGCTGGCGATTGGTTCCCGTGCGAATACTAGTTGCGGCCACTACCGCCGCATCTGCGGTTTATTCTATATTCCATTACGCACACATTTCTAAATCACGGGTCGGTCCCAAGTACTATATACTGGCAATTAAATTATTATCGTTGCTCAACATCAATATAGATTTTATCAGCTAAATAGATGTGTGATTACAAATTTTCATAAATGCATCATAGTATGTTCAACTCTGCTTCATATCAGATTGAGTCTATTACAGATTGAGTCAATACGATTTTGTTTCCAGCCGGTAGCTGCTTTTCCAACGCGCCATTACTGTACGTCTCATTGTGGCTCTTTGAGGAGGACTGAAAAATAAATATTGTTCAATTCATTGTTGCTTTTTCAAGGATCACAACAATAGAAATTGACATATTCCATTGTTGTTCTTTAAGGAGCATTTAAAAATAAAATTAAGGACTGTTATTTATTAGATTGGATGCCATTAAATGAAATTTGATGTTTTCTGCAAGTTTGGATCTCACTCGTGGTTTAAAGGCTATTAAGATCCTTAATATAATCGCTTCACTACGTTTCGCTCGTATTTCAACCCTGGATGTCACTCGTGGTTTAAAGGCTCTCATAATACAACCATAGCATAAACTACTATCAAAGAATGGCCAAAACTCTGTTGTCGATTTTGGAACAAGCATAATATAGTAGCATAGTGAAACAAGGCTTCAACGATAGAATAAAGTACAATAAGGACAAGCATCTGGACTGCATGGCTCCCTTTGGAATCTGGGTCGTTTGCTGGAAACGACATGACATTCCCCAGGCAATTTTAAATTCAAGAGGCATGCATGTTTATTGCATTCAGATGTGTGATATGCTGCATGCCTCAAATGCATAACTCGAAGCCCGCAGCCAGTGTCATCTGTCTCGACTGGAATGAGGGTTTAGATTTAGCGACAAACCCTTCCGAGAACCCTCATCTCGAGGTAGAAAGCCAACAATTTCTAAGCAAACTCCTCATTTCATCTCAGCGTTGTTGACCACAGACTCACATCTCCAAGAAGCCACCACTTCTATTGATCCAATTCTTCAACCCAAACCTTTCTTTTTCTTACATTGTCTAGGTTTAAACCAATAATAACTAATCATAATTCTTCATGAACTTGTAAATAACTAATAAATGAATAACTTGTAACAAATGGCTGATTGCCTCTTCTACTTGATCATGTATTGATAAAATCTAATCTAAAATCGATAAATCTAATCTAATCTAGAATTGATAAAATCTAAAATCTAATTGTTTGAAAGCTGACAGCCTCTTCTTCATGTTCCTATCTTACGGGCTACTTAAAAAATAAACAATCCATCACTTTCTCACAACCATTAAAGTATTCTCTTTTCGTAAATTAACAGTGACTAGATTAATCAATCAATCATTTACAAAGAAGAGTATAAGAGGCTTCTCATGTCAAAAACTGTTCCTCTTCTAATTAACACAATAGTTCAAATGTCATATCATCATACTAAATCACCAATTCCCTCTTCGAAAACAAAAGCAAAATAATTTCAGAATTTTAGAAATAAAGTAGCAAACAAAAACACTGAATACAAAATCAAAAAGTTATTGAAAACTTAAAATTGACTTTGAAAATTTGGAGCTAAATAAAAACGCACTCACTAAAGGTCATTAAGTTTCAGTCACTGAAATCTTGATTCTCTCTGAACCTGACTATCATTAAACAGAATAAATCTACATGAAGACTTTTTAAAACTGAACAATCCATCATTTTGCAACAACCGTTAATCTACAGTATTTCTTTATTACTCCAAAACTTTTCATGTTACATACATTTTCTATGTTTTAATCAGTAATAACTAATTATCATAATTCTTTTTGATCATGACTTTTATCGCACAGCTTGATAAGATGATAACTTTCTGGAGCTTGAATAAGGTTACGATAAAATTGAACGTGGACTTTTAAGCCAACAATGGTTGGTTTTACTTCTTGAGCAGTTTCAGTTTACTTATTGTACAGGCCAAATAAAGCCCTGCATGTTCCCGTGAAGTATTTTATAAGCCACTAAGCCTAAATGAAGTCGCTAGGTCACTACCCAACAAGCACCCATAAAATCCATGGAAATTACAGGTATTAAAGATGCACAAAACTTTGGGAGCCGAGCCCCTCGTAATTTGTATTGCTTCATATACCTTCAATAGGATCCTACACAGTAGGATCTGTGATGGTCTGCACTGTTATTATTTTCTTAGAAGTTTGTTTGTTAGAAGTTAGTTTTGTTTGTGTATTAATTCATGTATTTCCAAAGTGTTATTTATTCTATTTATTGAGTAATGTACAAATAATACTAAATGAAAGTTTCAACAGGCCTACGCCCAAAACTGTCCCTCTTCCAAATTAGAAAACAGTCCAAAATAAAGGTAATGTGGCGTTATCTTTCAAAGTAACAAATATGACGTTTTGACTAACTAAGAGGACCATTATGAGGACCATTTGATGAATTATAAAAAACTGATAAACAATCGACAATATTCATGACACCATGCAATTTATCTATTTCTTTAAAACTTTCTATCTATTTCATATTTTATTTGGGAATATTCATTGTTTCCAATTCCTGTTTGTATCTGATGTCGTTTCAATGAACCACCCACTATGGGAGTGGCTTGTCTCTAGCCAATAGCAGTCGTTCACCTTGCTAGGTCATCCAATCGCATCTCTCGTTACATAGTACCCGATATAATTCAGAGAATTATCTATTATCCTCTCCTTTTTCTGTGATAGAAGGCCTCGATAGAAATCCTCGTCTGCTGATCATTTATATTATACCTTTTATATTATTACTTTTGTTTCGGTTCAAGTTTTAACAGAATGGTGTAACAATATTAACTAAACAGGTATAACAATATATTCAAGAGATGTGTAGTTGTGACAACTTCTAACGTTTTATCCGTTGGTTGATGGTTCTGCAAACATGAAGGGTTGAGGTATCATCTCTCGTGTTATATAACCGATGTAGTTCACTATACGATTCCCACTGTATTCAAAGTTTATCAAGTGTTCAAAAGCGTTTTGTTCCTACGATAATTGCGTTATCTCATCATAATCCTGTTGCACAATTCCATTAGCATTGACAAGCTTGTGTGTAACTTGGGCGAAAGTATAATCTCTTAACAAAGTTTCGGAGAGAGGATAGACAACTTCTCAATGCTGCGAACATTTACTTGTTTGAAACAGAATTATCTGCTATTTGCAGTGAATCTCCGCGCAGATCCGTCTTTCCAAGTTCTCATTTCCTGTTGGCAAACGCTCACGTCATTTCAATTCCTGATTGACAATTCACACATCGATGCCAGGCTGTGGATTTATCTCATTAATTCGAATATTTCGCAGCGTGTGCGTTGGTATGACGTTTCCGGAATGTTGTCGAATTCCTGACAATCATATCATCTCCTGAAATTTCTTTCGCCTGAATGAAAACTGAACAACGTTAACCGAACTGAAACTGAAAAATGACTGAGCTTGTACTGCAATAAATAAAAATAAACTTAACTGAAACTGAAGGAAAATTGAACGGAAACTGAAGAAGAATTGAACGGAAAACTGATGTTATATCATGTAAGATTAATATTTCATTAAATCTAAGCTTGTACTGCAATAAACAGGAATAAACTTAATTGAAGTTGAAGAAAAATTCAACGGAAACTGAAGAAGAATTGAAGGGAAAACTACTGTTTTATCATGTATGATTTATATTTCATTAAATCTGGACTTGCATACATTCCATTGAATCTGAGATATCAAGACATCAATTATCCGGACACATTAGATCCTAAATAATTCCAGATTGCTGATGTTTTACCGCACTTGAAATTTATTGCTATTTCACCAGCAGTAGCATACAATAGTCACAGGAAAGTCAAACAACTGGGACAAAAATTTCACTGATTTCCAATGGTTTGTAGTTTTTGTTTTTTCCACCAAATAAAGCAATCTGAATATTTCTAATAAACTATTAACCAATAAAATAACAATACCTCATTATCCGTACTCTGAAAATCTTCATTTATATCTCATTCTTCAGCCTTGAGAATTTTTTCTCTTCTTGTTTCATGCCTGTTTATGTGTTTATTGATTACATGTAACAAACCTTACTTTTACTAATTCCTGTTTAAAGGAAAAGTGTGGTTGATGAGTGATCGTCTATCAAATTGCATTTGCTGAACTAGTGGTTGATTTCGTATTGCTCGAATTAATTTCCTTGATATAGGTACTGTATGTATGTACTTACCCTGCAGCTACAGCCCAATATACAATATACGTGATGTGAAATACGTTCGTCTACGTAATATGTGTGATGCTGTGTGTGAGAAAGAGAGGGGGTGAGAGTGATAAGGAGAGAGATTGAAAGAGAGAGAGAGAGAGTGAGAGAGGGCGAGAGAGAGTGAGAGAGAGAGCGTCATTTCAATATCCTCCAGTCTGTAGTGCCAGAGTGGAATGCGCTGTTCTACAAAGTAAGAAGACTAATACTGCAAAGCATTTCCAATAATCGATCACTTAGCGCTATATTGCAGCTGCCTGACATCCCAAGCAACTAACTTAGCATGACGTGAGCTAAGCGAGTGACATATTACACCTGGAGTTATCAGTCTTCATGAATTATTGTTTGCAGACATAATTTTCAAAGTGTATGGAATCTAGCTGAGGCCAAGAGTATTACAATAATACCAAAGACTTTTTGCCTATCCACATTCACAGGATCATTTCTTGTGGAAGCGGTAAAATCCTCCCCAAGAAATTTACATTAACATAAAAAAAAATAAAAATTATATTCAACACAAGATAACAGCGTAATAGATTTGTATAGTTCTTAAAAAAAAGTTCTCCATAAAAAAAATATTCAACACAAGATAACAGCGTAATAGATTTTGTATAGTTCTTATAGATAAATTTGTTTACGACTTCGATGTTGAGTTAATCTAAAGTGGTTTTTACGTGAATATTATTTAATTTTTATACATTTAATACCTCTTTATTTATTTTTTCTAAATGCAAGTTACCGGTACAATATTATTTAGGATGAGAGCAACAATCATGTAAGAACGAGTCAAGACGAGTCGATTATATTCACATGAATTTCTAGCCTACTTCCATAGAAATACCAATCAAAGATACATTTAAGAAAGTTCCACTATTGATTTCTTTCTGAGATCTACGTTTGCATCACGTTAAAATCCTTGCGCGCGAACTTCCATTTCCAAATTGAATAATTTATCAACACTTGGCTGGTAATTTGAAAAGTTCTGTGCGAAGACATGTGGAATGAATTCAATTTACTGTGGTGAGCGAGGAGGGAAGGTGGGGGAGGGGGTTAAGGAGCAGGTATTTTCCGTTGGAAAATAGAACGACAAAGTTCGATAGAAGTGTGCAGTGTGCATCAGGTCTTACCGCCTGGGGCCACACGATGACAACAAAATAGAACGCGTCGCGTCTCCTCGCAGACAACACATTTCTACACTTGAATCTCATTACAGCTCTTCTATCCAACTTGCCATAATTGCGCCCCACGCTCTGCGCCCTGGAAAGCACTCGAAAGTAGTGCAATACCTTCGGGGCCAAACTCGTTCAAGTGAACGACTTCCTCTTCTAGCGATTGCTTGCTCTTCATCTCCTGATATTTAACCTGTGCAACTGTCAAGGGAGCGTCGCTTATGCCACACTAGTACACTATCACGATGATGGGAAACAGTGTGAAGTTGGTATTGGTACTGGTACACTATCTATAGTACACTATTGGTATAGGTACACTATCACGATTTAAAGATTGGAAACAGTGTAAAGTTGGTTCTCCAATAATATTTTTCATCGCCGTTACAAAAATGTTCATCTTTACTCTTGATTTTGAGATGTTTGTGGAACTTCTTCATAGTAAGGTGAAATAATGAGACAATATTGCCTGTTCTACAATGATTATCGAATAGAAATCATTGCGGATTAGAGAACATCTGCCCCATTCTTTTACCTAATTATAATCATTTGGAAACCTGGTAGATCGGACACCGAGATCAAATAGTGACAGATCTTGAGTTTGTGACCTCAGCCCGAATTAACATTAGGACACGGGTATGTCTTTTTAATGCTTTCTACTATCGGCTCTCCAGTGCTAGGCTATATACATGTAATAATTAAATGCACTATTTTTAGCTAGATTTATTATTTTTTAAACTATGGAAATTGTATTCAAAAAACAAAAACTATTATACTTGGATTTGCATTTGTACTTCAATGACTGCATGAAAACATTTACAAGTTTGATCATCAATCTAAACTTGGCGTTTGATGTAGCCTAGACAAAGTTTACAACGCCATATGTAGTCATGTAGCTTGTTTTGAATTCAAATCGAAGTTTTTCCAATATTCCTTATCTAGAATAATTTTGCGTAAGAACTGTGGTATTGAAAGAAGGTTTGTTAATAGATAGCTTTCATTACCTCTACACTGGTTTTCATTCAATATAATTCTTGAGTTGGCTCATGATGGGATTCTGACGATTTCTCTTCATTCTTAATTCTTGTTTAACCAATCGTAGAGTAATTTTTATAATATTCTTAGTAAGGTATTAATTTATCCCTTAGCCTAGGTCTAGAATCAATTTCCATGGAATGTGATTATTTATACAAATACCTAAAAAACTGTACATAGAATAGGCTTAGTTGAACAGAAATTATGTCTGGTCTGGAAAGCGATGAAAAACGTAATAAGATTGCTGAAGTTGGAACTGTTTCAGACAATCTTGTCACTGCTGCCGCTGCCATTGTCATTGTCAGCCATAACTATCTGTTAATTGGATCCAACAGTGTTGTAGTTGTATGGTAGATTAAGCCGGCTGTTAATCTCTCATCGAATTATTCCACGTGGAATCCCATTTTCCAGACAAATTAAGAAATTCTCCGAGTTGTCTGAATAACAGCGGCGCCGTTGACTGCCAAGCGACTGAAAGAGAGAGCAAGAGAGAGAGAGAGGTAGAGAGAGAGATATAATTGAGAGTGAAAGAGAGAGAGTGAGGGAGAGGGAGTGAGAAATCATTCGAGAAAGGCGCCGGCTTTCTCATTGTTGTGTGTAAGTAATTTCTGAAAGGATGTTGTGTAAGAGATGGGTTTAAGGTTGGGGGGTGTTCCAAGTCGAAGCAGGAAATGAGTTAGGGGACTTGACTAACCACAATAGGCGCCTTTGGGGGATGGAATAGATCAAGGAGGGGGCCTAGAAAGTGGGGGGGGGGAAACTTAGTTTTGTGCCACAAGAAAGTCCGTGGGGAGGGGGGTCGTGGTTCAGTTGAGCCACGCCTTCGGTTCACTTCAACTACCGAGATGCTTTTAAGTAACTTATACCATCAGCGTAATAACTAATGCAAGACTTGTTTTCCGTGGTAATTGCTGTTCTGTAAAAACTGTGCGCAAGGTAGCAGGGCAATGAGCGAGTACTCACCAAGTAGAGGTTCTCATAATCATGATCATCATAAAATCATTGTTTGACGAGCGGTACTTACAAGAGAAATTTTTTAAAGCTGCTATTTTCTTGATGGATGAGAAAGGTAGGTTTTTATAAACTTGAACATGCTTTTACACGCACTCCTAATACCTTTTTGTTGGGGAATAGTCGAGCGTGTTCCTAATAATTATATCAGTTCAGTAATCAGATTGTAATTATTCATAAAAATGATTCTAGAACAACTAAAATTTAAGATTTGATTTTAGAAACGGTGAAGGCACGAAAGTTGTATTTTTGAATCACAATGAAGGAATTTTAGAATTGAAAAATGATTCATATCACCTGTGATTTTCTGTATTAAAATAGCTTCCCAGAGATGAATCTATTGAACAATAGTAATTGAGATAAATCAATCCACTGACAGTTAAGTATAAAGCCAAGTATAACGGCAAGGGTTAATTATATCGGTATGAACATAAAACTTCCAAATCTTAATTTATTTTTGAATGATAAGATTCGGAAGCTTCCCTGATTTTTGTAAAGTTCCATCACATATTTTCATGATTAAATAGTAAAACTTTTAATAATTTTCACATATCTACAGAATCACAATTCTCATGATATGGAGAATGAAAATATTTAGAAGAAAAAGTGAGTGCTTACACGGCTCTCTTATCGTTACATTCAATAATAATTTATTGTAGTAATTTATTGAACGAAACTCCTAATTCTATCTTCATAGTTACATTCAAGATGAGAGACTTGGTTGATCCAATTCGTATAGCTGATTGTTGCTCAAGCTTAGTTGTTCAAGTTTGAAGCCGATTTAGCTGATTTTCCAACACCCTTTTTACCCCGATTGGTGATTGAAAAGAGAGTATCAATCTACCTTCTCTATCATACCGTTTGATAATCCTATTATTTTCATGGATGCTACCAGCACCATTCCCTTCTCTCTCTACTGAGCTTCCTAATGACCCAGAAAATGAAGGCACCAGCTTTTGTTGTTCCAAGGCAAGCTACTACCTTGATGTTTTCCGGCCTAATTATATTGGAAGCGAGCGAATCTGCACGTGCCTCTTATTTTCTGGCGGCGCGAAAGAGAAGAAATATATAACTGATTTTCTGTCACGTGCAGATCCTGGAAAAGTCAATTGGAAAAGCCGACTGCCTTTGTTCGCAATCTCGCTTGTGCTGGAAAACAGCACCAACTTTATCATCATCATCATCATCATCATCATCATCATCATCATCATCATCATCATCCGATTCTCCCTTGTTGCTGTCTGACATGAGGACATTGAGATCACGACACTTTGAAAATAAAGTCAGCCGCTTTCCCTAATACCCTCCTATATTCTCTCCTGTGATTATATGCCTTCTTTCTTGGGATATATTACGTCAGCTGCTGTTGGAGAGCACCTTCTCAACGCATTCTGAATTCGAATTTTTTATTCATGAGATGTGACTAGTCTTCTCAAGAGACACACGTTGTGACAAAATAATGCTGTATGAAGCTCTCTCTTTGATTACAGTATTGTTTTGATCTTCAAAGAGTTGGAACAGAAAAGGTAATACAACAGTTTTTGGAGTGAATGATTGATAGGGTTGATTAGTAGCACAGCATTTTTAACTCCATACTCGACTTTCTTGTATTTAATGAGATAATAAGAGAAACAATTGAGAATTTTAACTTTAGATAAAATAGATGGTTGAATAAAATCTATGAAGAAAATTCCCGCATTAACGAGCTAATAAGAGAAAAAATGAAGAATAAAATAAATGGTTCAATAAATTCCTTGAACGAAATCCCTGCATCATATTTTTTTCTTGTATGAAATATTGTAATCCAGTTCAAAAAACATGTTTATTATAATAAACTGGTAACTGAATCTTTACATTTTCTTATTGGTATCTAATCAATTGCCAATTTCAATTCAATTCTTTGTTTGCTTCAACTATGAAATAAAATGTAGGCTGGAATGAATGTTAGAATTGATGGGAACTCTCTGATGAATGAAATTCTTGCTACTTCTTATCTTGTCATAATGGTGGTATCTGATCAGTCATTCTTTATGTTGCCAAATCCAATTCAATTCTTTGTTTGGCACAAGTCTACATACAATAAATATCGGAAGATTAAATGAGGAATTCCAGCATTAACGAAATCATGGAAAAACAAACATTTTTTAAAGTCAAAAACATGTCGATTTCAATTCTTATAAGTATATGCTTGCATTGCCAAGTATATGAAGTATTACAATAAAATCTTATGTCTTCTGAGCTCACATTTATGTCTTTTAAACAATATTGTTAATTGGGCTGTCACAGTGATAATTTACTGAGCTTGAATCTGACCTTGAGGAAAAAGCAATGAACTGTTTCTTGTCAAGAGCCACAGAGTGAGAAAAAGAACATGGAAAAACGAACTGCCCTCCAATGTAGCAAGGCAGAATTAACAAAGATTGAATGCAGTTGAAAAAATCGATCGTTTTCAAATTAACAGAATCGTCCGATTCGGGGGGGGGGGGACACAATATTAAGTTGACTTTTATCGCTACGATTCCCCATGTTCTGACAATTCTCCAATAATTACAATGTTACTCTCTTTCTCTAACTAGTACAAACAATCAATCCTTTCCACCCTCTCGTAACCGTTCTCTTTCTCGTCTATTTTCTTTTTTAAACATCCCAGTTATTTCTCTTCTTCCCTTCTTCATACTTCACTCACTTCCAACTCTTTCCTTTACTTCCCCCTCGTTTTCTTCTCTTATACTTCATATCATTCTCTATCTCTCTCTCCCTTCTCACACACTCTTTCTCTCACTTGTTTACTGTCTCATCTCGTTCTGAAATAGATTCCCCTTCAAGTTCATAATGAAAGTTAGCTCTTTCATTACAGAGTCTTCGTTAATTGGAATCTCCAGTAAACAGAAAGCAATCGAAAATTATAACTGCTCTTGATTCGAAATGGAAATGAAATAGAGGCAACCGTATATAGATGTACTTTAAAATATGATTTACACTTTATTCATCCTATAATTATTAAGAAAAGTTTAAATTTTTTAAATTTTTTCTTATTACCCAAGACCGTAATATGTTGAGCGAGTTTGAAAATATACAGTTCTAAAATAAGAAATAATTTATCTTATTTAGAAAATAACTTTTCTAATACAGAAATATAATACTGTAGTTTGTACAGTATTATGATCGATCGTTACTTCCAGTTCATCTTTTTCCCAAGGCGTAATAGAAACAAGATGTATTCATATTTCAAATAGGATATGGGACCATCAGTTTTTGGAAGAGAATATGTTTTATCTAGGCTTTGAACTGAAGAGGAAGCTTGATTACATTCTAATACCAATTCCAAAGTTGCCAAATCTTTATTCTACATGGAGATTATTAGTTTGTTCACAAACAAACGTTTTTTAAACATCTAAAACTGAATATTACTTCAGTTCTGAATTTCATATTATTTCCTATCAATCGGCAATAAAAGGGATATTGTTCAACAATAAGTGAACGAGACTATTGGCGAGTACTGACCGATTCAGGATTTCACCAATAGTCAAACCCCAACTAAATATTTCTCCAAAGGAAGCCATCTTGTCTGTCGCGCATGCTCATTGCTGGGGTTAGATCGTAATTTAGTAAGATCCGCAAATGCCGGAGAGAAAATTAAATGGATGAGCAGGATGTTGTGAGTGGGAGAGCAGGGGGCAGGGGGCAGCAGAGATGCGAGAGAAGCTGGCTTATCACATGTTAAGCCTCTCGACAAAGTTGGACTTTGCATGCTTGGATTACATCATGCATTTGCAGGCAGACGCTTGCTTGCACATGCACATGCACTTATCTTGAATTACGGCGTCCAAGTAGATTACTTGGTCCAAATGAAACTTGAACTCAGTTTATGTGATACTCTATCTGCCAGTTGCACGGATATACAATGTAATCAAGCTGAATTAAAGAAAGCTATCTATGTTTCATACTTCGAGTGCCTTTCTCTCTGTTATGGAAGTGAGAGAAAATGGAAGACAAAGAGATTACATTAGATAAGATTATTTACTTATTCATGAAAATTACAGCTCATTTGTCGCTTAAATTCTGTTTCACAAAAACCAGTTGCACGAAAATCCAATGTACTCTAGCCGCCGTAAAATGATGTCATCTAACGCAATCTATGCAACAAGAACCAATGAACGAATCGGTCGACAGTTCAATGACGTTATTTTACGTTGTTTAAAGTTTAATGGATTTTCGTGCAACTGGCCGTAATGGCTTTGGGTTGTGTGAGTAACGGTAGGCTTCTGTACTTTGTATCAAATCTAGCTTCAATAGACGAGCCTTATTGAAACAGGAAGACCTTCTCTATGATATAGTTATTTTGACTCTGACAAACCTAGTGTGTAAGCAGTACCGTCAACTTTGTGTTACTTGCACTAAGCGTGATAATTCCAAGATGCTTTTTCCAAGGTTAGGTTAACGACAGAATACTATTTTCTGATTTTCACACAAGTGAAATTCTTTACAACTTTGTGTCACTTGCACTAACTTTGATAATATTCCAAGATGTTTTTTCTAGGATTAGGCTATCACCAGTATACTCTTTTCTATTATAGTTCACGCAAGTGACATTCTTTACATTTCAGTTTCATCACATCAGTATACTATTAGTCATTCGTGGTCACATTTAGGTATATCTAGGAAGTAGGTCTATTATTGTCCGGATCTTTGGCAGCCTCAGCATTGTAGCAGCCACCAACTTAACTCTCTTGTCTCTTGGCGAAATCTATTCTCTTCGCGCGATGACGGTAGCAGAAGTAGATTGTTGAGCAATGCGCCGTATTGTCATCAAGTCAGGCTGAATGTGACGCTTCCTTGGACGCCATTAAAGCTAGATGACGTCACAACAGCGGACATAGCATGTAGAAAGTCATCTCATTGCCCCCGTTTCCGTCAATCGTGCACTAGGCTATGCAGTGCATGGCAGTTCATGCATTTTTAATGCTATTCGCATTTCTAGCGTCTTAGAAGCGAGTGGAGATGGAAGAGGGTGGAAAGGTGATGTAGAAGATTTAGAGAGGGAGGGTGATTTAGAGGGATGAAGACGAAGAAGAGGAAGAGGATGATAAAGAAGGAGAAAAAGATTATGATGATGACGATGAAGATGAAAAATAAGAGGTGTTTAATGATGTGAATAAGAAGAGGACAAGGCAAAAGAAGAAAATAAACGATGATGAAACATGATGAAGGAAATGGACGAGGATGAGAATGATAAAGAAGTCGAAAAATAGATGATAATGATGATGATACACAATAATAAGAATACTATAATAATGAGAATAAGAAAAGGATGAGGAATGAGACGATAAAAGACGATGATGAAGAAGATTATGGAGAGGATGATCAAAGAGATAGAGGTAAAAGAAAAGATGATGAAGAAGAAGAAGAAGAAGAAGAAGAAGAAGGCGAAGAATTGATAATTTTAATTGGTTTGAAGAGATTTCAAGGGGCGAATCAGTGGAAAGGAGAAGTAGAAAAAAGTTCTTGGAGGAAGAGAGGACAAAGATGACAAGGAAGAAAAGGACGAGGATGATAGAGAAGTGGGAAGAAGAAGATGATGATAAACAAGAATAAGAAGAGTATAATGATGAGAATAAGAAGAGGACGAGGGAAAAGAATAAAAGATACGATGATGAGGATGATGATGGAAAATATGATGGAAGAAATAGAGGAGGCAAGAGAAAAAGATGATGAGGCAGATGGAGAAGAAGAAGATAAACAAGAAGAAGGAAGAGGAAAGGAAGGGGAGGAAGAAGAAGAATTGATAAGAAGGAACAGACAAGACTTGAGAGAGATTTCAAGGGGAAAACTAAGAAAGCGATTACAGTCTTTCGCGCAAAGGAGCTATATTATTCTGTAGCTCACGTTAAAAAGATGGAGTTCACAATGCTTTGAAAGAAAGCACTTTCTTCAGGAAATCTCCACATCTGCCGCATCTGGTTCTGAAAGTTAAGATTTGTCTCGGGCTGAAATCGAGAACAAAATATATGGTTTAAAATAAATTGGATGTAAAATAAAACCAAGTTTGTAAAACCAAGGTCATATTTACTGGACAACAATAATGTTACTTTACTGAGCTGAAGCATCACAAACTCACTTTTCCTATATAATCGATTTCCATGCTCATATTGCTCATATAATGTTACGTGATTACATTGCCCACTATATCAATGAGAATACAATCTTATGTTTCCTGAGCTTGATCGGTATGGAATCATTCGACCACTTTCATAATAGGTAATCTAATTGATATTGAATAGAGATCAGAAGACCTTGATTTCCATCTTTTGATAATAATCAACCTAATTCAATCCAAAATGAATTCATTGTTGTTTTTTAATCCAAAATAATTTTTATCCATCTCGGATAAGAATAACAATAAGAATCGGATCTTTTGATAACCTTCGATAAAAATAGAGAATCTTTTGTTAATAAATAATAGATAACCTTCATTTTTCAGTAGGTATTCATTTAAATTAGTTTGAATAGAATTAAGAATTAGTATATCTTTTGAATTAGTATAGAATAGAATGCTTGTTCCTCAACCATTTTAAGTTAATTGTAAATGATATAATGGGAAAATAATGCAAAACTCTGTCTTCAAGTGGTCATTTTTCAATAAGCTCAGAAAGTTTCTAAAGAGCGAGAATGATAAGGAAGTTTCCCAGTATGAATAACCGCAAGGGGAATTCTCGCTTTGAAAATTGCATTTGGAAAATAACAACTATGACCATTAAGAGAAGTACTGAATATGCACTAGAACTACTTATTACGTAGGAAGAGAGGGTGAGGAGTGGTAGCTAGGTCTTGAATTGTTCGGGAGACATTAGAGCTCTTATCTCACTAGTTGCTACAATTGTGTGAATCGAGGATTCACAAGCACTTACAATATGAAACTCTCTCGATAGTGTTCCACTGGCAGAGTGGTTGCAACTGATGACGCCGAGTAAAACGATATTCAAGAGCTCCAAAAAAGTAAAGTGCTCAGGAAAGATCGAGAGCTTGCAGCTTGAAGCTGCAATTGGCTCTAAGCTTCCATCTGTTAGACGTCTCACAGGAATCTCAACTTGAGAAATATAAATACTTTTTGCTTTTGAATACGCTCTCACAACGCGGGAAAGTTCAATTCGAGTTTTTCCTGAAATTTTCCATAACTTTTTCCCGTGCGCCGGTAATAATGATTTTTCACTTCGTTTCAAGAAAGAGTGGGAAGTTTATATTCAAACGAATCCAGCTGGAGAAAGAAGTTGGGAAACATTCAACTTGTCTGAGATTTTACCGGATCGTATTTCAAAGGGAAATTTGGCAAGATTGAAAACCGTTATCACTCCACTCAAAACTCGACCGCTTTCTTTAAGAGAGCACCTCCAGTGTTTTTATCTTGATACACAGTTTTACGTAAATGGAAGGAATAATTCATGTTTTTTCCTGATACCTTTAATAGCCTTGAAAGCGATGTCTTATATGAATGGGCTGATATACAGCTGAATATTAATAAGATAAATTTATGTTCAATATTCCCATGACCCGATAGCAAAAATGAGAAGAGAACTAGGAAGGAAAGGGATAAAATGAGGAGAAGAGAAATAGTAACAAGAATAATAGGAAGAAAAATTTGAGGAAAAATATAGATATAAAATACATATATAAAGTATAGATCGAATGATCCAACAATAATTATTAGTTATCATTCCGTGGCAAAGAGTGGTATACTTAACATTAGCAAATGGTTATCATTAACAAACATTAGCAATCATTATTAGTTTCATTGATATAGTTGGACAACAAGAGAATAGATTTTGTCAAGAAGAGGGCGGAGGTATTAAGATCGCTACAATGCTACCAAAGAAGCGTACAAAAATAGGCTTACTCCTCAGCTAGATAATCATATCGATAAACCTACCGTAAACTTCTACATCTTTCATTATGTAGATGCATTATAGCTGTAAAACCACAAATTTCTTGGTTCATTACATATTCATTCATCAATCCATATCAACTTATCACTTCTTAGGTAGAAGCTAAGCTTCCCATGAATAAAACCATAACGGTTAGTTCAAACTATTCCAAGTTGGCAACAATGCTTCCACTGGAATTTTAAGAGTCACGCATGCGTACTAACCATTTCCCCATTCATGGCACTGGCCATCCATAGCTATTCTCTTGATACAATTACTTAAGATTGCAAAGGATAGATGATGATAGGTTTTAATACTAGGTTGACAATCCCATTATTTAATGAGATTATTCTTCACTAGTAGGAAATTCCTCATCAACAACGCTCACATGATCTCATCTTCAGGTACAACAAGATCTTGAAACTTTCTAGAGCTAGAGCATACGATAGAAAACAAGAGAAATATTTGGCGAGAGAGACCAAGTGGAAGAATGTGAGCGAGAATACGTGAGTGACGGAGAGACGCGAGTTTGAGATAGTTTTCTGCCATCATCATCATCATCATCTTCTGGGACGCCCTGGGTAAGATGGCGAATATTTTCATCCTGGAAGCGAGAGACGTGACTGACAGCCGGGAGAGAAGGAGATGATGTAGAACAGTAAAGAGGAAAGGAGAAAGAGAAGGAGGAGCCGCCGATTAAAATTCAGAGCCTTTCTCGTAGCCTGTGACATCTTGACAGCTGTTGTTGGACGGAGAAGGTGCAGGTTCATAAAGGGCTAAGAAAAAGGAGAAGAAAAGGGAGAAGAATGTATGGTTGCTGAGAGAGGAGGGGAGTCTCAGTTATGATGAGATGTCTGGTTGGGCATGCCTTTTCTAACCTCGCCGTGAGAAATGAAAAATTCACCTTTCACCAAACTCATACATCACTCGCTGTTTCGTTTTAATATTGTCTTCATCATCGGTCTACAATGTTGGAACGTTAGTTTGTTGCGTCGATCGTTTAGTTGAGCAACTCTTGAGTTGCAATTGAGGCATGTCAACTTTGACAGAGAATATTACTTAAGTAGCTCGCCATTCTCCAACACTGATTACTCGCTGAAAGTTTTAATGGAGCTTTGAGAACGGTAATCGAAAGAAGCTCATCTATCCAGAATAAATTTGGAATTAATGCTGCTTCTCCTGTTGCTTTCTCTCATTCCACTTCTTATTTTCTTCTTGTTTTATACTCTTTCTTTTTTCTCTTCCTTCCCTTTCTTCTTTTCTTAGGCCGTTCTTTCTAAACACGATTAGTATGTGAAAGGGATCGATAAATTGTTGACAATGCCAGATCAGCAATAAAATTATAGGGTATTCAATTTGATTCAATGACAATGAAGGAAATGAAATGAAATTAGTACGGGTGTAGGGTGTATCATTTTTCATTTGAAAATCAAAATTGTAATATAATTTCATAATTATACCGTATAGATCACGCCGTAATTCTCTGGGGTAGCCTCAGAGGCTGTATCCCAGCCTCTGGGGTGCAAGGGCTTTTGAAAGTTACGATATTTCAGGTGTGCCTTGTGAACGTGCTGAATCAAATAACCTCAGAGATCCTGAGTCAGGATGAAAATTGTACAAGAATTACTATTGAAACAAAGATAACTAGAGTGTTCTTCAATTTTGAGTGTTTGGTGTGTGCTAAAAATTTGAAATTATTTCTAATATTTGAATTTCTTTTTTTTGCAGGTGAGTCTGGAAATCTCTATCCATCAGTAAGTAATCAGTAAGTTTGGAAGTTTATTCAAGTTTCAATGTATCACAAAATTGAATATCGAGATATCCCATGGTTGTTAGGATAACCAGCAAAACAAATAACATGAATCAATGCTGCATTTAATTCTGATGTTCTGAAGGATAAATACATCCGTTCTGAGGAATATTGCCGACATATTTGTAATTATTTGGGATTTTTCATATTAATTGTTCTACATTTTCCTTAAAAACAATTCTTTATGATGAAGTAGCTGGAGAATGATATGATGGATTGGAGAAGTTTAGTATATTGAAATATTGTACTTGCACTCCATACAGTTTTTAAAATACGAGGATTCATTAGTAATTCATTTTCAATCTTCATCACCAACCAACTGTACAGAATTTATCCAGTTGTACCAACCATAAAAATCCAGTTCAGCCAACATAAAAAGAATTCATCCACTTATTTAAGAAGAACTATTATATGTCAACCACATAAGTAGCCTATCTTACTTTTGTATGGCTAACGAGGTGAAGGATGATATGGGAAAAATTCCAGACGGAACAGGAATCGAACACATGACCAGTGCAGCGATAGCAGTCTACTAGGCTAAGCCGGCTCACCAAATTGGTTGATATTACACAAGAACTGAACGAAGTAATATCGTGATATGTGTACTGTTATCAGAATCTCCCACCAAGCTTACAAAGCACTGAAACAAAACTGCATAAATGTGTCCTAAATAGACAGAGGAGCTATTTGGATAAAGAAAGAAGAAAAATTAGAGAGGAAGATAGGAGGATACACAATGTGTCCTGAAGAGACAGAAAAACTATTTGCCTAAATAGAAAAACGATCTACTGTACCTGGATGGAGAAAGAAGAGAAATCGAAGAGAAAGAGAGAGAATGATGGGAGGAATATGTCCTTAATAGACAGAGAAACTATTCGCCTAAATAGACACAAGAACTATTGGATAAAGAAAGAAGAGAAATTAGAGAGGAAGATAGGAGGATACACAATGTGTGCTGAAAAGACAAAAAAACTATTTTCCTAAATAGACACAGGAACTATTGGAGTAAGAAAGAAGAGAAATCGAAGAGAATGATGGAAGGATATGTCCTAAATAGACAGAAAAACTATTTGGATGAAGAAAGAAGAGGAGAGAAAGATGGATGAAACAGAGATGTGATCCATGTCAACACAGATTTGGCAAGTTGCGTCCCAGTTTCAACAATGGCGGCGGTCCCAGGGTGGAGAGAAGCAAGTTGCTCTGGAGATTTGATATTTCGTCGCCGCCCGTCAAATCCCCGCCATTTGTACAGCTAGCAGCCGCCTAAGCTCACATGAGTGCAGTTGGTTAGCCCTGGCCAACCACTGTCTACACTTCTGTTTCCATGTTACAATATTCAATGTTTGCCATGGTTCACTGTATTCAATGTATGCCAATGTACATATTGCTTACAAGAGATTATTGCTTGATTAAAGTAGAAAGTTAAATAACAGTGATTATAGTGAGAGGTGTTTCAAAGAGGACTCACTTTAAAGCTCGTAGGATAATATTTTCTCCATAGGGTATATTTTTTCTCTTCATGATCATAGAACCTTTTAGATTATCATCTAAAGCTTGATAGCTTCGAGATTCATGTGAAACCCTAGCTAATTCGATATTCATTCATTCTATCTACTTGAAATCATGATTCATGCCCAATCAAGAATAAGTTCCATTGGATTAAGAAATCTCAGTAACTAAAAGATACTTGAGATAACCAAAGATACTAAAAGATCCTACAATCTTGATAGCTTCAAAATTCATCTAAAACCCTAGCTAATTCGATATTCATTCATTCTATCTTCTCGAAATCATGACTCCTGCCCTATCATGAATAAGTGCCTTTGGATAACGGAATCTCAGTACCTTTAAGATTATCATCTAAAGCTTGATAGCGTCGAAATTCATCTAAAACCCTAGCTACCTCGAAATTCATTCATTCTATGACGATTCTTGCCCAATCAAGAATAAGTACCTTAGGATTACGGAGTCTCAGTCCGAACTGCACTTAAGGAGGCTGAGATCGTGTGCTGGTGTCTGAATCTTTAAATTATCCGCTATGCGCTAAAGCAGTAGTAAAGGAGTGAGAGAGCGCACGATTTATGCAGAGTGCAAGCCTTTATTCGGGCTTCTCATGGTCTGGAAATAATGGAAAGAATCGTTTCAATTTTCCAGTAGCGAATGCATTCTAGTGCTCGACGGCGGCGCTCACAAGCTTTATTAGATATTCTATTTGAAGCAATAAAAGGCTGCTTGTATTATCTTCGGGCGCGGAAAGCTTCAACATGAATTACGTCCGATCGTCTTGCAGCGTTTTTTCCCGAGGCATTTGCATAGATAATAAGAGCGTAGAGAGCGCATTTGCCTTTTCGAGAACGTGCTCGCTCTTCCATTAAGACTTTTCGTCGAGCTCATGAAAGGAAAGTTGTAATCAGCTGGTTGGGAATTTCCATTATCATCATCCTTTCCTGTATGCTGCCTTTCGCAAACACGCAACTCAATTTTTTGGTGGAATTGAACCCGCCCTCAATCCTTTGCGAAGCGGTCAGGCATTTGCAAGTGGCACAAATTTCCAATCTGCATTTTTATTGGGTCGCCGCCGCCTTTCAAATGCATCCTGCCTTCGTCCTTCAGTTCGAGTGTTTTGATATGTACCCTCCAATACTCATCAGAAAGGCTAGGCAGAAGGGTAATCGGAACGGCTCAAAAACATTATGAAGCAGTTCAAAACTATGATGAAGCAGTTCATCTTCTCACAATGATTGAAAACGTTTTTCTCATGTTTCAAAGCGAATCTCCTTGTTACATGGTATCAAGCTAATACTAATTTAGACGTTGTCTTCGACATCATTTACTCGCTACAAAATCATATTATTATTCATCTTAATAACTAGGTCATGATGCTCTTGCCCTATTAATAAGCTGAAGCTCTTTCAACTGAGTCTCTCAAATCTTGTAAGACTCCCTAATTGCTAATACTGTACAATACAGTACTCCATTACACTTTGAACTTTAAATGTTCTTGAACGTTCCATGGGAAAATATTAGAAAAAAGTGCATCCTCCATCTTCTAGGACCTAGAATATAGGTAGCCATCATCATTTGAAATAGAATAAAATTTATTCAACACATTTGAAATTTGGAATACAATGAAATTATTTTAGGAAACAGTATTATAATTATTTTTTCCATTTAAAGAACATTGTCTTCCATTTATAATATTAAATGAGCTCTTAATTCTATTGTTATCGGATTTATAGAGCACGATATTATAATAATTCATTACTTCATCAGGCACATGTAGGTAATACAACTTTACCTTTGCATGGAGACGAGTGAGGACAAATCCAGCAAAGACACCGATTCTGTTTAAACAGAGAAACCAAATTTTACAACATGAAAACTTTAGAAACAAAATTTTACAAAATTAAAACTTTATCCATTAAACAGAGGAATGCAATACTCACTAGATGGAAACTTTAGATAAATACAATTTTTACATTATGAGTAAATTGAATTCATATTAATAAAATATTACAACGCACAAATTATGGGTTAAACAAATACATATCAATCAACGTTTCTGTTATGTTGACAGTATCCGCTTACCGAGCGACATCAGTTGGCAAATGAAAACCAAATACAATTTTCAATGTCAATTCTTCCCAACTGTTATTATTGTTAGAGCAACACATCAGTTTTGGACCTGACCCAATTCTGAAATTCAACACAATTTGTGTATGTTGCGCTTCATTCGTGAATGTTGATTTTGTCGATATATATACAGACTGAGAATGATTGTTGGCGAGAATGATGACTTGATGTTGTCCTGAGGGAAACTATACTGTGGAATTTATTTTGTGAACAAGACCATAGAAGTGAGCTGTAAAGTGTATAGCGGTGTTGCCGCTCGTATATTAACCTCGGTATCTCACTCGTCGTTTAAAGGCTCTCATAAAACAACCATTGCATAAACTTATATTAGTGCCATAGCATGAAATATTAAATAATACATTCGTAACTCAAGCCTGTAACCGCTTTTCTCTTGTATTATCTTTAGTACATGAATTAAATATTTTAATATTGTTAGCCTAATATTCTAGTTTTTATCAGTTCAATATTTTAAGAAGAGAAACAGGCAATCACCCAAACTTTTTCGATTACTGTATTTGTTCTATTGAAAACTTCTAAAATTTTCGAAACATGCCATACATTTCAAAAAGCAAATAATATTACATTAACAGATAAAATCAATTCTCATTACAATTTTGCGCTCAATTATCTGAGTTTTATTGATTACGTCGACGATTCCCGGTGGCGGTTGCAAGAACCGAATTTTATTGGCACGTATACTTATAATTCGAGTTCACGCTGCTGAACGCAGACTGTGTCAGAAATTCGATTTGTCCGTTACAAAAATTCAATTAAGACGCTCGTAATTCAAACCTGTAACTGGGTCGCCTAGCGCCAAACTTCATGAAAAATCGAACATGGAAAAAGACTTGGTTACCAGCTAATTCGATATTCAACAGCAAAAACTGCAATAATTTTTTATTCTTTGAATTAATTCTAATCATCTCATAGAAAATTCACAATACTTCACAAAAACTAATGTTGAAAACCAATGAAATCTTCATCACAAACAAGTTCTATCAATTTTTCTATAAAAATCAAGATAAATTGTCTTACTGAATTTATACTGAATAATTATGCATTCGAGTTATTAAATGTTATTAGAATCGAGTTATTAGAATCAATCTTCCTTCATTCATTGTTTTCATGAATTCATCACTTAGCACGAATAGCACGACCGATAGCACGAAAACCTTTTAAATTTAACCGCCGGGAAAAGACGTCATTTGATGGAACAAAAATAACGAAATCTCTTCTGAGCTCAGTAGCTTAACGTCATTTTACGTCGGTTAATTTAATTGGCTGGGGTCTATAATCTTCATTGCAGAAAGATTCTTGAGGAGATCTATTCTAAGAAAAATTCAACAACACATCAGTAATAATTGAAGAGCATCACTCATTTTGGATTAAATTTATTAGTTATCCAACAAGTGGTTCAAATCCTGATCAACTAGTAGTATAATAACTAGTTGCTTACTGTAGATTGAATATAGTAACAGCTCAGCTATAGATTATTTTTCTCGACTTTTTTAGATTTTGCTTATGAAGTTGTTGCGTTCTTTCAAGTGGTCGAGGGCGGGATTTTAATGCGAGATTGTTGAAGTACGAATAATATTGCAGGCAGTTTATCCACTAACTTACCATAGATTTCATCCGATGATTTGAGTTGAGTAATACCAATATCTAGTTGTGTGACTAATGGAAGGAACAATTCGATGGGGACTTGCACCCTCTCACTCGCACACTATTGATGTTCATATGAGTGTTGGCTTGATGTAGAGTTTTCCACCACAATAACAAGCTACAATATATGTCGTTGTGGGAAAAATATCCAGTTCGATAAATCATCTCGGAAGGCATTTTTCTTTTCGGTTGAAATGGAAGAATCGTGTATTATGCTTGGGGAGATGTAGTTTTTCATAGCAGCACATTGCATTGCGCCGGCTCATTCTTCTCATTCGCATTTCAGACGGCTCACAAGAGCTGCTCGCTGCTTTCTTGCCACCATTTCAAGTCGGATTCTGTTTCATCTTCAACTCACGATTGTAGGCTCACAAATATCTGTACCACAACATGTGCCAATATGATTTTGTTCGTATATTCTTGTTATTCCTACAACCGATGCAGGGCTAGGCACTTTGCATATTAAATAACTAATGAGCATAACACTATAGATTCTACATCTACTCTTCGAGTCATTTAATGAAAATTGTCTATTAGAATATTTTGTTTTATTTGGACAAATTTTGTAGTTTTGATCTCTCACCCACAAGTATCTGTATTTGTAATGAAGTAGGTAATCAAAAGTTGTAGAGATTTGTAATAGAGAGTTATTTGAAGTTTATAGAACTAGTTATGAAACTGTGATGTTAAAAAAACTGGAGAAAAACTGGGTGATGTTGATTTTGTGATCATCATTATGTGATAGGATAGCAAGGTTATTAGATAACCTTGATAGGATAGGACATTATCTTCATATGACATTATCTTCTCAATGTAAATCCTACGCGAATTAGCAAAAGTATGGCCGATTTTACCAAGATAATCCATCAAAAGTGCGAAGATAATGTTCGTTTATTGTTCGATAATTGTTCGTTTATCTAAGATAATGTTCGTGACATTCAATTGCCACACTATGATTCTACAGTCATAAGAGTCTCTGAAGTGTATAGCATATTGATTATGCAATAAAATTATTATTATGCTATTGAGAATGCTTAGCATGAATGGTTAATGGGAGCTGGTTAGCTGGATAGCTGGGATGGTTAATGAGAGAGATTATGATGTTTATCTTTACTTTAAATCTTCAGAGAAAGAAAAGAGACTGAGAAAGAGATGAGATTAGATTGTTATCTTACTTTAATTTATTCACGTGGATTACAAAATATATCGACTTGAGATCTAGATTATGACAGTAGTAAATGTAAGTAATAATTTGAGTGAGTAAGATAGATAAATAGATAGAGAGAGAGTGAGAGAGACAGTGATATTGGTGGAATATTTGACTGGAAGAGAAAGATTTGATGAAATGGTGGTAGAACGATGCAACGGTCTCGTTAGATTGTAGATTCCGAATAGATGGTTTTGGAAAGGGTTGGACCAATAGCGTTCTACTTCCACCCTTCCCGCCAGAGTGCGTTAATAACGCAAAATCTACCTCTTATACCAGCCAGCAATACCCACAAGACCGATACTTGGTTGCGTACTCAGAGAATAAAACCCCTGCGTATTGGTTGGAAGCTCAGCTCTGAAACCACTCGCTCTTCATCACTTCTCTCTCTCTCACTCACTCTATCCTTCTCTCTCTCTCAAATCACTCATTTCATCGGAAGCCGCTCGCCGGCAACAGTCTCTCTAATTATTTCCTACTCTTTCTTTCTCTCAATATTTTTTCCCAACCAGCTGCGACCGTTTTGAAAAATAATATGAGAGCTTTTATCTCTCGCAAAATTACCCTCATCTCGATTTTCATTTCTCTTGTCGAATGCGTTTTATTATCATGTTCCTAGAATTCAACGAATATTCAGAATTGCGCTGTGAATGCTATTGTTTTTTATTGGAATATTTTTCATTTGTCTTGAATAAATTTCTAATATGAACATCATTAAGACCTGGTATGCACCATGAACATATTCGTTTAGGAGTGAGTTTAACGAAAACAGTTTAGTAGTATTTTTAATAAAAAATACAGAATTCAATATAAGCAATGTATCTTTAATGTTGTCTCGAACAAGACTGTTTTCATTAACAACGAAGTAGTCTCTTAGTAACACTACTAGTTGAGATGAGTATATTAGTTCAAACTATCTTTACGTTGAACGAAGTTGGTGCATACGGGCCTCAACTTAACTTCAACTTCAACTTAAACAGTAACAGTAACTTTAAAAACAATAACTGCTGGTAAAACAGGCTTATTTACCACTCTAGCAACAATTTTAAACGACGCTGAAATAAACGAAGTTGTATAGTACCACGAACGCTATCTATCTGTAGCAAATGTAAACCGGTAGGCAGCTAGCAACGTTCATGATCGACTGTCATTGGCCAGTTGCTCCAAGTGTTGAAAATGGGAGTGACAAGAGTCTCGGCCAATCACAGAGCTACTTGCCTTAACCGAGGAGCTCCACCATTTTGTTTTCGAAGGCATCCATTTTCTCAGCCGCATTGCATACTTTATCGATGTAGATATTCACAGATTTCAATTCGAATTCAAATGAACATTATCGATCTGTTGTAACTTTTACTCGTGTTAGATTAAACTAACCATATACAGGTTAGTTAAATTCAAATCCTGTATTTGGATTATTTGGAGAGATTTGGATTATCTCTGGTGTTAGTAATCATTTGAAAATTCATATTTATGTATCGTGATTGTTTGAATGATTTTCCGTATTTGTCTTTGGAAAAAAGATTGCATTTGAAGAGAAATGAAATTGAACTACGTGGTAATATTAAAGTCCTAGGGTAATTTGCCTACTTTTCGCTGTTATCAAACCTAGTTAAAACTCTGAACTCAAATCTTCCATGAATTCAAAACTCGGTTATTACAGTTCGGTATTGATTTTGAGATGGATAGATGTAATCCTAATCAATAAATAATCGAACCAATAACGATCGCTTCATCCAATAAACATGAATCTCAAGAGCTATCCTATTCTGTCAGATACAGGTGTAATAGAAGTTTAAATTTTATCAGGTATTCGGAACTTTAATACTCTCATTTTAACTTTAGATTAAATGGGAGATATGGAGAATACATTGAATTCTATGATGAAACCACTACGGTATCCAGGTACCGCTATGCAGTATCGAGGTTGTACTTGTTTAATTAGTTATTAAATATATTAATGGTAATATCCATTGTATTCTCTATTAACTTGATACTTTATAAAGTGACAAGGTATTTATTCAACCAGAAAATCAATTAGGTTTTATGAAACAATGGATGTTTGAATACAGTTCAACAAAAAATCATTGCACACAGGACTTGAATCAATTTGGAGGTAATTGGCTATCTTGTTTCAATTATTAAAGTCCAATAACAAACAAACGGGAAGGCGACGCGAGCAAAGGGTTCTCCCATAATAATTGATGAAGCTAACGCTTTCAATAATTAGCTTGTACTATTGCTGTTTGATTGCAATAACATAGTTCGCAGAGAGCTTTTGGTAATGGAAACTATTGACTACATTGTAGTCTGCTCTAGGTAGAGAGAATGATTAAATGGGAATTATATTTGGCGATAAATTATTCATTATTCTGAATCGATGCTCATGAGTTGTATACTAACTTCTATAAGTACGGTATATTGTTTTGTATTTTGTATTAGAATTGTGTGTTAAAACACGCATTATGTGCATAAGCAGAGAAATGGACAGAAAAACACTCTCAATCTATTATCTCTGGCATAAGACATTTGAAAAAATACCACAATAATAACCACAATATTGTAATAAAAGTGACTAGGGAACCTCGGAAATAGAAAACATGACTTTATACACAATTAGAATAATAATTGACATTTGCCACTCATGTTTCGATTGTAAGCATATCAAAGGACATGAAGTTGATTCCATTACGGATGAAAAATACATCATTCTACTCAACATTCACATCAGAAAATGACGGAGTAGCTTGTATCAACATGTAGCATTTGTTTTTTCTCTATGTGATTTTTAGAGTTTACACGCATCTTGTCTGTTTTTAGAGTTTAAGCAACTAACGTACTATATTATCAGTATTGTTTGGTGGAAATTGAAATAGGCTCAATGAAAACATAAGTCTTAATTGAATGTTTAGTTATCATACTGTAAGCGTAATAATTGAAATAGAAAAGTGTTTTTTTTATCTTGAAATTTATTTCAGTAGCAAGAATGCATTCATAAAAGAAACTGGTTGCATTACAAAGCTTGTTATTAATAACTTACATTGAATCAGCTATTCGTATATTGTAATAAATAATCAAGTGAGCGCGTTCATAGACAAAACTGTTTCGCTTAAAATCAGCTTTCTCTGTGATTGCACTCTGATATTGTATTTGAAATTCATAATAAACACTTTTTCATACGAATTGAATGCACATTTCGACTTTCATTTATTACTTTACGCAAGTTATAAGTTAATTTTCATTAGCACAGAGGAGGGAAATCAGAACAGGGATTATTCCCTCTTCTGTGCCATTAATAATTGTGATAAGTAGATTGCCATTATTATTTGTCATAATATTGGTATAAGTTAACAGTGGAGCACATTATGCTTGCAATATGCGAGTACGTAACACAAAAAAAATTTATAAATCGTTCAAAGCTGCTCTTCCCTGCTGCACTTTCATAATGTGATTAATTTGTTCTTTGACGCTTGAGTGAGATGCGCGCACATAAGTGGAATGAAAGTACAATCGCTTTTGAAAAAAGTTCGAGCACGCTTAGTTAGTAACGTAATTAGCCTGCGAGCAGTTTATCAATAGAATCTGCAGTCGAATGAAATGCTCTTCAGAAAGTCTGAATAGATTGAAATAGACCTCTTGAAGTTGTGCATTATAATTGATTAAATAAACTTGAACTTCATATTCAAAAGACATAATATATTTTCCAAATCGTTCAGCATACTGCTCGAATAGGAACTAACCTCCTGAAATAACAAAACAAATATGAATTAAGCTAAATGATATCATATGATTGATAATTTACTGATTGAAACTTTAAATCAAGCAGTTGTTGTGTTGTACTAACAACTTGGTAATGGTCCAATATTTGTGACACCACAAATCTCTCCCTCCTTCTGTTCTTTTTTTTTCTTTTTTTATAATTGTTTTTCTTCATAATCTTTTAAATGCTTGTTCAGCCTTCCAGATTTCCTCAGCTGCTCATAATTGTCAAATCAGCAACTCCAATAAACGTTTCTCAGATTTTATACAGTAGAATGGTTTCTTTCCGTCTTTGACTGCCTGTTTTCGCATTTCTTTCTTTTCTTTATCCTTCAACTCTTTGAGTTGTTTCTTCTTTCTTCTCTCTCTTTATTATCCATCCTTTGAACTCAGAATTTTTGACTGTCTTTTCTTTTCTGCATCAGTTGTATCCACCACCTCTTTTTGTAGCATTTTTCTCTCCTTTACGAATCTTGTCCAAAAACTTGTAGTTGGTTTTGAATTTCTTTTCATCGTAAACACCATAAGCATCTTTAAATCTAGGATCCCTTACTACACTTTTATTCTTTTTTTCTATTGTCCTTCAAAATCTCATCAATCCTTAATTCTTCCCAATTGCCTTTTTTCCTTCCACATTCATTTTCAAACTGTCAACTTCACTCTTCATTATCTTTTGATCTTCTTCACATTTTTCTACATCTGATTTTATCTCGTTCAAATCCGATCTCACCTTCTTTCTATCTCTTCTCTTATTATTTTCGGCCATTTTTATTTCTAGTAAATTCCTGGTCAATACCTACTTTCATCTCTCACATATTTCTAATTTTGCTTTCAGTTTGTTTCTCAATCTGTCATTACCTATATTTCTGCTCTTTTTCTTCATTCCTCTTCATTTCTTCTTTCATATTTGTTTCCATTCCTTCTATTTCCTTCTTCTTCATATTTGTTTCCATTCCTTTCATTCCTTCCAAAATATTTCAAACATTTCATTATGTTAACATTCTTTCTCAAATCCATTTCCATACTCTCCTCCTTATCTTTATAACTTTCCCTCATTTACCAAAAACATTAATCTTGTAACCCTATATCACCTCAACGCACAATTCTCTGTTTCTTCCAATTTTTTGTTTCTTACGTTTTTTGAAAGCATTGTTTACTTCTTTTACTTCAAAAACTTCAAATCCAAAATATCGTCCAATCAATTTAATCTCACCTTATTCATACAGGTTCTCCAATAAGTCCACTGATTCTTTTTGTTTCTCATTCCTTTATTTCATTATTTTCGTCTGTTAGGGATGCCACCTTGAAGCTAGTATTATAATTGATTAAATAAAATTGAACTTCATATTCAAAGACATAATATATTTTCCAAAACTACCAGTACACGTTCGAATAGGAACTCAACTTGAAATAACAAAATAAATATGAATTAAGTAAAATGATATCATATGATTGATAATTAGCAAGAATGCATTCATAAAGGAAACTGGTTGCATTACAAAGCTTGTTATCAATAGCTTACATTGAAACAGCTATCCATATAATAGTAATAAATCAAGTGAGCGCGTTCATAGACAAAACTGTTTCGCTTAAAATCAGCTTTCTTTGTAATTGCACCCTGATATTCTATTTGAAATTTATAATAAACACTTTTTCATACGAATTGAATTTTGCCCATTTCGACTTTCACATTACTTTACGCAAGTGATAAGTTAATTTTCATTAGCACAGAGGAGGGAAATCAGAACAGGGATTACTCCCTCTTCTGTGCCATTAGTAATTGTCATAAGTAAATTGCCATTATTATTTGTCATAATTGGTATAAGTTAACAGTGGAGCACATTATGCTTGCAATATGCGAGTACGTAACACAAAATAATTTTTTATAAATCGTTCAAAGCTGCTCTTCCCTGCTGCACTTTCATAATGTGATTAATTTGCTCTTTGACGCTTGAGTGGGATGCGCGCACATAAGTGGAATGAAAGTACAATCGCTTTTGAAAAAAGTTCGAGCACGCTTAGTTAGCAACGTAATTAGCCTGCGAGCAGTTTATCAATAGAATCTGCAGTCGAATGAAATGCTCTTCAGAAAGTCTGAATAGATTGAAATAGACCTCTTGAATGGATCCAGAGTGATGGAGTAAACTGACAGTTGAGTTTTTATCACATTACTTATAATTTTTTTATGGTTCTTTTTACGGTGCCACATGGAGAGTTCACTTTGTTTAATTATTCTATTCACACCAATTTGGACTGCATCACATTATAATTTTCATTTATCTTGTTTTCAAGGTTTCATTATTTTTGATAACAAATTTTGTAGTGCTTTTTATAGTTCACACGCTTCTCCGCGTTTTGTCAGAGTTTAAACGGCTCTTGATGTGTTTTCAGCGTTTAAACGCTTCTTGATGTGTATTTCAAAGTTAATCTTGATGCGCTAGCTACATTCTACCAGGTTATTCTCGTTTTTAATACTGTAGTTTCGAATGAACGAACTATCATGACGGTAGCCGTGATCAAGCTCTCTCGATGAACTAACAAAAAATGTTGAGTTTGGAATTAGGTTGAGCCAAATTGAATTTTATTCAATTGGGATCCACTTCTTGGATAGAAATATTTTTCAATCCAGACTCGAGAAATCGTTACAAGTATTGAAACATTCTTCGTCAAGGGTCGATTAAGGACTCAGTTTAAAATCAGTTTGAACCATCATTGCTTTTTAGGACTCTACTATAGGCCAAAAACCTCTATGGTTCGGGCCTCTAGATCTAGTCATCAACCTACATTTTGATAGAAAGTTTATTCCTTGATTAAGTTTTTTATTATGATTTTCATGAATATCATATAACCTCATCAGTTTGATCTCTCTAATCACGCCATTGCCTGAATTTTTATAAGTGAAGGATTTTTGTGTAGTACTAGTAGTATTAGCAGCAGCTATGATTTCAGCTCCAAACTTGGTCGATTTTCCTTGATTTTTTTTATCTTGCTTTCGTCTTTGTTCATCGTCACGCATCCTATTAAAATTGGGCGAAAACGCATCTATTATCGCATTTGTGCACATGCATGCAAGTTTCAAGTTGGTTTCGACCAGAGGTGATATTGAATCCATATCGCATAAGAAGACTAGAAGCTCTCAAAATACATATTTATTCATGTATAGATTGTGTAAAATTCTAGTCGTTCTATTCGACATAGACTCATACTTAATGTTCTACTTATCTTTGAAAATCATTCATAAGTCATTGTATAAATCATCAGTAAAATTTCCAATTATTTTTCAGCCCACCAAATACTATCTGGTGGGTTGGAGAAGAATTGTATGGCAGGGACACTTTAAAGAAACGAAGATAGCTGTTGAGAAATGGAATTCCCCGCTGAAAATGGCACTTCAAACTATCAGACACTGTGAGGCAGGAATGACGTCTACGTGAAGTGCCAGACTTCTTTTTTCTTTTTTCAGCAAACCACAATTTCGATACGCCAGGGAATGCACTTGGAGAATAGACTCGACAAATCGATCACGTGACAAATAATACCTGTCACGAGCATCTAGCCAACTGTCACTGTCTCATCGCTCTTTTCAAGCTTTTTCTGTTCGTATCCACAGTCAATGAAATAACTTGCAAGAGAAATTGCAAAGTTAGAGGAAAACTCAGGAAATTCAATCTCTGGGTACTCTTATTGTGTAATTTACCTTGGTTGCTTTTTATAGATAAGAGTAATAGGTATTTTGCTTCTAGTGCCTTCAAAGCTTACTCTTCTACTTGGAGGAATACTACTTCCAGAATTTCAAAAGCCTACATTCAAACACCTATATACAACATGTTTGACTATGTTTGTTTATGTCTATCTAATTTAACACATTCAAATATGACAGTGCAAATTGTCAGTGTCAAATTGACGGCTTCCACACCAGTCAGAAGTTCAATTTTAGGTTAGATGGAATTTGATTGAGTACGAATTTTAGAAAACAAGGTTATTCAATCGGATAGATGGAGTACAATTTTTGGAAAAAAGGTATCAAGCACAAACGCCCTTCAAATTATTTTTCTTTCTTACATTTATTAGCTTTGAAACAAATCTTCTTCAAACCCTTCTCGCTCCCACCCCTATACAAAGCTCCACTACCCCTGACTTGACTGTCTGCAGTTTATTGATGAGTGAGTTTCCGGGATACGTTGTATTGAGCGAGATATATACATGACTGGATTTAAGCCTCTGCATTATATCCATGTATATTTAGGCCTATCCTATGTATATGTATGTGTAGCGGCTCAACCCAAGCGCGCTCCAATGTAAACACAAACAGACCCATCAAAACAATTCAGCCATTAGCCCTGTCGACCCCTAAGCCTTATTATTCTAAGCTTCCCCCCCCCTCTTACCCCCTCATTTGAATCATTGCTCACTCATACCATTTTCTGTTGAGTGCAGTGATAAAAAAGTTGGCAGTTGAATGCTTTATGGGAATAATTTTTCTCACCTTAGGTTTCCCATTGTGTTTATACAGAAATTTCAAACATATATTACACATAAATTATACATATTTATTCTGTGTATTAGATCCATGTGATTATTTTTCTCCTTGTGGAATTCAAAATCTACTACAAATATTAATGAGTATTATATTACCTCACATTAATAGTCCAATGATTTATTAGTTTCTTCTTTTGTATACAGCGTCTATCCTATGTTGTTAAGATATTGTTAGCTATGTTATTCTTGAAGTTTTGTTACATGAATCTGTAGGTAATGAGTAATATTTACACAGCATGTGGCAAATCGAATAAGTAATAAGAAATATCCAAAAATAAGGCTAGGCGTACACCGGTTAGTCAAGACAAGACAAGACGAGATTAGTCACGTTTAGTCACAGTATTTCCTATATGTTGTTAAGCAGCACACCGATGCAATCACTAATCTGTGCTAGCAATATTCACACATGTTGACAAATCGAATAAGTCTTAATATCCTACAATAAAAGTTCATTGCTTTTTTGTGATGACAAAATCTAGATTAGTCGATATTATGAATAGATTCAATAAAAATAGGAAAAGATTCAGAAATAAATAGAGTTAGATGAAGAGTAAAAGATAAAAAAATTGTAGAACATTATTAAGCGAACTTGGTGTATGATATTGAGGAAACGTTTTTATTAAATCTAATATTTCCACCGTCATAAAACCTGGATGATTCTTATGGACGAAAATGCAGGCTAATAAGGATGCATGTATATCAGAATACATGCATATATGTATATGAGAACGGAAGTGGGGTTTCCAGGGTGTTCAAGAGCTGTATTAATTTCAAAGAGTTCAAGTGCATGTTAATGAACAAATTATAATACTGATGCCAGGCGGAGCACCAGAGATCATTTCGAGTAACACTTGATTGTCCTTTCTTGGAACAGCAAGCTAGTTAAATAAAAGCAAATGAGTCGCAAAGAGGGGTCGGCTGGCTCCAGTTATGAAAGGAGGAGGAGTAGGAGGAGGAGGAGGGAGGAGGGAGGAGAGGAGGAGGAGAGGAGAAGGAGGAAGAGAAGGGTGGTGGTGGTGGAGGAGGGAGGAGTAGGAGAAGGAGAAGGAGGAAGTAAAGAATGAAAAGGAAAATGAGAGGAAGAGGAAGGAAAAAAAGAAGAAGAGGAAGAAGAAAATAAGGAAAAGAAGGAGGGGGAAAAGGAGAAGGAGGAAGAGAAGGAGGTGGCGGTGGTGGAGAAGGGGGAGGAGTAGAGGAGAAAAGGAAGTGGAAAATGAAAAGGAAAATGAGAGGAAGCGGAAGAAGAAGAAGAAAATGAGGTGGAGGAAAAGGAGGAGGAGAAATAGGAGGAGAGTGGAGAAAGAGGAAGGGAAAATGAGAGGAAGAGGAAGAAAAAGAAGAGGAAGAGGAAGAAGAAAATGACGAAAAGAAGGAGGGTGAAAAGGAGAAGGAGAAGGAGGAAGAGAAGGAGGTGGCGGTGGTGGAGAAGGGGGAGGAGTAGGAGAAATAGGAGGAGAAAAGGAAGTGGAAAATGAAAAGGAAAATGAGAGGAAGAGGAAGAAGAAAGTGAGGAAAAGAAGGAGAAGAAGAAAAATATGGAGAGCGAGTGGAAAAGATAGGAGGAGATACCTCAGGAGGAGGTGAAGTTGAGAAAATAATCGTATAAGAGAACAGAAAAAGAGAGAATATGGGAATTTTCAGAGCAAGAAAAGATCGAGATCTAGCAAAGCAGGTCTAGTTTGTGCAGCATAGCATTTGGGAGGGGGGAATTTGCATGCGAATATGTTCAGGCAGATGCTGCTTCCTGATATCCTTCGAGATCCTTGGCTGCCCCACTAGTGCACTGTGGAGTACGGTGAATAAACTATAATGCCCCACGTTATTGCGCCATAACCGAGAATAAAAGCATCGCTGGCTTTCCTTTTTATTTTTCAGCTCAACGTTGCATGAGCGCCAACGCCAGCCATAGTTATAATAAGCTGCACAATTTGGCAACACTGGTTGGATGCAAAAATTAATCTATTATTCCATTTGTATTTTTTTTTTAATTCTGAATAATTAGTTAGATTCCTGCAGTAGGCTACTATAATATACTATGATAGGCTAGCTAAAATTTTCATGAACATAATCAAATGATACTTGTTTTTTAAAACAACACTTCAATGTAAGCCCAGCAGTGATGAAGGTGCTTGCACTGCAATTTTCGCTGTTTTTTTACAATTTTCCTTGAATATTTCAATTATATATTTCTGCTTACTACGTAACAAAATATAATACCATAGAATTTGAAAGTTTTGAAATGATCAACTTTTATTCTTATTTTGAATTGATCGGATTCAATCCACCATTGCATTAATCCAAAATATATCTATTTGATTTCAAACTAAATGATATTTCTGAAAAATAATTGTTACTAGTAATAACTCTGTTGTAATTTTTTGGCAAATAAATGAATTGAATAGATTTATGTTAAGAAAATTGAAAAACTCATTTAAAACTGCTGGGTTCTATCACAGACAAAAGTGACAGTCTTATCCTGTTTACATAGCATTGCACTGATCCTGGATCAAAGTTAATCTTACTTGGTGCAGTCCAGTATAAAGCAGTATATTTCCAGAATTTAGTTTTCCGCAATTACTTGAAGAAGTAGAAGTATTGACATGACTTCTGCATCCATGACTTCTAAAAAGCAACAAAACATGGGCATCAACTTGCTCTCACCATCATGTACCATGAGACATAAACAACGTTTCAAGAATACATGAGCCACCCAATTACAAAAGTTCAAGTCCAAGACGCAATTAGAGTCGAAAGGATGCCTTTCGCATTTGGAACTGTCGTCTTGAGCTTGTTCCGTTAATAAGGAGATAGCGGAGCTCCAGTGGTAGTGTGTGCTAGTATTTCCCTCGCTCTCAGAAGAGAACACACTCGCCTAATCCTCTCAGACACACACTTCCACGAATCGGGAGAAAATACATATCCTCTGCATTAGGAGCTCTTTACACTTCACATAAAATAGCAAACATCCTGAATACAAAGGAACTACATTTCCACAGGAAACAGTTTCACGTATTCAGTCTCTAATCCACCAATCACAAACAAGGAATTTGATCGTCTGATCCATGATTAATCGGAGTTGGGATCTACTCGACAATGAAATAGTCAACAATTGTATCGATGGAAGTCCATCTTGAGAGAAACATCATCAATTGAATATCCTTCAAAACATGGTATATATTTCACACTTTTAAGCAGTAGTTTGATATTATTACCACATCAAGCATGGTAAATAATGTTATATTATAAATTTGTTAATCAGTTATTACATAATTTGTAATTGAACTACATAAATTCTATATTAAAATTAACAATCCAAATCATCCTAGCCACATTGAAAGGAAAACCGATAATTTGAAGAAAATTAATATACGATGTCCAAATATAATTTTATTATTAATTTATACTTCAACTTAGTGATCTTATACTAGTTCCACGACAGTGCATGTTAGTTTGAGAAAGTAAACATGATTTCTTCATTCAATGAAAATAAACATAACAATGTGGGAAATAAAATACACATAACAACTATAAAAGTTTCAACAACTCTCAGCATTTTACTGTAGGCTACAATAAGAAGAATAGTACGCAGAATTTGACTGTCAGCTTAGAAAAATGAGCCCTACCACTATTACTCAAAGATTTCAAAGTCTTTATAATCAGCAAAGTAGCAGGTAACATAAAAAACGAAGCAATGTACCATGAACTCTAACTAGAATTCATAGTTTCGTCAACCGTCGAGAATGTCAAGAGTACAACCAGACCTTTTTGTGAATATCATAAAATTACAGAAGTGTAAGAGCAATTCACGACTTTGACTACTCAGAAAATGTAGGTAATATGCACACTCGACACTCAAGCCTTCCATTCGCACAGATGCGCTTTCAATTTTCAGTGGTTGCGGTGAAGTGAGCGCTAGCGCGTTGATAGAGAAACGCTATTTTATTCAGGAAGCGCGCTGCACAGCGCAGCATCGCCCAAGAGTGTCGCTTTTGAAGAGAATAAGGCGAGCGTGAAAACGCGCGCGTCTGCTAATAGAGATAAACGTCCCGGTGTGACACTGCGTTATAAAACAGCTTGATGTATCGCCTGGCGCGGCGAGCGCTAAATGCGTTTCAGAGAGTGGAGCGGACGGTCGCTCTCTTATGGGCCAAGCAATACATTTGTCGATCCATGCAGACCACTCTTTAAACCCCTCCCCTTTCTCCCCTCACCATCCCTACAATTTCCCACATTAGTCTCACTTCAAAAAGAGACTACTACCAGGTTCCACACCCAGCCGAACCCCACTCCTTTTTCAACCGTCATCAACCCTCCGAAAGCATTACGGGCGCGAGAATCTAGAGGCTTCTGTGCGCTCTCCAAACCGTAACGGCTTCGTATTAGAGGCCTACAACTGCGAGGTATTTATTCCACAGTAGAAACTGTAATATATTGTATGCTTAACAATGAACGGACGAGTGTAATCTGAATCTAAACGATTGTTCTCTCGCGATTAAATTCCTAATTGTTCGAAAAACTCGAATGGTAGTATCACTTGTGGAATGCTAACGCTATTGAGTATCGTGAAAAAAGTAGAGTAAGACCTGTTAGCTGGGAAATGAGATGTTCTAGTCATTTATAGAGAGCCCAAACACTTCTTGAACTTCACGGTAGGCTATATATTGATTGATTATTCTAAATATTAGAAATGAACATGCATTTTTCTAATAAATAAAAGCGTTATATCAACTATTCCAATTCGGTATAATTATTCTAATATAAGTAACATGGGATCCAAAATGTTTTTAGAGTGATAGAAACGGTTTTGGTTCTGACCTATTTATGAAATGACTTCGCGGAGATCCACAATTATACATGGATTTCTTCATGATTTGCTTTTCTGTATGGAGATGCCTGCAGGAGCTGTTTCAATAAAACTTAAGGAGTCCTGTAGTACAGGAAATAGGCGGACACACCAGACTTGCTGTTCTATTCAAGTCTAGTGTGCTCGCGTTTTTCTTATTTTATAGGTTTTCTACACTTTTATAAAGCAGGCCACTGGCATCCAGTGTGAAATGTAAGTTTTTGTTTTAGACAGACTGTCTGTCTGTCTGAGACGTAGGAACTACAATCATTTGAAGAAAAAAGAAACAGTATTGGACAACTCTGATGCTCTTGGAAATTATGAGAGTCTTTTATATTTGTATGAGTTTCTATTTAATTGTTTTCAAGAAGAAATGAAAATTTGGGTACCAGATTGAAGCTTCAAGCACTGCAATATAACGGTAAATAAATACTGGAAAGACAAGCGGCTTTTCAAGAGTGAAACTACTGTATGTAGAAAGCTTCAAACTAAAATTCAAATTCTTTTTTTCAAATTTCAACTGTTCTATTCAAAAGTAAAGTACTGTATGAAACTTACGATAGCTAGTTTTTATGATCGATAGACCATTATTCTCGATCTTTTTCTTGAGAGCTAAAATTTCTTGCCTTTTGAGGAAAATGTTTTCTTGAAAATTTTTTCACAATTTTTCGTCTTGAAAATTATAGAAAAACTGGTTCACTGCAATTTAATAAGTCATAACGTATCTGAAATTCAAAGTATTGCCTGGAGCTAGTAATCGAGCAGGATTTCCATCTCTTGTATAATTAGCAAGATTGCTCAGACAATTAATTACTACTGTTGATAAATAATGAGAAACCCTGTGGCGATATTAACTTCGTACTGCAGTGGTAATTTTGAAGAGGGTTGTATTGTGTGTAGTCTTTGTAGGTTCTAATTGGGGTGGGGGGAGAAGAGAATGGTAATTAGTACAGAATCGAATTTCAAGTAATTATTATGATAATAATACTGAGGGAGTTGCTATGCTCATATATATATTACTTCAGCCTCATACTAATGACACTGTAAAGCTATTAGAGCTTTTTGTTCGATTAATTCTCCTTTGAATCACGAACGATGAAAATTTGTATAGGCCTACAATGATTTTTTATGAAAACTTACCTTATGCATTTTTCGTTCGTGATTTACAAATTATGAAGATGGATTCAATGTTTGAATTTCGACAAATTGTGACGAAATAAACTGTTTCTGTAAACGTAGTGATCAATGAATACTGCTAGAGAATTATTCAACTGGTCCAATACAGTGGATACAAGAGTAGTGGAGTGAAACAATCTTAGATCCTTTCAAACTCTTTTTAATCTTCTCTCCATTATCTTCCTTCATTCGCACACTATAATCGTCATTTTCGTTCTCCCCATCTTCTACAATCAAGATACAATCATTATCATCATCTTCTCCTGTTTTCACTGTAACTATTCTCACCTTTATTGCCAGTTACTTGTTTGACAGTAGTATTTCAACTCTGACTCTTCTTTTCAACTGCTTCTTTATCATAACTGTACTCATCTTTTTCAAATTGTTTCAGCTCTGATCTTTTCTCCTCAAACACATTTTTCAAATATCATTTAACCTCTTGCATCTCTAACCTTATCATATTCACCATCTCTGTTTCCAACTTTTGAAAACCTAATTTCAATTCTTCCTTCATTTCACAAATCATATTCGCCCTATTTGTTTCCAAATTTTCAATACCTTTTAAAATAGACACAAACATCTAAAGCTGCGTTTACACTATGTAACTTGTTTATCAAACTTTTGTTATATAACAAGTTTTACAAAAATGTTACAAATACATGTAACTTGTTACATTTTGTCTATCACACTTTTTTTATATAACAAAAGTTACAGAAAACGTGTTACATGTAACAAGTTAAATAGTGTAAACGCAGCTTTAAGCTTGGACTGAACAAGTACCACGAACAACTATCATAGCTTGATTCCGCTCACTCAGCTTAGAAATCAACAATACTTGGTAAACTATGGGGGATCGCTCCCAAATGGGGGAGTGAAGCTTACTCACACATATACATATATCATGATTTTGTCCTTACTGATTGATGGATGCCTTGGCATCGAGATTTCATCCCGTTTCATAACCAGTCAAACTTGTCAGTAGCAGGCTAAATGATTCATTGCTCGACGTAACAATCACCAATTCATCAATTTCACAAAAAAAATCTCGTTCAGCTTCAGAGCTCTCTTATATGACCAAAATTGAAAGTTCGATAATTTATTCTACGAGTCGGAATAACAATAAATTTCGGCCCTGTTTTCGTTTTATTGTGAGTTATAGGGTAACAGAACTGCATGTCAATAATCTCCTCATTCATTTCTTTTATAGAAGATGGAAGGAAATGAGATATTGCAACTATTCAATTGCTTTTAAATCATAATAATTAATTGTACGAAAATCCTACTTTGCAGTAGCAGAAGTCTTCAGAGTATTATTATATAGCAATTGATAAGGATTTTCGTTCAATTTATTATTATCCTTTATAGAATATGGAGGCACAGGCAGTCATTTACACAAACAGTCTGGAGAAGATGATTTGAATAAATATTGATTGTCTATCAAATAAATGTTGATAATATTGAAGTAGGGTGTATCCAAGTGGTACTTTTCGTATTGTGATTCCAAAACTTCAATTATTCGACAAAGTGGAAACGAATTATAGTTTAATTTCAAGTGAAAAACAATTATTTGCTTCATGGAGGCTAGTTTTCATCTAATAAATCATAACTTCTCCAGAGATAGCCCAGCTAACCAAATATGGTCCGAAAACTCATTAAGTATGATTCCATGCAACGACTAACATTCTCTCATTTCACCTCTCAAGATCTCGTTTCACCGATTTCGTTCAACAAAGTTATCCGACGGTTGAGGTGAATTGGACGTTTCTGGAGGAAAGTAATTCTAATTTTCTCAATCACTGGCGTGCAAATGATTTGGAGAGGCTGTGACGCACGTCTAAATTAAATATACGCGGTACGCGATGGAGAGATTCTGTTTGCGCACTCAGAGCTAGACTAACCCTGTTAACAATTCAAGAATGGACTGCTAGCTCAAGCTGACGCCCTATGCTCAACACTGGTCAGTCCTCTTCTCTTTCGTTTTTTTATTCAACTTTCTTTTTGCCGGATGCTTTCTGGAAGGTTTGCTTTATTCTTTCATACTTCTTCTCTTATTGCCTTTCTATCTTACTCCGTCTCTTCCCTACGTACACTGTCCTCTTCATCATCTTCAGTTTGTATCCTCCAATTTTTTATTTTATTCTACGTTTTGCCCGGTGCTTTCTGAAAGGTTCTCCACTCATTCTTTTTCTCTTATTGCCTTCCTATCTTACTCCGCCTCTTCTCATCTTACGCACTCATTCCTCTTCAGTCTGCATTCTCCATTTCTTTCTTTTATTCAACATTCTGCCGGTTGCTTCCTGGAAGGTTTCATCTTATTTCCCATACTCTCTCTCTCTCCTCTTGCCTCTCCCTCTCTTTCTGTCTCTTCTAATCTTTGATACGCACACTCTCCTTTTCAGTTTGTATTCTTCAATCCTTTCATTTCATTCTTTACTATTTCCCGCCGCTCGACTGGATAGATACCTTGTTGAGTTCTGAGAGGCACTCCTAGAAATATCTTTTTATTTTTTGTCCCTGCATCTTGGGTATTTCTGCTCGAATGGTTTGTCTTGAAGCTCCAACAGAAGATTGTCTATTTCTTATGCTCATATTTTGGATTCCTATCTACTTTATTATACGTGGGCCATACGCTCCCTCATTCATCTTTCATCAACACTCCTGCTCTTCAATCCAGATTCCTTTTGGTACATCTTCAATCTCCTTCCGTCCATCTTCAATCTACTTCCATCCATTTTTCTCTCTCATCTTTTTTCTCTTGCTATCTATGTACATATGTATTCTTCAATTGCTTAGATTTTTCTTAGCTTGAATCAATTACAGGAAAGTAAACAATTTTCATTGTTTAATGAGGATAGAGCTGCATGAAGGCTTCACTGGAAGATAATAATTTGAGAATGAATATTTAAGGTGTATAAAAACTCAGAAAGATTGATCCAGGTGATTATCCTCATTTCAATACATTCTGAACCGACTGCACGTAATCCAATTAAACACCGTAGAATGATGTCATTTGACGGTGCAACAAATTACAAGATCCCTATTGAGCTCAGTTGAATGACGTCATTTTACGGCGGTTGAATTTGATTGGTTCTTGTACAATCAGCCTATTAAGAAGAAATACGAGTTAGCAGGGATTTAAAGTCGCATTATAGCCTAGTTGATTGGGGCTTTCCAACTTCAATCTACTATCACCAATCATCACAAATGGTCAAGGGTTCGATTTCCATTTGAATCTGGGATTTTTCGTGTATCATCTTTCCTCTCATTTCCCATGCACATTGCACATGTAATAGAATAGACCTATGTTAGCACCATCAGCAGCAGAGAAAAAAAATGTTATAGACTTAAAAATAAAACTAATAGACTTATGTAAGCATCATCAGCAACAAAGAAAGAAGTAAAATATTGTTCAATGAATTATCACTGATCAATGAGCACTGTTTTATTGCCTAGCTGTCTAATGACTTCACCTACATTACGTACAAAACATTGAATTGAATTTGATCACGTTTCACTATTTTAAGGAAGAAATAGTTGAAAAATAAAAATTATTAATCTTTAATTTGTCTCTATAGGCTATATCCACGTTAATCCCAAAATTATCCTTATACAACTGACGTACCAACGTGGAGATTAGGCCTTCACCCTCACCAATCATCATATTTTTCATTCTCAATTCAAAAATACACATACCTACATTTCAGAAAATCAACAAAATAATAACCATACACTATTGTACAAAATAATTGAAAAAAAACTTATTTGAGCATTACGTGAGATATAACTTAACATTCAACATTCACGTTTCAGTCAAGGGCACAACTTCGTCAATATCCAAGTTTTATCATTGTCGTAAACTAATTTACAGCTGTTCTGCTTCTGCAGTTCTTATTTTTTCATTTTTCTTGAAGCCAACACTGTGATAACGTCGTCACTTTGGCGTGGCGCCGAGAAAAGGAACAATGTTAAAAACTTTGCTCATATGTTGTCAACTAGTGCTCGAGCTCGCCTGATACCAGCCACCCGTTTCCCGGCCTTTTTTGGAGCGCTCAAACTTCACTTTTGCTCCTTATCCTTCATAGCCAATGAGAGCGTAGGCCTTGTTCTTGATGGAGGACAAACATTAAGGACGCCATGAGCTAGAACGATAACTGGCGGCCACAACATTATTCTGTCTCTACGGGCATTTTCATTTTCTAAAGTGACTCAAGAGACTGCTATGAGCCCCAGATACTGTTCTAGGGTTATTGTAATACTAGACTGTGAACCCAGGTATAAGCTTGAATAGTATCATGCAAGCTATAATGATACTATATCGGGTAGTTTGTTTTAATAGCAAAATAAATGTGGCTTATTGACTGAGAACCCAGGTACAAGCTTGAATAATATCATGCATGCTATAATGATACTAGTAGGCTACACCAGCATCAGGTATTTTGTTTTAAGAGCGAAATAAATGTGGCTCATTGACTGAGAACCCAGGTACAAGCTTGAATAATTATCATGCATGCTATAATGATACTAGTACACCAGCATCAGGTATTTTGTTTTAAGAGCGAAATAAAGGTGTTTATCAATAAAGACACTCAAGTGCTGAATAAAGTTAACTTTATTAACGTAACTAAGCCTCAACTAACCGAAGATAACCGCACATGAAACGTTTGCCAATATTTATTACTAATAAGAGTTCAATAGCCTGCGACATAATACCTCTGAAAGTTAAGATCGTTACACAACCTTCAATGGTCAGCAATAATCAACATTGGAATGTTTCCATCTGTTACATCTGCAATGTAAGCTTCAATGTAACTTGAAGCTACAATACAATTGGCATCAATCAACATTGCGCAACTACTACTGTATTATATTGTTTGTAATAGTAGCCTTATCAGTGCAAAAGCGGCAATCTAAAATGGATTCCAAAACAAGAATACGCATGAAAGAACGGAGCTATGAAATTGAATCCTGTCGTTGTCGTTGTTGTTGTATATATATTGTTTAAAATATAATTATAATAGTGGCTCTATCAGTGCAAAAGCGTCAATCTAAAATTGGTTCCAAAACAAGAATGCAGAGCTATTTGAAATCGAATCCTATCGATGAGATTAACATTGCAGCAAACATTTTGATGTTGATCATACCGAAATGGGTGGATATTAATGTTTGTGGGCAGTAAAACTGTTGCTTCCCCGATCCACACACACCCCAGAACCGTTCAAATTGTAAAATCATCCCCTAGAACATTACATAATGGGGTGGGTTTGGGGTGGTTAGTATCGATTGGAAATTATTAACAACCAATGAAAGGCAATATTGTCTTGAAGCGTGTGTAGCGATTCAGATCCCCAATGACTTCGAGCTCCCCCATTTCGAGATATAATCCCCTCAAGTACATAAACCATTAGATATGAACATGCAGTTCGAGATTGCCCTTCCTTCATCCATTAAATACTAAGTTTGGCAATCATGATGATGATAGAAGACATAAACGGCAAACGCGTAGTTTGAAATAAACTTGGAGGCAAGTGCTCTGAGAAAATAGATTGATGTATTTATTCATCTCATTCATATCCATTTATATCACTCTGTATTGGAAGAATATTTTTTGAATTTGCATCTCCAGTGTATTTTGTTCATTTGTATTGTTATTTGTGGTAAATGCTGAAGTTGAATCAAATTTGATCAGAAATTACGGGAATACAGCTTATATAGGCCTACAACAGGTGATAGTCAACAAAAAATCAAAATTGTTGAATGATGAATTTAAACCATTACAACTAAACTATATCATGGAAAGTGTACTCATAAGGAATCAGTATTATCAATATTATATCAATATTGTCAATTTCAGTATGATCAGTATTGAACATTTTTACTTTTCATCAGTATCATTATTTTGTTATCATATCTCATTCTTCTCTTGAATGAGCTACTCTCTTGGAAATAGCTATTGGACCGCCTCTTTAAAACATAAAAGAAATTTTTGAAATCTAATTAGGTTCAAGAAAACTTCTCATATCTTTCATCTCATTTTCCTCATCTCTTTTCTGAGTTTCCACTTTTTGGACAAAAAAATCACCAAGTTTTTACTAATCTCTATTTTTCATGAAATGTATCCACATTGATTGAATGATTGATCCACTGACAGAATCTGGATCTTGTGTTCAGAAGATTGTTCAGTGATCTTGTGATCAGAGGATTTTGTGTGATTGCAAGTGAGACCCTTATTATACTGATGTAACAATTAATACACCTGTAGGTAACAACAGTATCTTCGCCTATTAATTATCACGGCAAGCATTTGATCTAATTGATCCACTTATCTCGCGGGCTGAAGGATTGCGTCACAGTTGCGCCTGAAGAATGGATACCGTATCAAGACAAAGTGCGCTCGCCTTACCTAACTGAGAGCGTCCCAAGTTCAGCCATTAGCTGCGAAATTAATTCAATCAAATTAACTCCAGGTTACTTCCTTCAATCTCAGTGACTGGCACTGATTGTCAGGCTTCTCCTACAGGCGCAATCCTCTATGGGCTCCATTAATAATATTCTATTACTCTTTCATCAATAACAAATTATGAATATCCATGTTCTCATTATGAAAAACCTTTATGATGATCATAAGAGTCATGTTCTTATGATTTTGAGGAAGTGGTCCACCTGTGAGGAATTGACATAAGAAAAATAACAATATTGATTGAAATGTATAGATGCATTCGTGTTTTAACTACCAAATACATTAACAGAAGCATACGTTATAAACAAAAAAGTTCTACGTTTGGTATCTCATTTGCAGAAATAAATGATATATTATTACTTATAAATTATAATTACATATATTAATCCTACAACCATTATCATGATAATTTAAATTACTGGATGATTCTGATGCAGGCTCTATTTCAATTCTGATTCAATTCTATTACAATTCTTAGAAGAAAATCTGATTAAATTACTAATAACTATTTCTTCTGCTCAACAGGTAATTCAGTTCCCGAGCTGCCATCGTCACTGAGAGAGCTTGCTTGAACAAGGTATTTTTGAAATAGCTAAACCGTATATCCTATACTCAAATCAGGCTTAGATAAATATAATATTCATAAGTTCGATAATATCTTGAACTATTGATTTTTGCTCATACATTATCTTATTATCGTATTTTTATCATATTTATTTACCTCATACATTAAAAAATAATCATACATTAAATAACATTCTACCAGAGATAATCCACTTATTATTTACTGCTGTCTAATCTTATACTCATCTTATCTTTGTGTTTGATTCTTTTTCATGTTCCTTTTCTGTTAATTGTGATTAATTATCCTTTCTGCCTCTAGTGCTTCCGAACTTGCTATATTCATTTAAATCATCTATTTTCATTCAGCGTTGAAAAATAATTATTAAGCCAATTCTTGAAGTTTCTGTTTGTTATTTTATTCCCAATCAGGCAATTATTTCGACTTTCAAATAGCCTAATCCATATTCAAATCAATCCAATAAAGCCATTAATCATAAAACAAAAATACATCAAATAAAACAAAAATGATTTCAATCAATTACTGATACTATTTCTCTTGTAGAAGCCAAGACTACCTCATAAACTTCTACCTCAATAGAATTCTACCTTTATGGAATTATCTTCAATTGATTCACTAATCAATTATTTCGACTCTCAAATAGCCTAATCTATATCTAAATCAATCCAGTAAAGTCATTTATCATAAAACTCAAATATAATTGAGATCCCAATCAGAATTCAAACATAATCGTTCTTTAATTGAGATTCTACCTGGAAGAATGTTTGGTGTAAGGTCCATTATAATAACCCGATCAGCTAGAAACGGCAAGAGATACTTGCAATAGTCTCTCTGCTCACGAAGCTCCAAAGATTGACCATCAACTTCAAATACAACCCCCCTCCCCAATATTGATTATTTATTTAGGAATATAAATCCCATGTGAATAAGCTCACATTCGGCGTTACACTATTAAATATTCGAAGCTGGATCTACACAAAATTTCACTCACAAAATTCTCTAAAACATGTAGCCTATTGACTTACAAAAGTCTCTCAGCTCATGAAGCTCCAGAGATTGATTGACCTTAAATTTTCAATTCAAACCCTCATTTCCTCTACTCTTATCCCTAATTTCGCCTTTGTTAATACTATTAATTAACATTAATACCCAATAAGTATATTCTAACACACGACTTTATGAATTGAAAGCATTAATAAAAACATATAAGCGTAACCCATCTCGGGTGGCAGAACATTAGTTGCTGTACTAAAATGAGCTCTACCCACATTTATGGGTCTTGGAAAGAGTTTTTTTATTCAACAGTTTGCTGCTATTACGCGAGCACGCACCGCGCACAACTAGAAGAGTGAATATTGTTCTTATCTCCATTCATCCAGCCATATTTGTTATCTCTGCCATTTCGAGTCACGCGAACTTTCTTCCTACGCCGGCAATGCTTCTGGAAACATTCCATAAATTAGAGTGCTTTCTTAGAGCAAACTTTCCCGGCCGAACAGTATGGAAACGGTTGATCTGTATGAGGTCTTGTCGAGAAATTATTGAGGAAGTCTAGTTGTCAGATTAAAAAGTTCCATCAGCGCATATTATTCAGAATATGAGCTGATATTCTTCAGACATAGCCTACACTTACTCAGACGTACCTTTTACGGCCTTTATTCAGGTTCAATCAATTACTGATAAGTCTCTAGTAGGAGCAAAGACTACCCTTTGAGAATTACCTTCTACCTTATCAGACATCTTTATAAACATCTTTCTTCTATCTTCATAGAATTATCTAAAATGATTAAGAATTAGAATTGTCTCTGGTAGCTCTGTCTCTGGAACAAGACATTCATTCTATTTAAATTTTAATGTTTAGAACGCTATGTGATGAAGTAGGGGAGGAAATGAATGGAAGAATGAATGAATAATTGGAATTGAATGGAAATAGAAGCTCCAATTACACATATACATAATAAAATGTTCTTATGGAATATGAGAAAATATTCAACTAGAGAAAAGAAATGTAAAAATGCACAAGTTTTCGTTTGTTCTTATACTATCTACTTTATTCAATCTCAGCTCATTGCTAGCATAGACAAAATGTCTGATTGCTATAATTACAATCTTAAGTAGGCCAATTTTATTTCTATTTCTATTTTCTATTGATACCTTGTCAATGATAAGTTGATCTTTTCAAGTGATGGGACAAATAAGCCCCACAAATAATGATTAATTAGTTTTTACAAAAAACAAAGAGAGTTATAATTCTCTGTTTACAATGAATATGAAAAAACCAGTTAATGGAAGTTGATATCATTGATTCAATTGGAAGTGAAATTACTGTATTGGGTAAGAGCCGAATGTTCCATTTTCGTTTCACTACGATCTCATCATGTAATGCTATAATTCTTAAATGAACATGTTATATGATTAATTTAACAAATATTAAATATTATTAAAATTTTTCAATTGTAATAACCTATGATCCTATCATTACACCTCTCATATAATATATGCCTCTTTCCTCCCTGTTTCATCTTTAACGATGATATTCTACATCGATGCTCATAATTTTCAAAAATTTACATCACCTTTAAAGACAAATTAGAAAGGAGGAGAAACTGTGTTAGTTCCTGTGTCAGGACCATCCAAGTTCAAAGAGAATGAGGGAAAGATAATAGAGACGGAGAGAGGAAAGAAAAGTGGTGAAGCTGTTAGGACGAAGTATGTGCTGAAAGAAGAGGATAAAGAGGTTGGAGGGAACTTGGAACTTGTTGTGGTGAAGAGTGAAGGGACTTTGGGCTTTGGACAGGAATGTTGCGGGGAGGTGTGTGAGTGAGTGAGTGAGTGAAAGAGGTGTTCCTCGGTGGTTTGGAAAGAAAGGGTGTGCCATAACCGTAGGTACCGACAATGAGAGGAGCTGGCCGTTAAACAACAATAGAACGGCGAGGCTCTTTCTATTGATCAATTTTGGTTTTCATTACGAGGCGACCGAGCGGAATGAACGAAGGTGTTTTCGCGCCGCGATAGGAAAGGAGGCGAAATGAAAAAGAAGGAAGTTTTCCCTTGGTACACTTTTCACGGAGAAAACTGTACCTATAATACTCTGCTGACACGGACATAATCTGAATTGGATAAATGGCCCGAAATGAAAAATACGTTACTCTTCTTATTCCGGGCGCTTCTTCTTTCGTTATTATCGCCTCATTCTTCAAACTGATCCATTGAAGAAAGGATCGAGCGGTGCATTCATACTTGAACAAGATACTCGAATATCTGAATGCAAAATAGATGGAAGGCAATTTTCGCAATGAAAAAGCTTTCTGGTAATGAGTTGAAATAAACCAGATTGAGAAATCTGGATTAGCCGTTGAATGAAATCAAGAAATACCCTGTTAAAAGATCACTATTAAATTCTGACAAATTATTCTTATCTATACAAGTCGAAGTAATATTACATTGATAATGATAATAAAAATAATCAATTATTATAATGTAGGTAATGATGGCGATGGCGATTATGATGATGATTAAGATTATGATTATGATTAAGATACAATCAAAACTAATTTTGAATCATGGGTATCAATAATACATATACGTATATCAAATAAACGAATATATATCTATTAATAATAAACTAAGGCTAGGCGTACACCGGTTAGTCAAGACAAGACAAGACAAGATTAGTCACGTTTAGTCACAGCACTTCACATAGTAGCTTATGAAGCAACAAACACCGATTAGTCATTGCACCTGTGTGTGCTGCTTATCTTATGATTGATTGAATGATTTATTTTTAACCATGCAAGGTTGAAACCACAATCATTGTTCCCTCTTAGGCTAGGCGTACACCGGTTAGGCTAGGCGTCAAGACAAGACAAGACGAGATTAGTCACGTTTAGTCACAGTACTTCACATAGTTGCTTATGAAGCAACACACACCGATCAGTCATTGCATCGGTGTGTGCTGCTTCATAAGAAGCTATATGAATTAATGTGACTAAACGTGACTAATCTCGTCTCGTCTTATCTTAACTAACCGGTGTACGCCCAGCCTTAGCCTTATATTCAAGTGTGTAGCCTAATAGAACTTTGTTCAGGAACTCCAACTTACACCTGATGTTTCTTGCACATGAAATCAATGAAATTTAAAAATCTCTATGTTGAATAAGGTGGAAAAATGAGTTTGTAAAGATGAGCTCTTAGCTGGAAGGACAGAGCTCTAAAAAACAAAAATTGTCGATCTGTCTGCTCCTGGCCACTTTGCTTTGGCCAGAAGCATTGACTCTTCTATTATTTATATTCTATATTTACTTTTTAAAAATCATTTTCTTGTGATTTTGAACCCACCAAAAAAATTGTGGGTCCAACTCATCATCGTAAATAATATGATCCAATTTCAAACGAAGAAAATAATCTTTATTGATTAATTAGAAAGCAAACAAAAAATTAAAAAACAAAGTAAAACAAATTTAGCAAAAGTCAAAATTAAAATTTCAAATTGATGCGAAACTAACTAAAACTTTCCTAAAAGCAAACAAATACAAAGTAAAACATATTTATCAAAGTCAAAGTTTTGTTTTAAAATCAACTAAAACTTCATTAAAAGCAAACAAAAATTAAAGTTATAAAGTGAAACGAATTCAAAGTTGCATATTAAAAATTTAAAATTTTGTGAGGGGTTCAACCTCCTCCTCCTTCAGTTTGGTGGAATTATCAAATGAAATGTTATAAATATTAGTAGATAAGGAATATAAATGGAACAAACACGTGTACGTTCTATCATTAAGAATGAACACATATTACGTAACCATGAAAACTATAGCTAATCGCTTCTCCGCATGGTCGATTATAGCTTGCATGCCTCTAGCTCTCACTATTACATCGGGTGGAAGGCATGTAAGCCAAGCAATAAATTTCCTATTCAAGTTATTCGCGAAATTCTAGGCGAGACTATACACGTCATCATTGTGTGATTGGGCCTTTAGCGGCTAGCAGTGCCAGTGATGGAGTTCTGGCCAGCTATGGAGAGAATCCATGGAAATGAGGTGCGGCTCGATATGAACTAAACATTGTTAACATGGCATCTAGCAGCTCTTTCCTCCTCTGGTTCCTCTTTCAGCCTCATCCTCTTCACCACTTCCTCCCAACCCACAGCCTTTCAGGATGTCTACAACAATGGTTTGCTCCTCTGGCGAGGAAACAAGATAAATTCCAACCAAACTAACATTGTTCCTAAAAGCAGCGCATTCAAACCACTCTCTACACTGTGTAGTGGTGGCGTAATCATTCTCTTTACACATTCACTTACTCACTCTCTCTCCCTGTCTGTCCTTCTCACTCTCTCGCTTTCTCCAGCGCTCCCACGTATTACAAAATGCATCACTCACTGATTATGTTGTCCATGTTTTTCTGGCTATTTACAAAAGAAAGTTTGATGAAGCACTCTCAGCCATTCTGCTCCGATAAGTTCATGAGATCTACAAACAAGACCAGGCTCTGTTTTCTGTTTATCGTGAAGCAACGTGAGTTTTCGAGTTTTTGTTTTGTAGGCTCAAATGTAACCTGCACATGATCTTTCCAGGAACAATTCTTTACTATACAATTTTTTGGTTGCAGTGATTGAAGTGTAGAAATAATATTAGTGAGAAAAAACATAAATCACAAGGTATCATTCCAACAACGATTCTAGTTTCAGAATTTGTAGAACAGTGAATAATTTATTACACTTCATTTGGGGATTTAGAGTGGAGTGAAAGTTTTGTCAATGGATACTTTTTCCAATATAATTTTTTATTGTACATAACCTACAGCAGAAGTGATTGAAATTGTTGATTGTACTGTATATTGAACTACTTATACACTTCTGCACAAACTATAACTTATTCTAATTATCCTTTTGTCTCCATTCTAATCTCATACTTATTATTTATTGCTCCATTCTAGTCCTCCTCTGAAATTATATTCAAATAGACTGGGGAAAAACAAATGATTAACTAGGTATACTCAATTTCAGTTATCCAATTCGTAATAAATATAGTACTTTCAATAGTTCATTGTCGTCCATATGTACGACCATATTCATTATTGTCTTGAAAAAACGAATTATTTGTACAGGTGACAACTGAGGGAATCATTCAACTCTTTTGAAAGCATTCATTACCTAGAAAAAACGAAACCAAAATGGATTCTCTCATCAGAATACCGACATTTTTTCTAAATGAATGCAAATACCTGAGAGCGGCCCGAGTTGTATATTCGGTTCAATTATTCATGTAAAATACACAGCTATGAGAAAGTGATTCAGCCTGTGGCTAACTAAGCACTCTAATAATTTGCATCTATACGCTCTTCTGCACCAAATTCCAACATCATCATAATAAAATGCTTCGAATTGCTGTGCTTTTAACAATACTAATCTGGATTTATTGGGTTTGTAGTATAAGAGACTACAAATACCACAATTTGATAATTGAAAACAATCACAATATTTTAGCCGTTACTATTTCCGTAAACTGATAACTGCACCGTGGCGAAGCGTGGTATACTTAACCGGTCATCGCCGGGTATATTTCCTATAGGATATATACCCGGCGATGACCGGTTAAGTTTACCACGCTTCGCCACGAGCTGTGTCGTTTTGAGTTGTCGTTTGTTTAGAGGTTTAGGAACCAAGCAAAAAAATTAAGCTAATGATTCAATTGAATCTTAATCTCTGAATGACCGGAAACGAGATGAATTCACTTTATAAGTTTTATGACTATACTGACCAGGGACCTGTTTTATTAATTTTAGATTTTTGGAAATCCTGTAATAAAGGAAAGAGACATTTATTACACATGAATAGCACAACGTACTATGTACGACTAATAGACTCACTCATATCTGTAATGGGTGTTTTTCTTTTTCTCAAATTACAGGGCTTGTAAATTTTATGAAACAGGCCTCTGAGATTTTAATACTGTAATGGGTAGAAAATTGATATGTAAAATTAAAATATTAAAATATTAAAATTAAAATATGTAAAATTACATTTTAGTTTTTATTGCTGGCTGCTCGGAAAAAAAAAGATGCAGTGAAATGCAGTTTTTCTAGACGATGGACGAGGTGAGGAACTTTTCTCAGGGGAGGAACTGCCTGGCTTGCATCGTTGCCTGGGAAAGGCAACATCATACCCACCCGTCCCGTCGCCAGTCTGGACTCCCCTGCTCCCTCCTGTGGAAAAAACTCCACGTGTAGGCCACAGGAAGAGTCCAGCCTGAGAAAAAATTATTGTTTTGCTGATCACTTTTTATCGGACCACGGAACAGTTAGGACGGAGAAAGATTTCAACTGATCAAAATTCAATTTTAATTTCATTAATTTTTTTATTCAATTTCCAAAGTTAATAGTTATCCTACAATGAGTTAATATCTAAATTCTAAATCCGACATTTAAAGAATTTTTTTGGTGATCGTATTGTGAACGGGAGTGCCGTGATCTCTTCAAGTAGGCTACTCGGACTCCTACGAAGATGTGGATCGGGTGCGGACTTTTCGTCTTAGCAAGTGAGTGTTAATAGCTTATTTCTGTCAGGGAAGATCGAACCTTAGTTAGATTATCTGTAAATTTTCTCATGAATGTATTTAATCATGTAACAAGTCGGGCAGCCAGAATAGTATTTTGTTAGATGTAACTTTTTTCTTAGTCAGTAGATCTAGATCATTGGGTGTTATAATAGAGCAACTTATTCGGTGATTTTGATGTATTCATTCCTTGTATCTCCTTGATTTCGTAAGTTAAGTTAGTTCTTTATGTCCCGCTAGCGTCTCACGCTACCATCAGGAGTTAGCGGGTTACAATACGAACATGTATACCTACTTTTTAGTAAGTTAAAAGTTGAAATTTCTCTTTTGAACATTTCACAACATATCATGAGAACTTATTGACGAAAATCAAGCCTCAATTCTTATTTCCATTTTCCAAAGAACTGAATATTTTCGGCATCTTAATGATGGAGAAATGCAAAAAGAAATAACGGAATAACAATTTGAATTCATTTGTTGTGATTCATTAGAAAATAATTCTGAAACTTTTGCGTGATACAGGTAATAATTGTTCCAACCCCCCTACAAAGTCATTAAATGTATTCTAGTTTCCTTGTTTTATTCCAAATATTTCACAATACAGAGCAATGCACTCTTACAATCGAGTTGAGTTTCACACGAATACCCCAACGTTTCATGAATTTGAAACATAACCATTAAAAATGTATCTCATTTATACATTTCTGTAACATGGCTCTCGTCAACTGGCACAAAGTCATGATACGGTTATCTTTGTTACTTATTACAGTTGGTTGCTTGACTTGAGTTTTTTTTTAAAGTTTCTTTGTGAACACAAAAATATCCATTATTCGATAAGTTTTGGAAGAATTGTTCTGTTTCTCGTTTAATATTCGACCAAGAATCGTTCGAGTCAGAATAATACCATAGACTAGCAATTTACCAAAACCCAAAGTTCTTGTCTTATCTGTGCGGTAATAGCTTGGAATGGCCAGGATTCACCAGACGCTCAATATTAGGCTATAGTGATCTGGAATGTTGTTGTCATCAACTTGAATCGAGCCTCTTAGCTATGTTGAGATCTTACTATCAGCTGTTCATGGGATCGATTCCTAATTCGCCTGGCATTTAATGACACCCCTGACCTTATTACCTCTGAGCTAAACATCTAATGTATAACATATTTAGATATATCATTGCTTATTACACAGATTACATTAGACTCAAGTAGGTAGCATTGGTCAAAAACGTTTTATTTGAACGTTGCGTTGGATCAATAGTTAAAATTTTCAAAGTTTTCAACCGTCTATAATGAACAGATTCCTACTTAACTGTTCCTTCTCTATTCCTGTTTCCTATTGAATTCAATCCAATGCATCTCAACTCAATAACAGAAAAGGAGAGGAGACGCTGAATACTCTGATTCAATTCAATCTAATTTATTGTTTTCCACAATTTCACACACAACAAACTGAAGGCTGGACTAAATTCAATACTTCAATGAATAGTGAATGTCAATGAGTTACCAAATTTAACAAAATAGGTACATTGATACATATAAATGGTTAGATTGAATCCAATAAATTATTATGTAGTTTATAACAATCGAACATTATTACATTTTCCAGCTTCCATTCTTATTGCTTGTTATGTTATTTCTGTAATGTGAAAAAATATTACAGTAGAGAAATGTGAAACACTACTACAGTGGTTTTTGAACAATTTATCATTTTTAAAATTTGTAGAACAAATAAGTTATTGATGTTGTGGAATCTTTCCATAATAAAAAACACGTTTTGAAATTGTCAAACTCCACTTTCATTTTTCATTTGCTCAAAATATTATAAGAACCGCGATGTTCCCGGAAAAATATTCACGTTATATTCATTGCAAAAGAGGTTGAAAAAATGCTAATGTCACTCCCATCCATTAGCAATGCTTCATCAACATCAATGATGGTTTATTATTCTGGATAACGTTGTTGTTTGTCACTGATCACTGGGGGTTTTGAGTAAAAAAACTGAAAAGTTACTGGGAAAATGTGGAGTGGATCAAAGCGTTCGCGATATTTTGACAGTTGAACCTGTTCAAAAATGCATTTTCCACCCTTTGGCAAGATGAGTAAAGAGGCTTACAAAAGAGGCTTGCAACATCGCTTGTCGGCACAAATAAATGTTTTGTGCTTTGTTGACCTGTTCGCGAAGCGTAAAACACGATTCAATACACACTACGATCAGCTTAACTGAAGGCTATACGAAATTCGTGGTCGTGAACCCGAAACAATCTTTGCCAATTATTACAGTCTGTTCACTCAATCGATTTCTTACCCTAGAGACACGTAAAATTGGATAGATTTATTCCAGTAGAAAGCTGGATATTTTTGGCACAACACTTTTTTCTCTAAATAAATCATTATGGGTCAGCGAAAATAATAATAGCTATTTCGTTTCCAATAGTGCTTGTCACTGTGTTATTTTTTCTTTGAATCAAATGAAAAAATGTGGAGATACTTTTGATTTATGATCAAATTATTTATTTAAATTTTTGAATGGAATTTGCTACTGTATAATTCTAGCATAGAATCAACTAAGACAAATTCGATGAATTATCTGTTGATATGGACCTATTGATATGAATTGACCTATGAATATTCGACCTATTTGAATTGTAATCAAATTCGTCCTTGAATTATTGTTTGACCAACTTGAACCAAATACTTTGACCAAAACAGCAATTGGACTCAATTGTTGAAGTTATTGGACTGAATTCTTGTAATTTGTAGTTCATTTGTTATTTAATTAAATTTTTAATCCCAACTTGTAATATTGTAATTTATACAGGACTCGGTGAATGCATTTCAACATTTCGTTCAAAGACTCCTTTATAACCATTCAAGTGTTTTTTTTATCAAATGAATGATTGAAAATGACTGTCTTGAAATGATTGAATTCTTTGGTGTTAACCAGAATATTGTTGTCATTGTCAACCAAAGGAAACAGACATTGATGAATTGAGCAGGTTTTCCAATTCAATCTTTCCAGTATAACTATTTGTACTATAAATTCAGTATAAGAATCCATTCAAACTGGTGATTAAAAAATACCAGCGTTCCAGGGAATCCCTCAACTGACTCATTACACTACGGTCCAGTGACCATGGACTTGGGGCAACGCAGATTTCAGCAGATATCTTCCATTGTGGTCGCAAACGTTCTCTTCGAGGCAAAATGGGAAATGTTTTCATTCCCGAAATTCTCCAAATGAGAACTGGCTTAGCGCTTGAGCTTTGTTTAATTGAAACATGTTTCGGCCTACTGGGTTGAATGAAGATCAAATGACCGCCGCACTCCACTAACTGACTACTACAGCAACTTCCTTTTGTTGAAGCTTTCACCAAGTTCAACGTAATTCGCTAACGGAGACTGGACGCTACTTTGTCCATTTACATTGCAGTCGAAACTTCACATAGTCACGTTAGCCCACGTTTGAATACACCTAATTACGTTTAAATTCACAATAGAAGTAGGGCCGCAACAGTCGAGAGTGCTTTTAAACGTTTCTCGCATCCGATATAAATTTATTTAAATGACAAGATATCAAAATGTTATAGCTCTCTGTGTAGTAGTAAAGTTTATATTGTGGTAGTTATCCACATCGAATGAAAAGACTAGAATTTGTCTAGAATCTGTCACAACAATAAATTTATTGATATGTCAATATACCGGTCTCGGTTTAAATAAACTCCGGCGGTTTATGAAAATTCAAATAAATTTAAATTTAATTTAAACTATGTTGTTACACAAGTATCAAACTCTGGTTAACAAAAAAAGTAAGTAGTAGCAGAAAATATATACAAAGCGAGCAGTACACGATTGGTAGTTGACCTATCAAGGTGAACGCCTGCTATTGGCCAAGACTAGCCAGCACTTCCGTAGTGGGCGTTTCATACACACGTCAACAGATACAAACAGCATCTTTCATGAGTTATTTGTAAATATTATTGGTTCTCATTTATGTTAATCATAATATGCCACTTGTAAATCATTGATTTTCATTGCTGTTTCGATCTGATGAATTATGAAAGAATCAACTTGATACCTTGATTCGAATCGAATCAAGTGGAAATACATGGATGTAGTAGAATATGTTAATGGAAATACATGGATGTAGAATATGTTAGAGAAGAACTCTATTTGGAAAGGTATCAAAGGAAATCAGCATTTTGAACGTTTTAAAGAGTAGGAGAGCGTTATAGGAAAGTGGCATAGTAGGAGGGAAGGGGGGGTTGAAAAATGAGCGAAAAATGTAATAAAATGGCGAGACGCTGTAGAAAATAGGTAGCATCTCGCTTTTCCTGTTTGTATCTACCTGACCCAGAAAGGAACGAATTAGACTTACTTACCAGTGCAGTAAATTTGCACCGGATGGGAGTATTGCCAGGTCTTAACCCTTTCCCCCCACCACTTTAGAACAGTTGCTCTCCACCCAAATGACACCCAAGTACTACTTGCTACATCGAAAACCGTTCTCCATTTGGAATTCCACTTGAGACCCTTCGCTTCGCCTTAGTTCTACCCCAATTTAGATTTCCTTTCATCTTCCTTGTTCTGAATCCTCTGCAATGCTGTGTTTTTTCAATGTTGCCATCACGTTTTAGCAATGCATCCAATGCTTCCATACATAGATGTTATAGTAAACGTTCCAAATGTGCTCAAGAAATATCGATAGTATATGTTCAAGAACTATCGATATGATGCGCTCAAGAAATATCGATTGTATGTGCTCAGACACCGTCAATATTTTTGTGTCGTTCTCGTTTCGCTAAAAGCATCTCATTCATTTCTTTGCTATAGTCATACAGTCATACTTCAAAAGCTATGATTTATCTAATAGGGAATCTTCAAATTCATCCTCATGTTTCAGAGTTGAGACTATAATAAAATTGAATATCGAGGGTAAATGGATCCGTCATTTATTATTCGACACCTCTAGCTTGATCATTCTGAATATGATTTATTTAATAGGAAATTATAAATGTTATCGTCATACTTCCGGAATTGAGACTGTAATTGAAACATTGAATCGATAAAAAAAATCAATTTATCATCAAGGCCTATCTATCATTGTGAATGAAAAAGCAATTTAAAGTATAAGGCCAATACTTTAGAGAGAATATTGTCTAAACCCATGTACATTCAGAAAAAGCAATGAACTGATTCGTAAAAAAATTCTTCAAATAATTGGAAGCACTCCAAAATAAATGTATCGGAGATTGAATCTTTCACCAAAAACGATGACTAACAACTACAAATTTCATTCTATTCCCACACTATCAGTGTTGATTGTTGTTTGTTTGTATTTCTGGCGATGGTCTGCGTGTTATTTTGCAAATCCCAAATGCGTCGATTTATTTGTTTTCCACTGGAACAGAACAAACTGTGCGATAAAATTGAATCATGCCGATGATAACAGTGGATTAGGATACGTTTACTAGTCTCGCAGCAGTAAACGGATTAAGCTGATTGGTTTTTTCTAATTGCCGTCGAGCAACAAAACAATAGCATGGAATCGTAGCTGCAGATAAGCTGGGCGATATCCACTCTTCGTACTAGACTAAACTTAGTTTTCGGATATGCAGTAGCTCAAGATTAACGCCAACAATGCATTTCACACGCTATTTACTTGGAGAAGATAAGTAATTGCTGTTGGAGCGTGAGTGTTTGCAATTGGTATTGCAAGTGAATTGGTATCTCACTGTAGTGAGATTTTTTGTCCAATCTATGAGTTGATGAGCTCAGATTCTCGTAACAGAATATCAGAGCTACAAGGTGTCCCAAAACTCTCTAATGTTCGGTTGCACCATCTGGCATAACTATTTTGAATTTTTAGTTAGCATTGAACTGGTCCAGGATCAAAATTGAACTTGGTGCAACCCAACTTTAGAAGAATTCTAGGTTTTATTGTAGGCCTATTCATCAAAATGAAAAGAAAAGTATCTACAAAACGTTTTGGGATTGCTTTTTTGTTAGATACCTTGATTCCGACCGAGATGAAGACGTGTAAAAAGATAACGGATTGTAGTCCGATTCACGTCAAGAAGTCAGCATTGTTTATATGAGGAGCATTGATGCCAAGTGTCATTGAGAAAGAAAGAGAAAGCTGCACCAAACGTGTTTGTTGGGACTGTGTGCGACAATGCACAGTGCGGCAACTATGCACAGTGCGAATAGGATAGAGACATCAGCAACTGCCTTGTGCTGAACAAGGATAGCAAACTCTCATCTAAGCAATGCTGACTTCTTGACGTGAATCGCACTATAGTCAGAGTTATTCACAATAATTTCATTGATTGTAAATAATTTTTCTTGGTCACTAAGCATTTTCGGGATTTTTCGGATTCTTCCTAAAAATTATTCTTAACACACATTCGGAACACCTAAAATTATTCTTAGAGTGACGGGAATTCTTTTGATATAATTTTAGAAAACTTAAAGTAATGGGAGGTCATGATTCTAGAATGAAAATGTATTGTAAAGTGTTGAACTTTTGGGAATTTCTTCTTCGACTTTCTGATGTTGTGATCCACCTAATAAGTGAATATTCGTAGACTAATTGCAGCAATTTCTAGTCTTTTTACTCGATATCTAAAAATTAAGTGACTAATCTGATTTGCTATTGTTTATTGTTACAGGTGCAGGTGGATGGAGACTGAAATGAGTCTAGGATAGTGGTGGCAGTAAGACCAAAATGGCGGCCGAAAAGTGTTTGACTATTTCCTTATTTTTCGCCTCGCTGGCTCTACCAGTTCAGTGCCGCACTTCTTCCACTGATTTCTTTCGAGGCACCAACAGCCAGTACCTGTGGAAAACAGGTAAGATCGTAAAAATAATAGAGTACCTAATTATTGTTGTTATAATACAATGGTAATAATCATCACCTAATAAAATAGTCCATTCATCAATAATAATGGCACAAAATTATTATTGTGGTACAGTGGAACCCCAGTTATCCGTATCTCAAGGGAATGAGAAAAATGTTGTATTGGAGTATTCGTAAAAACGGGGTCACACTCTTGTACTACATTGAAGCCCGGTTTTTCAGTCGTTCAATAAACTTATTGAATCAATAACTTTTTTTGCATTTGAAAACACATGGTTATTGATTCAATAGTGCTATTGGATCCATAAACTGTCTATTGAGTGACTAAAAAACCGGGCACGAGTGTTTTGTACGTTTCAAGGGATTTGTAATAGATATACGTTAAATCAGGATATTCGAATAGGGGTTTTGTATATTCAAATCGAGGTTCTACTGTATTTATTGGCACTGTCATCACATTTTTGATATGAATTGGAAGATTTTTCATAATAAATTATAAATCTCAATGAGTTTTTCATTTTAAATCTGCATGTGCAACCAACCCCCCACCCCCAATCTATTTTATTTAATAAACGATTTGTAACAAATTTCAATCTCATAACTCGTATTTACAATTTATATTCTTTTTAAGGCTATTATCATTATTAATTATTGTAATGAACAGGAAAAGCTATTGTTTTTGTCAGTGCGGGCCCATCCGTCCCTTTGAATCCGCCGCCATTGGTAGCCACTGTTCAAGTTCAAGGTCAAGATCTTCATCAGTCATCACGTGGTGGTGTTCAGGTTCAGCTGGTATTTATTTTGTTATATAGGTTATGTTTGGTTTCAATATTATTGCCTACATGAATATTGTACGTTATTTCTAGATATGTATTTATTGTAGGCTTTAGCCAAGTTATAAGTTAGTGCAATGATAAAATCGAATACAATTCTATTGAATAATTCTGCTGTGATTTTCAAAGAAATGTGTGCGCTCAGGAGCTGTCACTGCGTTTGTATTTCTATCAGGTAGTCGGCTATGTTATGGTTATGTTTCGGTTTACATAAATTTCTGTTTATTTTGTCGTTCTTATATTTATTATAATGGAACTGAAGCCCTTCAAAAAATTAATCATATTTGACATTAGTATATAAATTTCTGAATAATCCAAATTCAATAAACTTATAAGTTAGTCATTAATTTTGTTGCAAGAATATTCCTATGCCAGTGATTACTTGCCATTATTATATATTAGCTGTCCCAGCGAACTTCGTATCGCTCTAATCCCCTTCATGTCAACCCTCTCTTTCCCACCAAATGTCAAAATGTCTTCCCCTAATTGCCCATCCCTTCTAAAAAAATGTCCTAACACCCCCAAATACCCCTTCATCCTCTTTCCTCTAATGTCCCCCCTTCATAGGTCTGTAAAATGTTTAATAAGTTAGGTCATTAATGTACTAATTATTTATTAATTATAAAGGGATTTACTTATATTTTAATACATATTATGTTAACCAGTGCTGTAACAGTTCAAACTAATCCAAAATCATCTAAATTGGTTCAGCCGTTCTCGAGTTATAAGCGAGCGTACAGACACCAATTCCCATTTATTAGTATAGATATTTTTTAGTATCATCGTTCAGTTGAAATACAGTTGAAATACCATGAGCTCATGGGGCAAGAATTTAATAAAAAGACCAGCATTTATATGTCTTTTGGATGTTTCAACTAACTTACATTTACTTCAAAATTCCGTATAAATTATCAGTAAATAATTGAAAGTGAGTAAGGATAAAACCTCATATTCAACTAGAATTGAACTTTTATTCGAAATTCAAGTCTAGTGACTACTATTAATATTTATGGTTTTTTCAACTTGTTCTACAAAAATTTATGAGGGATTGACATTATTGAAGTGACAGTTGATCTTGTAGACAATTCTACTACCCGACTAATAAATTATTCTATTAATTAATAAATTAGGTATCTGCTTTCTATCGAGCTATAAATTGATATTGGACACTTGTCTATGAAATTAAATTGCTTATTGTTTGTTTCTTGTGTTGTTCTACAACAGGCGAATGGGGCTCGTGCTATGCAGAGGTGGGGTGTGGAGATGGCAGAAGAAATCGTCCAGTTTACTGCTACGACACAGTAAACAAAAGAACAATAAAAGACTTTCAGATTTTATGCGATCAAGAAAAGCCAATCCAGACAAAAAGCTGTTTTGTTGCTTGCAGACATCATAAAGGTAACTCAATTTCGAGTGAACTCACTTTTGTTGCTGGAAGTATTTTAGAAAACTGTTATGCTCAGAGTAAAGAACAAGACAACGTTTTTTTATATTTTCTTGGTAGATTTTATAACTTTCTTGTACTTTATAACTGCATTGTATAGGATTATTAACATTTATAGTCTACCAAATTGTCAGAAAATAAAGAATATAACATTGGCATTTTTTTTTATTATATATAATATACTGTAACAAATTCTTTGAAAAATTCAGTTACTATATATCTCATGAAAGCTGCTAATCTTGATCAGTGCTAGACTAAAAACTATAAGAATATTAAAAAAAAAATTTATAGTTATACTTAGCCTAACAAATTCATCTGCTCAATCGATGCAACATCCTTCATTCAGGAATACTGATGCATATATTGAATAGTTTATTTTTTCATCATTCACCAACAAAAAATAACTGTGGCCTAGGCTATTTCATAAACATTTAATAGTCATTTAAAACAAGAAAAAGGCATTCACACACTAGACATTCAAGTGTGTGTTTAACAATTTAAGAACGCACTTTATGATTTGGCTTTCGTCTAGCTCTTCAAAACAATTACAAATATTTCATAAAGCACAATATAAATAAGAATACAGAACTTTGTAGCGTGAGCGTCTTATCCAAATGGTGCACTTGAACTCAGTGGAGAATTTCTTGGCGCGCTTATTGCATGCTCTTCTCTTAAGAATTCCAATAACTTGCCAGGGTTAGTAGTGGAATGTGGCTGCCTCATGTTTAACCCAGTGAGAGAGCCGACAGTTCAATTGAATGTCTCTTCTGACGTCAAATGCTGTTTCCAGGCCACAGAAAACGTTTCGGGTTTGTCACATTTACTCAGTAATACGAGTAGTTTCTTCAAACTACTTTCAAGAAAATACTTTCTTTCTTCTGGTGTCTTAAACAAAAATAAATTAAGTACCACTTACAAGTATAACGAGCACAGACTAGTTAGAAGTAGTTATAAGTATTTTTTTGCCTGTTGTCAGGAGGCATCAAATTATCTGATAGCAATCTACAAAGTGATATCAATTACAATCGATTTATCAGGAGACATGAAATTTATCCGATAGAAATCCATAGAATGATCCCAATTTAATTCTATTCGAACTATGTAGCTCTCTATGATTAATCAAGGATTGAAGATGTATTCACTTTGAAAATAAAGTAAAATTCTCATTTTGTTGAGAAAAAAATTGAAAAAAGAATTTTTCCCCATGTAAACGAACTCACAGATTATCTGGTTGATAGAGATCAGTATAACTTATAGGCTCATAGTTAAATTGAATTAGAATTATTCATTTTCATTTCATTTCATATATTTACACACAATTTCCAAAAACAATAAATAATTATTTAATGATGATAATTAATTATAAATGATTAGAACAATAGAAAATTCGTTTCCAATAATACAATAATTTGAAATCATTCATAATTGAATATTGATTCCACATCAACTGAAGAATAAGAATAATGAATTGAACAAAAATAAAATATCACCAATAATATTCTAAAATCTTTATTATTACGAAAGAATTTAATAGCATCAAAACATTTTATAATTATTCAAAATAATATACAAATTGAGGTAGGCTAAAAAATTCAGTAATTATGCAAATAAAAATACAGTATTCCAAATTTTGAATCAGTAGTAGAAATGAATTTCATAGAAATAATCATTCAAAAGTATCTCAGTTGAAGTCGACCAATGACTACATCACACTAGTGTATTATCCTAACAAACTATTATCAGTTCACTGTGTAACAATCGAAATTCTTTGCGAAATTATCCTATTCTATCACTTTTCAGACCACTTGGAATGGAGAGTCGATGACTGGGGTCCTTGCCAGGAGAGAGAAAGCAACAGTGTCAGTCCACAAGACACTGGCATCATGTACAGGAATGTCAGCTGCATATTATCAGCGCATGAAACAAATCAGGTAACTGGATAGTCGAAAATTATATTTTTGTTATCGAACACGAATGTGGTGAGAGCAAGATGTATTTAATACATTGATGTCATCAATGAAGGACGAAAATGATGTTTTTGTTATTTAACATGAAAATGATGAGAGATGAATTTAATACATTCATTTCAGTATTCGTTATTTGTCATGATTGGTTCAATTTTTACTAAACTGACAATTGTCATAAAAAAGAACATACTAGTTCGAATATACAGAATAATATAGAATCTTTGAATTCTATATCCATAGAATTTCATAGAGTGTATACTATACACTCTCTGTAGTCGAATATCCTACAAGACCTTCTCCATTCCACAGACCTTATAATATAGAAAAAAAATGGCGGCAGTTCTGGCCCAATTCAACCAATTACGTAGCCTACCTTGTAAACAAAATCACAAGTTACTGTTTATGTTTATAATTACAAGCTACGTAATTGGTTGAATGGGCTAGAACATCTTTTTTCTACATTATGGTCTTTGGAATGAAGAAGGTCATGCTAAACTATTCCTTAATAGACCAAGCACTAATATAACATGCAATTTAATAATCCATCACGGTTGACGGCACACTAATACAATTTACAAAAGGATGAGCAGTTCAATTCAATTATAAATCCTGATAATGATGGTCTCAGAGTTTAACTATACTCAATAGACCCTAAAACAGGATAATTATACCGGCATTTAGCTTGTAAGCTCAACCATTCCTTCACCTTAGTCGTGAGTGACTCAAGTGAATTCTGTATATTCTCCAGTGAGGCTTTTAAAACCTTTTTTCCAATGTATTTGGGGTTCAATTCATAAAAATATGTCCTGTGCTGTTCAGTTCTAATTGCTTTTCTGTGCCTTGTGCTGTGTTGGTGGATGTCGGCTCCTTTCACGCATTCATCCTTTAACTTATAGGAATAAACACAACCACATGATAAATAATTTGGAATTTTGTCTCTCAAAAAAATGACCTACACGAAAAACGATGAGGCTTTTCAATTTAAATAATTATATAGTAAACTTTATATAATATTACCATAATATTCGATGTAGGCCTACCTGATAGGCTAACTTCTAAATTTCGTAAGAATAATTTATCTGACTTCCAGTCTAAGGCTAGGCGTACACCGGTTAGTCAAGACAAGACAAGACGAGATTAGTCACGTTTAGTCACAGTAATTCACATAGTTGCTTATGAAGCAGCACACACCGATGCAATGACTAATCGGTGTGTGATTTCATAAGCAACGTGATTTCATAAGCAACACACACATAAGCAACATATGTGTTTTGCTTCATAAGCAACTATGTGAAGTACTTTGCCTTATAAGTGATTTTTATTTGCATCATGCACTTCTGGAAACAGAAAGATACTATCTGTGGCTATTTTCACTTACTATTTTATACTTTTTGTGGATATATTTCCTCATACTATTTGTGGTTATTTGTTGTTTAGATCCCGCGTGTGGTAGACGACGACAACTGTCTGATGCTGAGCGAGCAGCCGCAACGACACAAGGAGTGCAGTCTGCCGTTGCGACAGGACTGCGTGCTGACCGAGTGGACCGACTGGACGGTCTGTTGCGACTCCACCCAGCATCGCACCAGGAGTGTGCTGGTCGCACCGCACTTCGGGGGACAGCCTTGTCCGGCGGTAGGTTCCCCACTGCCACACTTGGTCGACTTTTGTCGGCTGCACAGAATGCGGCTTAAGCCCGGTCTAGACGCAACGATAAATTTGTCAAACTTTTTGTTCAAACTTTTCAGGATTAAATCAAATTTTCATAAAACAGCTGATTTAACGTTAGCAAATCAGCGTACATCAATCAGCTGTTTTCTGACAAGTTGAATGGATCCTGCTAAATAGCAGGATTATTTTAAATTGTTAAGCGGCGTCCACACTATGCCGCGGTTGGCTTTTGGCACTGCCAATTTGGCAAAGCCAATACAGTGTGGACGTGACCGTTGGCATGTGTCGCTGTGCCAATGCCGTGCCAACGAAAATCGCTCTAGTGTCGGTCTCCATCAAAGGAAGCCAATGAGAGCCTGTAGTGAGGACGTGCCTACCGTTGGCTTTGCGCGGCACACACATTGTCCAGTGACTGAATCACTGAATGCCAAACTCAATGCCAACGTCAGGTGTAGACGGCAAGCCAAAATCGGGTTTGCTGCGTTGGCTTTTGGCTTTTGGCATGCCAAAAGCCAACCGCGGCATAGTGTGGACGCCGCTTAAGAAAACAGCTGATTGTTGTAAGCTTGTTTAGTCTACAAGCTTGTTTACACTATGTCCATACTTGGTCGACTTGTGTGGGCACTTCAACAAAGAAATTCTCAGTCCAAAAAACATGGAATAAAACGTTTTAATTTGGTCGATTAGATTTGAAATAAAATAAAACAACAGTAAATCAAATTCACAGTCGACTTTTGTCAGACTTCGACTTGAAGTCAGTCGACTTTTGTGGGCGCTTCAACAAACAAATTCTCAGTCCAAAAAACATGGAATAAAACGTTTTAGTTTAGTCGATTAGATTTGAAATAAAATAAAACAACAGTAAATCAAATTTACAGTCGACTTTTGTCAGACTTCGACTTGAAGTCAGTCGACTTTTGTGGGCGCTTCAACAAACAAATTCTCAGTCCAAAAAACATGGAATAAAACTTTTTAATTTTGGTCGATAAGATCTGAAATAAAATAAAACAACCGTAAATCAAATTCACATTATTGAATGCGTAATTATTTATTTTGTGAGCAAAATTTTGATCCACCAATACTAGAATACAATGTAGTGTTCACGCGCGTTCCCAGTCTAGATTTTGAGAGGAGTAATTCCAAACAACGGTCTAAAAATAGCTATTTTTCACGATCTATACTTAGCTAATTCACATTCTAGTTTTGATTAGTCTCTCAAAGTTAATCAAGAAAGCAAGAAAAAAGGATTAACGGAAATTAATCTGTGATGTACTTTGATTATTTTCTTAATTTGTAACACGTTTATTCCTTAGTTTAATATAATTCTGCTTAACTTTCCAATAATAAATAATCCACTTCCACTTGAATGATAATCCAATATGATACTAGATATAAATTATTATTTACGCTACAGGCAGTACCTGAAATTATGTATATTAGCTGTATATACTAGACTAAGACTCCTTGTTTCACTATTATTTTTTTATTTTACACGCACTGATCAAATATACTTGTAAAAGTGATCAGTTCAATTTCAAAGTAATTATACACTTGGTTTGTAATGTTCTTTGTAATGGGAAATGAAATTCATTTATTGAATGAATAATTAACTGATACGTGATCCTCCAAAAAAGGATTTGAAAAAGGTTAAATCATCCAAAATCCACTGAAATTCATGTTTTTTTCAACTCTAGAGTGGACCAACTTGATTATTTTATTGTTAAACCAGTATTCTCACCGAATGCTGTAATCAGTGGTATTTTCCCTTCTAGTGTATTATCATATAGATTGTTATAATCATATTATTTGTTTAGTTACTTTCTGTGGATACACACTCATTTCAATTGAAGAACTATTAAATCTTGATATTCATTTATTGGCAAGATACATTACAATGTGGGAAGAATCAACAGACATTTGTCCAAAACTGCTTCTTTCCCAAATTTTGATAAATTGTCCAGAGGTTATGTTGTAGGTTAACACACAATGAGGTTATTGCACAAAGTAGTTAATTATTTTTATGTATGTATCTTTTTCTCTGTCACTCTTTATATTTTCCTTTTGTATTATTGAGTAAGTGAAATAAAAATATACTATTCTATTATATAATATTTGTTGAGTATATTATACAGAGTGATTCAAAAAGAATACCACAACTTTGAAAATGTGTATTCAACGAAAGAAACATAATAGATCCTTCTGTTATACATCATCACAAAGCGTATTCAAAGACGTTTTTTCCACTCACAATGAAGTTCAGAGATGTTCAATATGACCCCCTCCAGACACTCGACTAATATCAACCCGATAGGTACTCAAACTCGTTCCACACTCTCTGTAGCATATCAGGCGTAACAGTTGGGTAAGCTGCTGTTATTTCTTGTTTCAAATCATAAATGGTGGATGGATATTGATGATTTGAAACAAGAAATGACAGCAGCTTACCAAACTGTTACGCCTGATATGCTACAGTGAGAGTGGAAAGAGTTTGAGGGAGGTTTTGGGTTGATATTGCTCGAGTGTCTTGAGGGTTCATATTGAACATCTCTGAACGTCTTTGTGAATGAAAAAAAAACTTCTATAATAACTCTTTGGAATGATGTATAGCAGAAGGTTCTATTATATTTCTTTCATTAAATAGAAAGTTTTAAAGTTGTGGTATTCTTTTTGAATCACTCTGTATTTTCCTATTGTATTATTTAGTGAAATAAAAATATACTATTCTATTATATTTGTTGAGTATATTAAATTTATATTTATATTATATATTTGTTTGTTATTATTATTTTTATTATTTATCTATGTTGATTAGCTAAGCGAGTGGCAGCACTGCGACAGCGGCGACTCGGACGACGAGTGTGCGAGGAGGGGTGTGGTCGGTGGCGGCGGGGGGGCAGGGGGCCTGCGCCTGCGCGTTGACAAGTGGAGCGAGTGCGTGGTGGCGCGTGCGAGCGGCGCGATGTGGGACGGCGACAGCCAGGGCCGGGCCGACACCTTCTACAAGCACTGGCCGCAGGTGGGACTGCAGGCGCGAACCATCACCTGTCTCAATGCGTCCGGCGCACAAGTGCACATCGAGTGAGTATTGGCTAAGGCCACACTGCTATCTTCATGGTTTATCTATAGCTCATAATACTGGGTGGCGCAAAAAGAACGGATGGATTTGAGTAGGATAGTATCAGTGGACTAGAGCTGTATGTGACCGCGCAGAGCGACACCATTTTGTAAGTTGAAGTATCCAGTGTTAGTATCAATGGCGCAATTGACCTTGCAAAATCAAGTATTTGCTGTAGAACAATATTTCCAATAGAATGAATCTGCAATCGTCGTTCAACGGAGCTTCAGCAGAAAGTTTCAAGTCGAGTTTATTGGCTTGAGATTCTTCTTTACTTGAAATTCAAGTTTACTATCGTAAATATCGTTACATTGAAGATTTGAATACTGCAATACATGGATGAATTGCTGCTGTATCAAAAGTTTAGGATTAATTTGAGGCTTTTAATGAGCATTAACGCACTAAGGGCGACATATTCCCTATGTAATTTTTTAAATATACTCAAGTGTTTTGGAGTTTTTCATACAAATTCTCAAATTGAGTTATTTACTTAGTATCTTGGTGTTAGGAAGATAAATGTATGATTCAAATGAACTTTCTTATAACACTTTGAAAAACATCCGTTCTTTATGCGCCACCCTGTAGAACTAGATATAATATAATACAATTGACTCAATAATAGAACATGTAGAAAATTATCACGGCCATCTTGATAAACCGTCAACCATCCACCATCTACCCACTTGCAGTGTGGCTTTTGTTTAACAGGGGTGGCACACTGTCGATTTTATAGTCTCTCCAATTTGCTCGAAAAAGGTGGAAAACATGCTTTTTAAATGTAGATCACGGTTTTTGCTCCTCATATGTTATAGCAGGATTCTTTTAAATTGTCAGAAACAGCTGATTGATGTACGCTTATTTACTAACGTTAAATCAGCTGTTTTCTGACAAGTTATAAGAATCATGCAATATTAAAACCTTCCAGGACGCGAGCCTCTCATTATAACAACGATCCGCGCATGTTGTACTTGAACCACAGGCAGTTCTTCCATTGAAAAAACTATGCTATTCTAACACAGTGTCTGGTGATATGTTGTGATATTTATAATATATGATGGAAACACTTGGATTTTGTAAAAAATATCACTGTATATATATGAGAAATTCGCAAACATGTTTCGGCATCATTGTGCCGAAAATTCATCATTGAGTACACTGAGGATAGCTCAGTAATGCCCATGTATGAGCTTCAGTTTTGTTGTGAATATTTTTTAGAGATAAATGGTTAATTTAAATTTGTAATAATTATGAGTGTAATAGTGATAAAAATGAAATTTTGATGGTTATTTCACATGTCTATCTTATAGAAAAGATGGTGAAGGAGAATGCAAAATAGACAAACACACTTTTATGAATAATTGAAATTTCTTCAAATTCATGTTGAAATTTCTCAATTATTGATTTATTATTAATAAATACTATGATTTCTGTTTCAGTGTTTGTTTGAAAGAGAAGGGAGATGCCAGCCTTCCCCTGAAAGAGAGAGCATGCATTGTGGCACAGGACTGTGTTGTCAGCGAATGGTCCGACTGGAATGTCATTCAAGAAGGCTGTGTCGACGCTGTCGGCCAGGTAATTCAACAACAAATAATAAAACTATTCATTCCATCACAATTCCTTTATGTTGATTCCACTCATCCCTGCTCTCCGCTTAGGTTTTACCTTAGTTTTTGACAGTAATTTTAATTAGATTTCCACAATGAGAAAATGTTTTCACTTGAACTTCTTTAGATTTTCAGATTTATTCATCATCATAGTAAGTTTATTGTATCTTTTTATCAAACTTTGTAATATGTGTAATATCTGATATCTGATATGTGATAATATCTTTGTAAAAAATCATTCCGATTTCAATGAATCTATCGAAATGTAATTGATGATATTCATTCACATTATACAGTCCGTATAACAAGGCAGAATCAAACAGTTCTATCTTATTTACATTCTTTACTATATTAGTCATTTATATATAAAAAAAGAGACTAATAACAATAAAATAAGAATTAGAATACAGTAGATGACAACTTTAAATAATAATTTTTGCATAGTTTTTCTACGCAGTCTCTACATATAGGCTACAAATGTAGGCTATTGTATATATGTTTTGCAACACTTATATAGTCTATCAGAGAAATAAGTTTATCAATAATGTCCTTTTGTCATTCAGAATTTGTAATTATTTCAAATACTTTATTGCAAAGTATTATTTAGAAATATTGCAACTAACATTTGTTCCTCCTAACTCAGTCATAAATATGTGAATTCACTCCATTAAAACAACTTAGTCTCATCTATCATTATTCGAAAATCTCCTTGAATAGCTATCAGCTGGAGGGGTGTATTTGCTCTTTAAAAAATATTTTTTGTACTGTATAGTTTGTCAAAGGAATAATTCTTGTCCTTTGTTATGAGTTGTTTGAAGGGTGAAAAACTGTAAAGAATTTGTAGGTGCTCCCAATCAGTCAATTTGTTCTAGTAGCTACCTTCCATTATTTGCCATTTCCAATATAAAATTATCCAGTTCTGAAAAATGTTTTAAATTGAGCAATATTGTTCTAACTTACTTCCAGGTGTGGGCCGAAGTGAGAGAAAGGAAAAGAGAGATCTTGAGGTTGCACGAAGGACAAGGACAGAGTTGTCCTCATCTATCCGAATCGAAATCGGTTACTACAAATTTACCTCTCTGTTCACACAAGTGAGTAGAATACAGCTTAGTCCACAATTCCATTTCAACCTAATTAAAAAATCTATTTATCAATAAAGAACAATGGAATTTTGAATAACTGTCACATTTTCAATCATGGGCAGTTGGAGCTCTTGTATGTTTGTATGATTAGATTCATTTCATATGACGCTTTGCATTAGATTTATAGATAGAAAGATGTTATTTCTTTGACATCGTACTCTACGGTCATCAACAGCAACGTCAAGATATAATATCTCTCTATCTATCTATCTATCTAATGCCAAGCGTCAAATTGAAGGAATCTGATTATGTTGAATGCTCTTGAATTATTTTCATGGAATATGAATTGAGTCAATGCCAAAAATTGCTTTGATATAATCTTATGACCATTGTTACATTCTATTTCTGTGTATACTATTATCTACAACTTATTTCATTATACCTGTGTATTTTAGATTTCTTGGCAATAAAATTTCAATTCAATTTTTAAAAGAGTGGTGATTTTTATAGGGTTTTTTTGAGGTTTAAGAATCGACTAAACATTCTGTGAGCAGTAATGACCAAGTGAATAACACGAAAGGAACAAAAATCTCCAATCAAACTACATTAAATTCCTTGTAATGCTATTAAAGACTGTGAATACGTCCAGCTACTAATATTATTATGTTGTTAACGTTCGCAGTTGCGGAGGTCTCAGAGTGTTTGATAGCATTATTTGGATTCTCGTTCGATTAATATTATGTAAGAACCTGTAACCATCAAGTTGTATTGGTGTCACAATTTTCATCTCCTGTGCTAGAAGTGATCTTTGCTAAATCAGATTCATTTAATTTGATGCTTGGCTTTAGAATGATAGATATTATTTATTTGCCATCGTACTCTACGGCCATAAGCAACGTCAAGAAATAATAGCTCTCGATCTATCTGTTGCCAAGCGTCGAATTAAATGAATCTGATTATATTCGTGGGAATCTCACGTGTATTATAATTGGAAACTATTTTAAGTTGTTATATAAAGTTACTTTGATATTCATAAAAATCTCATTGATTTTATTGCAGACACAAATGGCTGCTCTCGAAATGGAGCGCCTGCACGCTGCCAGATATAATGTCGGAAGTCGTTTGCGGCGGAGGTCTTCAACTAAGGAATATTACATGCATATCAGTTCAAACCGGCCGTCCTTTGCCAAACAAGGCATGCTTCGCTCTTCAACCGCCACCAACAATACAAAGGTCGGTACTATCACATTCCATTCAAAGTTTTGTAGTTTTCAATCCATTTCAGGACAACCTTTTTTGAACTACAAAGCTAAAGCTAAGTTATTACTGTATTACTTCAGTCTTCTAACGCTGCACCTGGGTTCGATTCCCATTCCGTCTGGAATTTTCGTGTATCATATTCTAACTCATTATCCACTCACAAGTTACAGACTCATGTGGGCAGAAAAATTACTTTGCCCACATGTGTGGGTAATAAGGTGGAGAAAGAACACTAAGGGCCGGTTTATGAGCTCGGGATCTAGTCAAGTCCTAGAGTAAAACGGGTGGCCACCGTAGCATCGACAAACGTTAGCCTCGACACTATGTACTAAGGGCTCTCTATGCTACTAACCCACTAACCTGTCGAGACAAACGTTTGTTGGTGCTACGGCAGCCACCCGTTTTAGTCTGGGACTTGGCTAAATTCCGAGCTCATGAACCGGCCCTAAAAATTCCCTTTAAATCCACTAAACATTCTAGACGGAATGTGTTACTTTGTTACTGGAATGTCTTGCCTCCGACTTTGGAGATATCTAGAATAAGAGGAGAGGTTTTTGTGGTTAGTTTATTTGTTTTCTTGAATATTCATTCCAAAGATATAATATGGTTTGGGATTTCCTTTTTCTCTCTTTTACTCCACTTTTTCTTGAAATTATTCAGATATACAATGGTAGATTGTAAAATTATCTATTCTAAACAGTGGGCCAAGTGAATAAAAACGAGTATACTCTCCTTAGTAGGGTCTAGCTAGTAAACTCTCGCTCGAAACGTATTTAGGCATATTATGATTCATTGCAAATCTACTTATTTGGATAATAAAATTTTATTATTATATTTACACTCATACGTTTTGAGGTTATCCAGTGACCAGTCGCTTCACATAGTCGCTTATGAAGCAACACACACCGATTAGTCATTGCATTGGTGTGTGCTGCTTCATAAGCAACTATGTGAATTACTGTGACTAAACGTGATTAATCTTGTCTTGTCTTGTCTTGACTAACCGGTGTACGCCTAGCCTTAGTCCATATCATAATTCAAAATATTGGCAAAAGTATGGCGGTGGCGGGGAAAAATATAATCTAACACAATGTAATGGACCCTTTCACACCAATGGCCACACTGTGATCATACAGTCTTTGTATAATACACCAATTTTGAACAAATCATCACCACAATTGAGTTAATGGCGTGAATCAATTAAATAGAAAGAAATAATGTACTGTAAAATTGCTTACAACAAGCCACTAGTGCAACTTTTCAACTTTATAAAACTACTGATAATGAAAAATCTAAGGAATTTTCTTAAAGATAATATGTTGTTGATTGATTTCTGCATTACGCCATCCTGTAAGATCAGAATAATGATTTCTCATTTATGAAACATTTTTAATACTATTCGAGTTAGGAAATGAATAAGAGCGACTCCCTGCTTCTGATGTATTGCTTTTTGATACTCTATTCTCCCTCCTAATTTATTGGAAAGAAAAATCTTCCAAGTCTTCCTCGTGTATCTTGATGATGGAATGAGCAATAATTACTAACCTAACATACTAATCTATAATATATTTGATTGCTTGATGGTATAATATTATTGTAGTTGGAAAAGCATGCAGATTAGTTGAAGAGAGTGGTGTGGAGTTGCTTGATATGTTGTTTTGGTGGTGGTTGTCCAGGTGTGAGGTCGCCTGCCCAAGAGACTGTGAAGTAGGTCCTTGGGGTGAGTGGGGCCCCTGTTTACCTCTTCAGTGTCCAATCAATGATGACTCGGGCTATGTTAAAGGTAAGTTACTCATATTATCATCATTATACGACTTGAATCTGTGGGGAGACCCTTAGGTAGTCAGTTCCACCTTTCCGTATAACCCAGTTTTTCCAACATCAATGTCGTCCTAACACAATTAGTTTGCTCCGCAGAGGCTGAAAAAGAATCCCATATAATCTATTTTTACTTACAAATCTTTGTGTTTTTAACTGTAAATATTTTTGAATTTGTATTTGTAATAGTTATAGTTTTTATTGGAAATAAATAATTATTTATTATTTATTTAATCCTCATGGAAGAGTAATGTTTATGATTATGGCGTGATGATTACTTCAACAGGTGATATTGATTAGAAAGAAGTCACATCCATGTGATTGTAAAAGACCATTGAGCTCAATGGTAAAGATAACAAATTGATAATTTTATATTTCCTAACTATTTCATATCTTTCTTATTGATAAAAGGAATTTGTATTTGTAATAGTTATAGTTTTTATTGGAAATAAATAATTATTTATTATTTATTTAATCCTCATGGAAGAGTAATGTTTACGATCATTATGATTATGGCGTGATGATTACTTCAACAGGTGATATTGATTAGAAAGAAGTCACATCCATGTGATTGTAAAAGACCATTGAGCTCAATGGTAAAGATAACAAATTGATAATGTTATATTTCCTATCTATTTCACTGCTTTCTTATTGATCCAAAGCTATTCGATAAAAATAATCTGTGGAATTCTGTCACTTCCACACAGATGAGGAAAGATGTTGAGGCATGTAGAAAGAAGTCACATCCATGTGATTGTAAAAGACCATTGAGCTCAATGGTAAAGATAACAAATTGATAATGTTATATTTCCTAACTATTTCATAGCTTTCTTATTGATAAAAGGATCCAAAGCTATTTGATAAAAAGAATCTGGGGAATTCTCTCACTTGCACACAGATGAGGAACGATGAAAAATAATACATTTAATTTTGAGGCTTGACAACGTCTGCCGGATTCAGCTTGTATTATATAAAGGCCGGAGTTTCTAGCTGTCTAATATTGCCTTATATAAAACTGATAGTAACTTTGTTAGTCTCGGCTCCCACGAGCGGAGCGGTGGCGGCGGCCCGGCTGCCGGCGGTTCCATGTGTGGGAGAGAGACAAAATAACAGATGGTATAATCTTGTCTCTCTCCCACACATGGAACCGCTGGTGGCCGCGTCGCCGCTGCTCCGCTCGTGGGAACCGAGACTTGTTGTCCTGAATATTTTCGTTCTAAATTAAAGTTCATTATCAGAATCCACGTCTGCTATCCTGACAATTCACAATGTAATGTTAAAATGATCACAATGGCGCACAAGATTATCTTTTGCCGGTAGTGCCATATTGTTAATGATATTGTTGATGGTTTAAAATTCATTATCAAATTTCAAGGTAATTATTTATTTTGTATTTTATTCTACTGTTGTACCGATTTACTTTTGTATTGTTTTCTTTTCTTTTTTGCAATAATGTGATTTAATTTTTTGTTAAATTAATGTGTAAATATCCTCATCCAAACAAATTTCTGTAAGCATGAATATTTCGCCTTAAGGTACGTTTCCATTACTATGTTCCCGACATAATGTTTTCCATTACTACAATTCAGAAGATTTGTGTCGGGCACATGTCGGGAACATATAATTTTTAGTAATGGAAACGTACCTTTACCGTGTTTTTAGAAAATTTTCAATTTCTTGATTAGCCTACTACCATATTGTCTGAACAAATTCCGATTTATTTTTGTCAGGTCATAGGAAACGATCAAGGGCCGTTATAACGCCGCCGAGTGCTCTTGGCGTCGAATGTCCCAGTCTAACCGAAGTGCAGCCCTGTCCGAATCCGCAGTGCTACAAGTGGACACTGGATCCATGGGGCAGTTGTGCCCTGGATTCCCAAAATCTGCGTTGTGGCACTGGAATTAGGTCAAGGAATGTCCACTGCACCACTCATCAAGGGGTGAGCAAAATAGGCGACATAAGACTATTATATAGATAGAAATAGATACTTGGATAGATACTTGAATATAGCAGGATTCATTTAAATTGTCAGAAAACAGCTGATCGATGTACACTCGTTTACTAACGTTAAATCAGGTGTTTTCTGACAAGTTGAAAGAATCCTGCTATAGATAGGCACTTATATAGATAGAAATTAGTAGTATGTATTCTATGTATTTATTAGCTTTTCAACGTCTATTCTACAGTGAGTTTTGAATTGTGTTGTGTATCCATTATTTTTTCTACTGATAAAATTACACTGATTTAAATTAACTTTCAAGTAGAAAAACATACTTGAGTTATATTATAGTATAAAGTAATAATATTATAGAGTGAAAATTTCGCACTCAGTATTCCAAGATACACTCAATAATTATTACTCTTCTCAATTTTTATTTGCATTCAAATTATGGGAGTGCAGTAAAAGATTGGAAGAGTTAAGAGTTTAGTGCAAGAATAAATTATTATGTTGGTATTATAAGATATAGATTATATTTATTTAGATATACTTAAGGTTTGTATAATGTTCAGGAAACAGTTGTGGACTGGCTGTGCACTCAAATGAAGCCTCCTGTTAAAGAGGGATGCCTGCTTCCTTGTCCATTCGACTGTGTGGTGTCGGGGTGGTCCTCATGGAGCTCCTGCTCTCAACAGTGCTCCAGCAAAACAAAAATGGCGTTCCGACAGCGAAATAGAACGGTCATCGCACCTCCCGGACAAGGTACACCATACCATACTCTAATGCAATTAATACTTCAATTAGCAATTCATAATAGAATATTATAACTTATAGGAGCTTACATTTGATGTATAAATTGTTTATTAAATTGCATTATGGTACCTGCAATGGAAATAGATTAATTTCGTTGAATTTAATTACAGTGTTCAAAGTGTAAAAGAACTCGTCCATGTTAACTCAAATCTTGATTCTTGTAAGTTTTGGTTTATAATGGATTTTAATAATATCGTTCGTGAAAGTAACAATAATTTTGTGTTTATTAAAATCACTATTTGTTATTGAAATAGGGGAGAAATCCAATTTGGCTGTCTCCTCCTTTTGCTCTGTACTTGTGTGAGTCATTCTTCTAAGAAACGTTGTTTGTTACGTTGAAACCTTGTTGAAAGAACTACTCTCTTTCGTTAGAAACGTTCATAAATACGGCCCCTAGTATTTTTCTCCAAGTGTCATTTATTTTTGCCTTGAAAGAAAGTCAAAGGAATGAGATGTTATTTTTGTTTTTGTTGCAGGCGGACATCCTTGTCCGAATCCCGATGAGATGCTGCAAATGGAGAGCTGCAATTCGCACGGATGCCACGGATACAGTTGGCAAACTCTGCCCTGGCAGCCTTGCAATGCCACCTGTGACGCGGGAGAGGGCATCCAGACCAGGGATGTCTGGTGTGTGCAGGACAACCAGTATCAAGTCAACACTGACGAGTGAGTTCTCTACATAAAGCTGATTCATTTAAGTGGGCAAATGTTATAGAGTTAAGATGAGTTGAGGGAGTTGAGTTCAAGTTAAGATGAGTTAAGATTAAGTTAAGTGAGTGAGGTGATCAGACCCCTGTTAGGAGTGGAAATTGAAATACCTGATTCTATTTCGAACAGTTGAACTGAAACGATTTACGTACAATCTCTAGAAACCGCACAGTAAAAAAATATTACAATAACAATCTTAGTATTTTATATGTCATAAATATAATATACTTATTCTTATACTTTATACTTATTCTATGTAAATGACTGTGTTGGCCAGGTTAGGTGTAAGGCTAGGCGTCCACCGGTTAGTCAAGACAAGATGAGATTAGTCACGTTTAGTCACAGACTTACTAGGTTCAGATTCTACATTTTGACTTAATAGTAAGGTAACAATAAAATTATTAATGGCGTTGTTCCTTTAGTACTAATATACGTCGTATTATTTAGTGTTTCCGTATATATTCGTGTTAATAATATATTAATGATGCTTTTTACTCATTGAATCCTCTCAATTTGAAATGACAAAGCCTATTGTAAAATTGTTTACTCAATGATCAACAGCGTATTCTATTCGTTTCTATTCTGTTCTGTTCTATTCTATTCAATGAATGCCTCAATAAATTAGAATTCAGTGCCCATCAAATACAATTTGATATTAGTTTATCAATTCATGTATTTGTACTGAAGCAAGTACAAATAACATGTTTGCTGAATACTGTAGTGTAATGGAACGTGTGCTTTCACAGATGCGCACTTTTGCCGAAGCCAGTCGAATCGCGCACGTGCACACGTGACTGTCCCGTCGAGTGCGAAGTGTCGCCGTGGTCCGAGTGGTCTCCGTGTCCCGAGGAAACGTGTCTTCCGAACGGCACCCGCATAGGACCGACCACCCAGTCGCGCTACCGAGTCGTCATCGAAGGTAGGTGAAACAAATCACAAACTGCAAGCAAGCTTATTTTCGAGTAAAGATCGCTAGTCATATCACACAATCAGCTCAGAGTTTTGAATAGACTGAGATGCGCGTGAACACTACCCTGTATTTTAAATATAGCAGGATTATTTTAACTTGTCAGAAAACAGCTGATTTAAAGTTAGTAACAGTGGCGTAACGTTTGCCAACTGGGCCCCCCCGCAAAACATAATTCTGGGCCCCTCCTTCTAACACTGTGGGGGGGGTCTGGGGGGTATGGAATACCCCCTGACATAAGGGGGTCCGGGGGCCCTCCCCCGGGAAATTTCAATATTTGACAAGTACATAACAATGTTTTAGACTACTTTTTAGGTCTTGCGATAGCTGAAATCCAATAATTTTTCATTTACTATAAAAATTAAATTTATACCATTTCGGGGGGGGGGGGCTGGGCCCCATAGGCCCCCCCCTGGCTACGCCACTGTCTTCGACAACTCTTGCTTCTATTTCTATGATCAGGAATTCGATGGGCCAAACAATATATTTGTGTAAACAGTCTGGGCCTGGGAACCAGATGTCTCCATTTAATGATTTGTAAATAAAATTCATTATATCCCGATAAGCTACTAACAGCAGACCTTTTGTTAATTGTGCAACTATTCACGTTCTTCCATCATAACAACTCTCTTAATGACAATTTTTAACCAACTGACATTCTAATTGTTGATGCATAATTTTTTTACAAATAGACAATTATGAATTATTGAAATTTGTGTTTATGGTTGTTAATTGCACAAAATAAAACTTGCTTTAATTTTATTTCTTAAAAAAACATGATATTATTTCAGGCCCTAGCCCGGGCCCCCAAGGGCCCGGGCCCCCCCGCGCCGCGGGGTTTGCGGGGGTGTAAGTTACGCCACTGGTTAGTAAACGAGCGTACATCAATCAGGTGTTTTCTGACAATTTAAAAGGATCCTGCTATACCTTGGGTCAAGCGAACTATTTTCAATTTCCCTTCTATTGTAATATACGCCTATTCTAGGTAACAAACATCATTTCAATTAGATTAACTCATAAACTTTGTATATTTACTTTTCTATCATTGTAATAATTCAAGGTCAAGTGTTGATGAAAAGGATTTCTATGTATCTCCTTTTCCAAGAATGGACATTCATATGTCCAAACTTCGCCTTTTCATCTAGATAACTCACAATTATTAAATCATCAGTATATTTTTTGCTCTATATCTACTCATGACATAAGTTATAAGCCAATGTAAATTTGACGAATAATTAATTGTATATGTTATTATAATCTAGAATTTAAGCAGTCATATTTGTTATCTATATGAATGAAGTAATAAATCTAAATCTAATAATTATATTCTAGGTACCGTAACAAAGATTATTCCATTTAGATTTTTTCGCATACTCTGTATAGTGGCGACTAATATTATTTCATCCAGATTTTTTCGTATACTTTGTATTGTGTTTCCGGGGGAAATAACCGAATTAAATTCTGAATCAGCAGGCCAGAACTGTCAGCCGCTACAGGAGACACGCGACTGTCAGCAAGCGAGCGTGGCCGCATGTCCGCGCTACACGTTCAAATCAGGCGTGTGGTCACAGTGCCAGCTGTCCGCCAACACCCGCTGCGGACACGGACTGCGCACGCGCGACCTCTGGTGCAGCAAGGAGAACTCGGACACGCACGAGGAGCTGCGACTGTGTCTGAAGACGGGCGCGCCGGTGCCGATGACCGTGCAACGTTGCCACGTTGACTGCCACCTGCCCTGTCAGCTGACCGAGTGGAGCGCTTGGTCGCAGTGTGTGCAGCCGTGTGCGGGCGTGCGTGTTAGGACCAGGCAGCTGATTGGTAAGTATAGCAGGAGCCAATTAACTTGTCATAAATCAGCTGATCCAGTAATAATTAAACAGTGATTTCGACACAATAATCAAAAGGCTTGAAAGTCTTTAAAAGACCTTTCAAAGAATAACTTTTTAAAAGACCTTTTCAATAATCTGCGAGATTCAGCATTTGTAGGTTAAGTATTGTGATATTGCTCTTTGAGACAGCTGATTTCTGACAAGTTGAATTGGATCCTGCTATACAAAAATTTCAATCGATAAAAACCATTTTATTTCCTTATAATATACAGCAGTCAGCAGTTGACATTGTCAATTGACATTAAAGTCACTCAATGTCAATTGACAAATTGGCATTAGGCTAGGCGTAGTCAAGACAAGACCGGTTAGTCAAGACAAGACAAGACGAGATTAGTCACGTTTAGTCACAGTAATTCGAATAGTTGGCAGAATAAGATGGATGGGACATATGTTGAGAAATATGTTGGGAGATGGAAGAGTAGCGAAATGTATATGGAAGGAGAGGATATACAATAGAAGGAGACAAGGATGACCGAGAAATAGATGGACTGATGATGTGGAACGCGATCTAAGGATGCTTGGAGTTCGTAACTGGAAGAGGCAGGCCGAGGATCGAGACAGATGGAGAGGCTATGTGAGGGAGGCCAAGGGTTGTAAAGACCTGTAGAGCTGAGGAGTAAGTAAGTAATTCAAATAGTTGCTTATGAAGCAGCACACACTGATGTAATGACTAATCGGTGTGTGTTGCTTCATAAGCAACTATGTGAAATACTGTGACTAAACGTGACTAATCTCGTCTTGTCTTGTCTTGACTAACCGGTGTACGCCTAGCCTTAGAGTTACCCAATGTCAATTGACGTTAAAATACGTTACTCAAGTTAAAACATTTCTTTTGATATGGCCAGCACATTTCTCTGCCAGCAGGGTTGCCGCTTCATACTCAGGGGTAGCGAGTTAAGAGAAAGTGAGTATGTGAGAATAAGTGAGGTTTTGTTTGGGTGTGGAGTATGGTTTCTCGCGATTTATTGGTCCAACTTCAAAGAATGACTCAATATACCTTCGAAACCTGAAGAGACTTTCCGAACTTCAATAGATATTATAGTTAAGAAGAGTAGAACAGAGATAGTTGAATAAGAAGAGAAAGATTTGTTGGCTGTGAAGAATATAGTCTATGTATATAGACTGGTCGAGTGAGGGGTGGAATACTATGTCACTGTAGTGGCAACAGTGCTCAGTGAACCCTGTAACCTTCGTAAAAGTATTTTCGTGTGAATCACTTTAACTTACAACACTTAATTCTCAAAGCACTACAAGAATCTGAGTATTTATATTAATAAATATTAACCACAGAATTGAAGTATTTCATCAATATAATGTAAATATAACACTGAAAGCAGTGTTAAATTTTATATGAATATTCTAAAATAATATTAACTATATAAATACAATAAAATTGGAAATTGGTATAAGAATCATAAATTGTAACAAAAATATTGAGTACTTTTGCCACTGAGAGTACCTATACTTCATAATACAGTAAGCTTTAATTAAATAATAAAGGGAAGAGCTTAAGGGCCTGGTCACATACGATTGTGGTTTGCTTTACTTCACTTCACTTGACTAGAAGAGCTACACTTTGATTGTGGTTTGCTTTACTTCACTTCACTTAAAGGAAGATTCTATTGCTAGTGAAGTGAAGTGAAGTAAAGCAAACCACAATCGTATGTGACCAGGCCCTAAATGGACGAAATTTCAATGTTTAATTATTGGAAAGTACTGTAATGTAAATCATATTATTGTTTACAATAAATTCGGAATATTGTTGTCGTTTCAGGTTCATCATCTGAGCATCTGATGTGCAACGATTTGCCAGTGCTGGAAAAGTTGGCCTGTCCATGTGCCCAGTACAACCTGAGACCTGTCTCCGATTGGTCCACTTGTATAACCAATGACAGCTCGGGATGTGGAACTGGAATGCGCTATCGAGCCTTCGAATGCATCAACGACAAAGAACAAATGGTTGATCCAAGGTAAACAATTACTTACAGTTTTCCTCCTCACTAAAACGTGAGGGTTAATTGCTCAAAAGTTGAGGCTAATCTTTGATTGCCCGTAAAAATTAATATTATTAATGGAGATTAAGCTCAACATCTTCTATCAACAGCTTCTATTGTATATCCTCTCCTTCCATATACATTTCGCTACTCTTCCATCTCCCATTCTCAACATATGTCCCATTCATCTTATTCTGCCAACTATTTGAATTACTGTGATTAATCTCGTCTTGTCTTGTCTTGACTAACCGGTGTACGCCTAGCCTAATGCCAATTTGTCAATTGACATTGAGTGACTTTAATGTCAATTGACATTGAGTCATTACAATGTCAACTGCTGACTGCTGTATATTATAAGTATAGCAGGAGCCAATTATCTTGTCATAAATCAGCTGATACAGTAATAATTAAATAGTGATATCGACACAATAATCAAAAGGCTTGAAAGTCTTAAAGACCTTTAAAGTCTTCAAAAGACCTTTTTAAAGAAGACCTTTCAAAGAATAACCTTTTAAAAGACCTTTTCAATAATCTGCGAGATTCAGCATTTGTAGGTTAAGTATTGTGATATTGCTCTTTGAGACAGCTGATTTCTGACAAGTTGAATTGGATCCTGCTATAGTAAAAGTATAGAAAAAAAATTGAGCGTCAGCTGTTATTACTTAAGCAGCGTTGGGGAAAGCGGTCCTGAAACTGGAATCTGTAACGAATTAATTGAAGATTCCTGACCAATAATTTTAAATTTTTAAATAGAATATATAAAATTTAGACTGCATTAGGCGAGATAACTGCTTCCATTAACTTAATTATAAAATTGAGTCCATTTTACCCAGGAAAACTGAAGGAATACAATAGAATTCAAATTTTTGATTGAATGAGTTGATTTTTGAAAGTTGAATTTGTTTGTATTTTGAAGTATGTGTGGAGGAAGCACCGGGTTACAAGAGGAGCCTTGCTTGGTGTCGTGTCCAGTCGACTGTCAACTGGACGAGTGGTCTCCATGGGGCAGTTGCAATGTACTGTGCGGACCTGGCCTACAAAACCGGACAAGAACGGTACAGATAGTGCATTATCATCAGTAGAATATTGAAATAAACTAATGAGAGTCTCAAGACTTGAAATGTCTTCATCTACGACCGTGTTATAACGCAATCATTACAGTTTCATAATTGAAATTAAAACACTAGCTTTTTCGAAATGAAATTTGAAACTTGTACTATAATTACCTTATTACATTACAGATTGCATTATAACAAAGTGCTAGTTCAATCTGTTCCAGTTTTAAGACACTAGAATGGAACAAAGCACAATCGCAGCTGATAAATGCACTGTAGTTGCTCATGCGTGTGTGCTTTTAGCAGCTTCCTAACCTGTAAGGTAAACATTGAAATAGAACAATGGTCGTTCGAATCAAGGTTAGTTTAGATTGATAATGTAGATATTATTGTTCTTTTGTTGGTCGTAGTAAAATTGTGTATGCAATGGTTGTGTTTTAGCCTTTAAACGGCTCTTGAGATACCTTGAAATAACTCGCGGCGTTTCCCCTCGTATTTTAAACTCGTTATCTCACTCGTCGTTTAAAGTCTCTCATAATACCATTGCAAAAACTACTATTACAATACAACATTGTTACAGTATTAATAAATATACTCCCTGAGTGAATGATTGATCCGTGTGCAGGGAGGAGTAAATGAGAGAAGATTATTCAGGAAGGATCAAATTTTAGGTAGCCTATTATCATTGAAGAATCCACCGATATTGAATGTTGTTGAATCAGTTCATCATGCAATACTTCCAATGTATAAAAGTTTTTTATTTTTACTATTAGAGAATGATAAAAAATTATTCGAGAGGCATCGTATTGAACTCTAAATACAGTATTATCCAAAATAAACAGTACCTGGAACCTAGTAATAACTTATTATTAAATAAATAAGTCATTCAATAACTTAGTACATTTTAATGCCAACAAATAGCGCCACAGGTACCTATTTTTGGTTTTCATTGATTCTCTCCCATTTAAAATTATTATTTTTGAAAAACAAATAGAGCCTGCAGAAATTCGATTTTTATCTTTCTTTTGGCGCAAACCGCATCAAAATCGGTCCACTCAAACTTCTCCACGAACTTTTCAAAATCCACTCTTCAGAGCACCAAACTCTTTTAATACAATACATTTTTATATATAATGTAAATATACACTCTTGCAAACCGCATCAAAATCGGTCCACTCAAACTTCTCCAGGAACTTTTCAAAATCTGCTCTTCAGGGCACCAAACTCTTTTAATATAATTCAATATAAACTCTTTTAATTTAATATATTCGTTGTGTAGGTTAATAGATATCAAATGAAGGCATGAATAAGCTATCTAGAATAATGTTGTTGATTGACAGGTGACAAGGAAAGAGAGCGACGGAGGGCGTGCGTGCGGTGCCCTGACTCAGTGGAAACTGTGCAAAGTGCCCTGTGACGTGTTCCAGTGGCAGGCGGGTGGCTGGAGCGAGTGCATTCTCATTCCTTCGGACAGGGGTAACCAGTGCGGAGAGGGAGATCAGTACAGACAAGTGGCGTGAGTAGCAAAAGCACACTGAAATTATTCATCAATTAGAAATATGATACTGTACCAACTTATCGACGAAACAAAAAAGAATAGAATTAGCTTAGTTCTAAAATTCATCAGTAATAATAATAATTCCGTGTAACCTGGCTGGCTCAGGTCTGGTGTCAGAGTTTTCAGGTCACTCCTGATCAGTTCATGGTCTCTGACGTGACTTAACGACTGTTTTCAGTCATAAATATCAAATCAAAAAATATCAATTTATTGCCAAAACAAAATAGAATAGAATGCGGTTTATTGTAACCGCTTATGAGGTCTTCAGAAGCATTATCTTTGTCACAATATACAACAGAATGTTTGTTGAATATGTTGTATAAAAAAAAAATTCGTAGACAAGTGACATGAGTAACAATAGTATTGTTAGGCTGTATTATTTATCAATCAGAAATATAATAACTTATTGCCAAAACAGAAATAGAATAGAATACATTTTGTTATAACCGCTTCTGAGGTCTTCAGAAGCATTATCTTCGTCACAATATACAACAAAATGTAGTACACTATACAGATAGAAGGAAGAAACGGCATCCAAACTCTAACTAAAGAGTGTTTTAATATCAGTGAGACCCTTCTCATTGGACGAATTTTTTTCTTATTGAAGAAGACAGTGATATAATGTAAATATATATAAACTCTTTTAATATATTATATTCGTTGTGTAGGCTAATAGATATCAAATGAAGGCATGAATATCTGGAATAATGGTGATTGACAGGTGACGAGGAAAGAGAGCGACGGAGGTCTGATTTGACTAAATTTTAACTATCAATTGAACTATAATATTTTCCAAAAAAAAAAAATGTTTTGATGTTTCATTGTTGACTGTATTGACACTGTTCATGTTGTATCATACAATGACAAATAAAGAAGTATTTGATTGATTGATTGAATAATTGAAAATCATAATACTTTTAATACAATCCAATAATTTTAAATAATAATAGAAATCATAGCTATGTCAAGAAAGTGTTGAAGTCTATGTATATCTTGCTCCTGGGATAACAATATTATTACTCAGAATAGAGAAATTAAAAAAATACTTACAAATAGGCCTACAAAGAAGACTTGCATTAAGCAATATTGCATACTTGCAAATACATTGAACTTTTAAAATATTTTCCAAAATTTCCCATCGCTTTCTGATTATTCAATTATTTCTTTTTCTTTCAGGTGTATTGACACCAGAACCGGCGAAGAGGTGAGCAAGGACTTTTGTGATTGGACCACGCAACCATCTGACACCAACGCATGTCACGTGGCTTGTCCTGGAGATTGTGTGCTCAGTTCGTGGTCTGAATGGTCTCTGTGCCCCAAGGTATGATCTAATGAATCTTAAAATTATCTATTCGATTTTGAATCAACTCAAACCAATTATTGTACGTTTATTTCTTTATCCAAACCTGAATGGGAATACAAGAATAGAATTGTGATCTCGAAACGATTGCCTCATGCAATCATGCAATTTTTCTTGAACATATGTATACTGTAAATAAGTCTAATACCTATCTCTTTCATCATGGATAAAGGACTATTAATTTCCACATATCAGTTCAGTTTCCGTCTCGTCTTATTTCAGCTCGTTCTGCGCATGCATCGATGCGCCCAGTGCTCTATGATTGGTCCGTCATTAATGACGCATGTGCAGAACGAGCTGAAATAAGACGAGACGGAAACTGAACTGATTTGTGGGAATAGCCTTAATTTCAACTTCAGTCCGTCGCATTTATAGTAGGCTATACTAATGGCCGATTGTACGAAAGTGGATTGGAGATTAATCTTTGATTATTTATAAGAATTACCATTGTAACCTACTAGAATTATATTTAACCTACACCAGGACATGGCTTGCCATAGCGGAGTAGGTCAATTTTCCAAACAACCACATGTATTATAACATTTTGCTTTTGATTTTTTTACTAACAAATCTTTGTATAATTAACTGTAAATATTCTTGAATTTGTATTTGTTATAGATATAGGTATTTTGGAAAATGAATCATTTATTTCTTTATTTTATTTATTTATTTATTTATTTATTTATTTATTTATTTATTTATTTATTTATTTATTTATTTATTTATTTATTTATTTATTTATTTATTTATTTATTTATTTATTTATTTATTTATTTATTTATTTATTTATTTATTTATTTATTTATTTATTTATTTATTTATTTATTTATTTATTTATTTATTTATTTATTTATTTATTTATTTATTTATTTATTTTTTTTTTATTTTTATTTATTGTTAAATTGAGATTAAGCTTAATAGAAGACTATTTTGCAACTGGGCTAGAACTACTATTGTGATTTTAGCATCGTCTATGGATTTAAAAAATGTTCTCCAAATCTCCAATATTTGAATTACTTGCAATTACATGCTTGTTTTATTATTTACGGAATCAATCAATTTTGTATTTTTGTGCTGTTGTATTGTAATTTTGTTTTCAATTGTATTTTGTGTGTGTTTGAATAAAAATTGAAAAAAATCACATGTGTTGACAGAACTGTTTGGGCAGTACCGCCCAGCAAAGGACACGATCCCTGCTGAGAGCCGCCTCCAATATTGGCGCTCAGTGCCCGCACAAGATACAGACGCAGGCCTGCCAGCTGAACCAGACCTGTTTCACGTACCACTGGGCGGTCACACCGTTCAGCTCGTGTCTCCCACTGGGAGGCAGTCCGTGCGGCGAAGGCATGACCACTAGAGCCATCTACTGTCAGCGCAGTGATCTGTGGCCCGTTTCCGACAGGTAAGCGCTAATATTGTGTAATGAATATCAGTAACGAAAGTATATCAATTGTTAAGGATCTTCCATCTACTGCCTTCAAAGACAAAGTTAAAAATATTTTACTAAATGAGTGTTTGTATAAAGTGGCAGAATTTTATGAAATTGATTTTCAAGGATATATCTGAATGATGTCATAATATCTCTAATTGTTGTTTTTTTTAAATATTTTTATAGTTTCGGGTGAGATTTTGTGTACTACATTTTTATATAATCTATAATTATATTATATGACGTTGACCATGCATTGTAATATGTTACATGTCAATAAATGAATTTCTATTTCTATTTCTATCACATGAATAGACGTCGTTGTAACGACATAGACATTGTATTATATTCATATTCATTCATTTGATAAAAATACAATATTAATGGAAAGAAAAAACAGTCGTTAGTCCAAAACTTTTTCTATTCCAAAATTTGTATCATCAATGAATAAATTTGATCATCTGATAATAAATGTAATAAACAGTTAATTAATTATTGTGCTTGAAAGAGATAAAGTGAGAAAAAGTGAGTAAATGTTAGCTTTCGTCGGACGTGCGTTGAAGTGAAAGTGACATTTTTTCATGTGAAATTGGTTTGGAAATAATCAAAATTAAAAGCGTGTGAGGGGGATGAGGAATGGAGAATGTTAGAAAGGAGAAGAAGCGTGAATGTAGAATATAGAATAGAAGGAGGAGGAGGAGTGGGATGGGGAGGAGGAGGAGGAAAATGAGGGAGCATGTATTTGTAATAAAAAGTGAAATGAACGAGAATTTCATTTTAATCTCTGAAGTAAGAACTTCTTGTTTTATTTACACTTCAGTTAACAATAAATATCGGGGTACCGAGCTCTGCTCGGGGGTAGGCCTACAAAGGCACAGGAATAGAAATTTTAAAGGAAAAAAGGGAAGAAATTAAACTATTTTTTGAGGGAAGCCATCAGTCTTATGCACTGAATCATCATTGCACTATAAAAAAAATCAATCTCAGCTTTCGAAATAATTATTATGAATAATCGAGTTTGAATGCATATCATTTGAAAAATCGCACTTATAAAATTTTGCTTCATAGAAATTATAATATGAGTTGTTATAGTATCATTTTAACTTGTCAGAAAACAGCTGCTTTAACGTCAGTAAACGAGCGAACATCAATCAGCTGTTTTCTGACAATTTAAAATATTCCTGCTACAACAAATTTTAGCTCAGCTGTTTTGATGAACTCTTGACGATTTTTCTCAAATAAATAAAAACAGATCACATGGCCAACTTCATGCCTCAAATTTAAAAATAACAATACAGTACAGATGGAATATTTTCAAAATTTCTAATTCCTTTTAATTTTCTATAGATAAATAAAAAACAGAAATAAAAAGGGGAATAGGAGCAGCTTATGTGTTTCGATATTTTTCTCAATTCTAGTAATGGAACCGCTGGTTTTACCAAAAACGTTAGTGTAGTTGTGTATTTCACGATTGATCATGTGATTGAAATGCATGTCTCAGCAGCTGAAATAATCTTGTCTCACTCCCACAATCACCGCTCTCACTCTTTCTCATCATTTACAGCCGACAGAAATTTGTTTTGCTGTCAGCTGATTCCTAAAGGATCGATTTTTCCTTTTAAGGTCCTTTAGCGAGTTATCCCAGGGATGAGACCCGGCGCAAACTAATTTTGTATCACAAACCTCCTATATTCCAAATTTGGTCGAAATCGTTAGAGGCGTTGTCGAGATCCGTTGGACATATATACATACATAAATACATACATAAATATAAACATACAGAAATTGCTCGCTTAATATAATAGGATTGTAAATTATTGGCTTTTTTTATCGACCACACTCTAAATTTATGAAAAGAAGATTATTATTAGTAATCTCAGGGCCGCTTTCCCCAACGCTGCTCAAGTAATATCAGCTGACGCTCAATTTTTTTTCTATATTTTTCCTACTCTCCGAATGAGGCTTAAGCCAGATGTATTGCTTAAGCAGCGTTGGGGAAAGCGACCCTTAGAAATTCAAAATTATTGTTAGTTAATAGTTTTTTGGACTCACAATTTCAGTAAGATGAATCAACAACATAACCTCTGGACTATTTATCAAAATTTGAGAAAGAAGCAGTTTTGGACAAATGTCTGTTGATTCTTCCCACATTGTAATGTATCTTGCCAATAAATGAATGAATGAATGAATAACCTGGAAAGAGACAGTGTAGAAATACAATGCCTATTCATAAAACAAACAAACATGTCTATACGTACAACCACATTACATTGGTCCAGTCAGTCTAGTGTAATAATTCGCATAATTCATGTACACAACAAAGAAATTGCCGTTACTAAAAAACCAATATTGATAAAAGTTTTATATCAAGTACATTTCCCCAAAAAATGTATAAAATAGATTATGCTTGATTAATTCAAGTATTTGATTAGTCTATGGTAATGTACAAGCCAGCTTGTTTACTCAATTTGTGATTGAAGGCATATGAAAAGAATAATTCTTCTCAATACGATCAAAATTGAACTAAAAAATATTAAAATTGTTTTTCTGTTACAGTTTTTGCAGTGAGGAGACAAAGCCAGGACCAGCAGAGAAATGGTGCTACGTTGATTGTCCTGTGGATTGTAAGATAGCCGAATGGAGTGACTGGAACGCCACCCAATGCCAGTGTGGAGATACAGGTGAACAAATTATTCAACAATAGATAATGATGAATTTAATGTATCCAAGTATTTTCATGAAGTAGATGAAATTGTACCCAACAACTTAAATCTGATAAGTTTGGTACTGAATACAGTACTAGACTAAATAATATTCAGTTATAATGATCCAAAGCATACATAATCCTGGTTCCTCTCTCCAAAGAAATCTTATCTTATCTTATCCCCCTTCCTCTCTTTATCACTCCAAGAGCCACCTTGGAAAGGGGAGCCAAGTCTGGATTATGAATTCTCCAACCTATCTTCAATAGATATTATCAAATGATGAACTTTTGACATATTTGATAACATTTAGGTTCAATCGAACCCAAGCTTACATGATTTAGGTTTCTCTCTCCCTCTTTACACTTTACTCCCTCAAACTCTTATCAAGTCATCTGAGGAGGCAAAGCCTGGATTATGAATGATTGAACATAGATTTATCGAATGATTATATTGAAAATTTTGAATAATTCAGTTGTTTACTTTCAGTCACTTCCTGGCGATTTAGATCCACCTTGAAATACAGTAAGGGCCGGTTCATGAGCTCGGGATTCAGCCAAGTCCTAGACTAAAACGAGTGGCCATTGTAGCATCGACAAACGTTAGCCTCAAAACTATGTACTAAGGGCTCTCTATGCTGCTAACCCTACAACCTATAGAGACAAACGTTTGTCGATGCTACGGTAGCCACCCGTTTTAGTCTAGGACTTGACTAAATCCCGAGCTCATGAACCGGCTAAATTTTTCAACAGAGTGTATTTTTTCAGCAATGTGTTGATAAACACGTCATATAAGAGATCTATAAACATTTTAAAATTATTTTCTGCACTTATATCAATTGAAAGGTGTCACTGAATTCACATCCATAATATTATTAACTCAGTTATTGATTTCATTGTAGGCTTGAGCAGACATGCATTCATTGGCACCAACCCGAGCTCATCAGGCCGACCTTGTCCGTCCCCGTTGCTGCAGTGGAAGCCATGCCCCGCCGTGCCCTGCTACAGCTGGAGACCCGGACCATGGACACCATGCCAACTACATGTTAGTACTCAAGCATTCATTGTCACACGCTCCATAATTCAGATATCGCAGTATAACTCTATCCTATAGTTCATCCGAACTAAAAATGTAACCGGACCTCATTCGGTTCATCAAATATTTGGGTGATTAGAATTTCTATAAAAAAGAAACGAGAAATTGGCAGAAAAACTCTATTCAATAACTAGATAAATAAATAAATAAAATTTTATTGTCATTCAACAACAGTTATAGACAACGTCAAATACAGCTTAGCTATAGCACAGATAAGGTAGTAATCTTACTACCTTAGATAGGTAGTAGATTACTACCTTATCTGTAGCTATAGTTAGTCATACATTGATGAAAAAAATGTAACCGCATCATTGACTCCAATTACAAAAATTAAAATACTTCAACTAGAACTTATTAATATTTTCTTACAAAAAAGTGTTATTGCCTTTTAAATGTATCTATCTGTTCGTGTAAGTTGTTTTGCTGGACACGTTCTTTTTTTTAATCTGAATTAATACGGATAATTTAAGTTCTTCTTTAATCATGGGGTGATTGGCAGGTAAACTAACAAATTTAATAGTTTAGATATTATATGTTGCCTTAAACATGTTTAAATTTGAAAATTATACTCATGATTGGCTGTAATTTTGCTTTCAAGTCCAATAGTCTAGTTATTACATGTTAGTAATCATGGCTATTTTGCTTTCAAATCCAATATAGTCTAGATTCAAATTCAAAAGTTTATTATTTTATTCATCAATGTACACAACACAACACACAATGTCTTCATTCACAGGCGGTGAAATGTCAGTTGATACACATTTAATGATATTTCACAATTACAGAAATATCTGTATCTACATGTAAATACATGTAGATACTACATGTTTGTGATTATTGTGATCACGAGCTCAGTAGTTTAGCTATGTGTCAAAAGGGATTTCGTCCAACATTGCTCATTACGATAATCAGTGGTATTCAAAAAGAACCTTCCAAATTATTGAGTGATAGTATAGTCACTTATAAAATTCTATACGAAAAACTTCAATTATAAACTGTAATACTCTATACTAATACATAATTGATAATATTTATTCACAGCCAATAATACAGTTTGTATAACAAGGCAGAGTCAAAAAGTTCTATCTAGTACTATCTAAGGCTAGGCGTACACCGGTTAGTCAAGACAAGACAAGACGAGATTAGTCATGTTCAGTCACAATACTTCACATAGTTGTTTATGAAGCAACACACACCGATTAGTCATTGCATCAGTGTGTCATGCTTCATAAGCAACTATGTGAATCACTGTGACTGAACGTGACTAATCTCGTCTTGTCTTGACTAACCGATGTACGCCTAGCCTAATACAGTACTGTCAATTACAATACTACAGAGTGATCAAAAAGTTTCCTACTCAGTGGAATATAAATATATGAAATACTTGATCATTCGAAAAAGTAGTATTTATTCAACAACAAGTTATTGAAATAAACCAGAAATTCAGTACCGGTAAATGTTAGAAATGCCTTCTTTGTTGTTTTGTGTTGAAAATGATTTGTTTTTAGGGAGCTACCTGCGGCCATGGCGTGAGAAATAGGAATGTGTCATGCGTTCGCGTGAAAGACAATACGACAGTTGAGGCCTGGCACTGCGCCAATCCGAACAACCATCGTCCAATCGCCTGGGAGACTTGTCATGTGGCGTGCGAGAGTGACTGCCAGCTGTCCGAATGGAGTCACTGGTCACACTGTCATGGCGACTGCCTCAAGGACATGTCAGGTGCGCCACACACAGTTCTTGGGAAAGAATAATTTCATGTCATGTTTATTGACACTTGTCATTGTTTGTCATTTTTACTATGAAAATACAAAATAAAGTTACAATACAATGATGTGAGCGGTTAGGCATTTAGGTAATCAAGGTCGTGGTTACATTGGATGCGAGTTGGAACTTATAAAGAGAGGTTTTCGCTTCTGCGGCTGAGCAGCAGACTCCGGCTACCGTCAGTCATAATAGCAACTAATTTAAACTTGAAATGAAAATATACACGAATAATCATGCAAAAATAGGAACCATTTAGTATGAATATTGTTAATGCACTGAATTTATTCATATTCAGTATTTAATATACGAGTAGGTACAATTTTTTGTTTGAAAAAGTTGCTATTTTGACTAACGGTAGCCGGAGTCTACTGCTCAGCCGCAGAAGCGAAAAACTACCTTAAAGCCTGGTTTTCATTAGTAGAGTTAGTGGTAGAGTTCCCTGGGCGAGTACTAACTATCTTATGAACTCTCCTAATGAAAACGTTCATAGTAGAGTAGAGTGATGGTAGAGTACTTGTTTTTAAGTAGCAAGTAAGTAGAGTAGTGTTAGTACGGTAGAGTTAGTATGCTAGTTACTCTACCACTAACTCTACTAATTAGAACCAGGCTTAAGAGTAAAGAACACTCTACCAGTGCCTACTAGTACGAGTAAAACAATAGCTGGAAATATATTGAGCTAGTTTACAGTGTATCTGGTTACTCGGATGCTCAAAGTTATTACACTGTGTGTACACCAAGTAACATATGAAGTGTAATAGGCTCTATAAATTATTGTACACAAACTTTTAGGCGCAAGTGAAATGCAACTCGTATGAGATCCAATGCATGATGTATTTTATTCATTTGTTTTGGTTCTTTCTTCTATTTAATGTTTTCACAGTTGTGTGATGAACTCAGGGAGATGGATACACCAATAATGTAACAATAATAATACTTGTATCCAGTGTAACCGTGGCCTCAGTGGAGCTTGAAACTTTCAAATCCAGTCATTTTGTCGAAAAATCCAGTCACTTCATCCATTTTCAAATCCAGTCTCTGGGTTCTCCAGTCATTAAAATTATCAATCTGTTCAAACTGAATCTTCACCATATTCATTCTCTACGAACCACAGAAATCTGCCATTCACCTAAAGAGTAGGCTGTTTTTTCAATTTTCGACAATTCAGTTGAACCAAAAGTAGAATTCAACGTAATTCTACATTTCTATGCTTATATCATATTTGGAAATTTAATCCTAGTTCCGAATGAATCATATTTATATTATTTTTTGTGATTTATTTTATTATATTAATGAATGGAGTATTAAATTTTTGTATTGAATAGGGTATGCAACCAGATCGCGAGCCGTACTGAGGCCGCCTCAAGCGAATGGAGGAGAGCCCTGCCCTGAAGCATTGTGGGAGACAAAGACATGTGACCTTGGACCATGCTTGACCTTCGACTGGGTCATAACGCCAATGGGAGAAGTGGTGTGTCAGAGATCCGATGGCATTCATGTTGTTGGTACGTGTTCAATGTTTATTTCTTCCTATGAAATATTGGGTTTTGAAAAACCAAGCAAGCCTACTGCATGTTGACTTTCGAAAAACTATGTACAGTGCTATAGAAACAGTAGTATGTCATAGGTAGATAGATAGATGACTTTATTTTAGCACTAGTGTATTACTTAGTATAAAAGTTGAGGAGTAAGGCTAGGCGTACACCGGTTAGTCAAGACAAGACAAGACGAGATTAGTCACGTTTAGTCACAGTACTTCACATAGTTGCTTATGAAGCAACACACACCGATTAGTCATTGCATCAGTGTGTGCTGCTTCATAAGCAACAATGTGAATTACTGTGACTAAACGTGACTAATCTCGTCTTGACTAACCGGTGTACGCCTAGCCTTAGAGCCTCCTCTTCCACTTATCCAACTATGTATGTAAACACGTTTTCATGTTGGGAAATTAAGATCTAGATGGACTCTTAATTTTAAAATTTATAAAATAGGAATAGATCATTTAGGAACCAAGCTAGGGCCTGTTTCATAAATTTTAGAAGTTGGTTCTGTAAAACAGCAAAAGTTTACAAAATTATGATATTATTATACTTAAAAGATTATATTGCGGTACTTTAAAAGTGAAATCTACTCACAGATTAGTGTTGATAGCTAATTTAAAGTAATATAATCTTCTACGTATTATAATTTTGAACAAGTGAAAAAGATGGATCCACATCAAGTAATTTTGATCTATATTAGGCTAGGCGTACACCGGTTAGTCAAGACAAGACGAGATTAGTCACGTTTAGTCACAATAATTCACATAGCTGCTTATGAAGAAGCACACACCGATGCAATGACTAATCGGTGTGTGTTGCTTCATAAGCAACTATGTGAAGTACTGTGACTAAACGTGACTAATCTCGTCTTGTCTTGACTAACCGGTGTACGCCTAGCCTTGGGCTATGTATGTTTTAATAGGTTTGGCGTCAGCCTTGGATCAATATTGTTATTAAGTTACGTATTTGATCATGCTTGGATCAAGCAATTATGTGAATGAACAGAACATTTTTATTTATAAGCAGTGTGATTTGAGATTACTGCATTCGAAATAATCCACTAAAGGTGATCCTTCTCTTCAAAAACCAACAAAGTTAGAGAAGAAGTGAAATTGTTGTTTCGATTTGTGTTTGTCAGGTGGCTGCGATGAGAAAAAGAAGCCAGACCTGTGTAAGTGGAAGGACGGCCGGTGTGTGTGCGTGGATGGAGCCGTAGTTCAGCCCCAAACTGCATGTCAGGACGAAATCAACGAAGTGCAAGCACGCTTGTATATACCTGGTAATTCTCTTTAAATATGAAGTAACAATGCTTATTAAGACAGAAGCTGATATCAAATCAAATTTGTAATTTTATTCTCTTCAAATAGTTTACAATAATCTATCTTGTTTGAATTTTCTTTCACTAACAATGCTTATCAAGACAGAAGCTAATCTCAATCAAATTAATTTATTCTCTTCAAATAGTTAACAATAGATTAGATAGGTTTAGATAGATTATCTATCTGATAACCTTGGTTTGCTTGGTACTATTGTCTAAATAGATATGAAAATGTGATTTTGAATTGAACTTATCAAATCTCATTTGAACGTGAATGAATGATTCAGATAAATATAAAAGTATCGTATTACAAATTTAAACAATACGATATATTGATGAAGGAGATAGGTGTCAAGCGCATAATTGTGCTATATTTTAGGTGTTACTGATTTAAGAATAAGAATAAGAATGTTTATTTCGCCAAATTTAAGATGTTGTTTCAAAAAATGAATAGAACAGATTAAAATCTCGGTTAGTGGCGATGATTTCATCTAGCTGGTTAAATGAGCATAAATTTCATGACATTTACTACCTTCAAGATACAGTGCTTGAAACCACATGTTTTTCTCAATAATAATACTAAAGACAGAAGTTTACCGGAGGTGATTGTTAGAATTTTCTAACAATGCTTATTAAGACAAGCTGATTCCTCGAATATGTAGGTAGTATATTTCTAGAATTTTCTGTGTTGATACTAATATCATTCAATATTGAACATTGAACATGGTATTTTTATAACGTATGATTTTTTATTCAGTGAAACATTTCAATGATCTCTTTGTTACTATTGACTATTGTTTGATTCCACAGAGGACAATGATTTGAATATCTGGATGTTCGCCATGATAGCCATTGGTTTTGTTTTCATCATATTCGTTGTAGCTTCTGTCTACATACTCTGGTGAGTTTTTTCAACGTTATATTACAGATATTCTGAACTATAAAAATTCTTCAGTAAATGACTGAAATTCAATTCATGTAACAACTACCAGAGATAAATTTGTTCTGATCTTCTCAATCTTGGTTTCAAAAATGTAATATTAAAATTACAGCTTTGAATCAGAATCAATTTGCTTCCTTACTTTCTGATACTAAAAGATGGAAATCGTTGAGTAGGCCCTATTCCAATTACTGTACTAACAATTTAATGTAATTTATCCTCTATTTTGGAGAGTGAGACAAATGAAAACTAAGATACGCCTGTGATAGTTAACAAGATCGATTCACAGTAGTAGCTAACGCTACTAATATACGGTAATTCATTAGGTACAGTGTTACACACTGCTCGAATTTCCAAGTGAAAAGAGTTGGTAACCATTGTGAATAGGTCTTGTTGATTCCTTATCGTTGTGGGGAGATGTTTGTGATACATGCATTTTGAAAATATTCAATGTCAGCTCTTTTTCCTGTTTTTAACTGAATTTCTTTAAAAAGGTGTCTAGTAAATAAACCAGTTTCTGTTCTACAAATCTGCATTATAATCCACGATGGAATCGCGACTCATTGAAATTCACTGAAATATAGAATAGAATATTCTAATACTTGTTTATTATTATCCCAGTAGTTCAAATTTAAAAGAACTATTCAACAAAAATTCAAACAAACTCACTCACCATTAAAATGGAATGATAGATTGACACATCAATTCAGACAATGCTATGGGGTTCATGGTAGCCTACACTGTTACAAAATACTGACCAAAATACTGGATAATGTGGTCAACTGTACTGTAGTTCCTATTTTTCAAATGAAATTTTTTTGTATTTTGTTAAAAGGAATATAGTTCATTATTTGATTATTTCGGTTGGTGTTGCAATGTTTAGAATGAATAATATAAAAGGAATCAAGGCTATCCAAGTAATTGTATTTTTTTTGTGAAATTTAAAATGTATTTTTTTTCTTTCAGCAATTCCGCCCGATATCAACAAGTTTGTGATCAGTCACTGAAGTAATTCTACACCTCTAGATCGAAGATTATAGATCGCCCTGTTGAGAGTTGAATGTGAATTATGGTCTGTCAAATGAGATGAAAAGTAGCAACTTGTCTGCGGTTTCCACATGAGTGGAGAGAAGAGTGAGTACCTACACATTGTTACCAAAATGAAACAAACAAAAAATGAAGATTCGTCCAAGTCAGCGTCTCAAATAATTATTATAAAACTTGTAGAGTGAGAAATCGTTTTTATACTTTAGAATTTATATGTTCGCTCAATAAAGAGAATTTTTCCGATTTTCAACATGTTATATCTATTATTGATGTTTGTTGAAACATTCAATTGATTACTTTAGAGGTTGTGATTATGATTATAAAATATACATTCGTTGATTGACATTTTTAGAATTTCTAATAACATGGTGAGTTTTGATTGTTTTTGAAAATAACTTTACGTGGACATTGAGACGGCATAGATATGTATCAGGCAGCAGAATATAGTCTGCTGCTCTCTGTATTGTATTGTATTTATATGTATACTGACGGTTACCAAGTGACTGTATTTTTTAGCTATATGTAAATAAATGTATAATGTTTCAGTTATGTTTGCCAAAAAATGTATATCTATTATTACAAGTTCTGTTGCTATTAGGAATACCGAACTTTCAGTGTATGGTGGAGTTAATTATTGTATCAAAATTGGATTGTGGCGTTGAAATTTATTGTACGAGGTAGCTAAGTCTTTCTGATAAGTTTTATGACATGAATATGTTCAATGTTGATGAGTGAGAAACTAAGATTAAAGAAAAAAAATTATAAAATACATTTTAAAAGACAATATCCTCACTGTCTCCTATTAATATTCTGCACTTGACCATGAATTTGAAAAACGTATTCCTATGAAATTGACAGTTTTTCAATGATAAATCATAGCCGGACCTTTATTTAGTAACTCTTGAAATGTTCCCACTTTCCAAAGAGCTCCTACTGGATGTAGTTCATTCAAATCCTACTTTGGTGGGTGCTATTCTTATTGTCTTATTTCAGTTGAATCTACTCGAATCTCAGTGGTTGGTGTTTTTCTATAATCATGGTTTTCATCAATAATCTTGTTTTTAATTCAGCTTGACTAAATAATAAATATGAGTGTTGGATGAATGTGTGTTTTTACTCCATCTTGTACAATTTTTTCAAAGAATTGGGAGACTATATCAGTAACTTATTAGTGTGGAATATGGGATAAAATTTTTCAGATGGTCTTAACAACACTCATTACGTACAATCGAAAACATAATTTGTTTTCGATGATAATAAAATATGAAGATTGTAAGTACATTATAGAAAGTTTTGAATTATAGTTTAATCGTAATCGAATCAATAACTTAATTTCAAATTACATGGTATGATGGATAATGCAACAAATCTTTCAAATTGCTAGTACCATAGAGAAGCATTACAAGTAATGCTTTCTCTATGCTAGTAAACACCATTTGGTGCTTGAAAATTCCTATTTTTTGCGGTATTTTTTACAAAATTCTACATTTATTTAAAATGACAGTATTTAATAAAGATTGGAGAAAGCATTAACAAGCCTTCTGTAAACTTGAAAATCGACTATGATAATAATATCAATTATTGATGAGTGAAAGTATCTAAAAACTGAACTTTGTTAAAATAAACTACTCTGAGTACCGCTTGCACAAAGATCTGTTAAGTTTAATCTCCAATCAACAATGCTGATTGCTATGTATAATCAAAAATTAACTTTAATTCACTTTTGTGCATCCGTTACCGAGTGTGTTTCTTCGTATTCTATGCATAACTTGTAAGAATCGATAGATCAATTATTTATTCATGAAACAGAATGTATTCTTTTTCCATAATAAGCTAATAGACTTTGATCGTCTCATTACTTGATTAGACAGCTTTTATGGAAAATAATGACAAATTTTAGAAGACGATTGATTTCATAACAATCACTATCATCAATGATACATAATCAAAATCACTTCTAACAGTGGAATCATCGAATAATTGGTTGTAACAAATTAACCCTAAGTGTTTAGTGAAATCTTGACTGACCATACTGTATTTTCTATAAAGCATGCCTGAGACAGGAATACTTAATCAATGTTTGCTATAGTCCAAAGTGTGCATTCTTCAGTTCTAACGCTGTATATTTGACATATATTTGTATTGTCACTGTCCATGATAGTAAGATATAGATAGTGATCAACTTAAAATAAAAATAAGTTATCAGTGTTCCATAAGACGCTACGGTGCTGTTTTTCGGGAAGTGGAACGAAATTGGTGTTTAATATCATTGTATATTTCTATAAATGTATAACAAAACAGAACTTCAGCAGCAACTTATGAAGTTCATTGTTTGAAAAGTAATCAATTGTTTATTAATGAGCGTAGGATTGGATCTGTGATATCCTACAACAGTTGTGTGAAAAACTAGAGACAGTTTTTTAATATTATTATAGTGAGGCAGCTATTGAATATTTTAGCAGATCATTGAAGATTTTCATTTACAACTTATTTTTATATGTAATAGTTTGTAGATTATACGGTACATAAAGAGCATCATGCATGGTTAATTGATAATAAAAAGTAATTGATTTACTATCGTGCACGAATAAATTTTCACTATATTTTGTCTGGAAACGTTCTTATTCCTTTACGATTTCAATATGAGAATACTAGAGAAAATTTGGATTTTTCGACTTCATTATTACATTTTATTCTAATTGAGAAGCAGTTCACTAAATCCAAAGGAAAGCACTCTAGTCGTTTGTGTGTGTTACTATCTACATTTTGTAATAAAAGGCATTCGAGCCTTATTAGCGAATCAAATTGTAACTGATTTGGCTAATCATTCCTATAAATTTTTACGAAAAGTCGATTATTACGTTTTTAAAGGCTCTTTTTGCTCTTCCAATTACCGTAGTAACACATGCAAGCAGACTGATGTTTATGAATTGGACAATATCCTTTTATTTGTATGGTTGGATGGAATGAGCTTGTTAAATGTAACTAAGATAGGAATTACTAAAAAACCGATACCCTCATGAACTAAGCTGGTGTGAGCCAAACATTCAAATACTACCTTATTACACTATTTATAATAGTAAACATCCATTGAAACTATCTGTTTGAAATGATATTGCATTTTATATGTTTGCTGTTCTACATGTATTATACCAATAATAAATAAAAACAATTCAAAAATCAAAAGTTATATTTATTCTTTCCTTGTATTTATAAACATAATTTCCTGCAAAAGAAAACTTTTCAGTTCACTCAAAAGTTTGAAGTAGGTACTATTTTTTCTTGTTAACGGTTTTCTTTTTCAACCAGATTTTGGGAGCAATTGCACCACTCTAATACTTCATCGGTTAATTACCAATCAAGACAGTGTTGATACAGAATATAGTTACAATACACAATAGGAAAAAGTGGTTATGTAACCTCATTAGAAAGTATGTTGAAGCACCATATATGGCGCATATCTTGAATAAAGAAATACATATACATTGAATATAGTTTTCAAATAAGACAAAAATACACTATTAATGAAGAAGACGAAGTGAGACTACCAAGGTTACTAGAAGGTGAAAGTATCTAATAGCCTTGGGAGCCCTCAGCTTTGCCATAGCCTTGTTAGCCGCAGTCACTGTATGGTAACCCACCGTCCGGGGACATCTTAAAACTCAAAGTTAAAAGATGTCACCAGACCGAGGGAACCCATGACATACGTTGCCCGGCCCACACGCGGCGTAGTACCAGCAAAGGAAATACAGATAAATTTCTGTGTTACCTTGCCAGACCATCACCATTCGAGGACGTAAGGCTTGTGGGCCACGCGACCTAAGGCGAATACTGTTGTCTTGCTACACACCCTATGACGGAGGGCGGTAGGGTTGGAGTCGAGAGACAATCCATGGGGTACCGCTACAGATCACCTCTCTCCTGCCAACCAAACAGTATCCCCAATTTGGAATAAAAAATTTTGAAATAACATCACTTCCTCTGGGTCTTCTGCGGTACAAGAAGGTTAAAGCCTACATGAGAATACTAGAGTACCGGTAACTCTCATAGACCACAAGAACCTATACAAACAACAACCCCCCCCCCCAAACAACGAAATTTGAAAAGACCTCTAAAATCCAACCCATCCCTAACCCAACAAGAATAGGAACATCATCAAAGGCTCCAGAAGAACAGAACCTCTTGGATGCCTTTTGAAGATGAAGTCGACCTGAGTTGCATCCTCCTTGCAACGCAGAAAACCAAGAGGAAGTTTATTTTGCTAATGAAATGTTAAATTGTAATAGAAAATTATCAAACAATCTATTATAATTAATGAGAATTATTTTTAAAGTGGAAATTGAATTTGGAAACGATTTATAAGCTGGTGAAGCCAGTAAACAGAGTATACGGTTGCATTCACAGAATGATAATAAATCTATTATTATTCTGTGGACAATGCTTTCCACTTTAACAAATATGCAGTAGACGTCCTTCCTCCAGTCCATTAACTTCTCTCTTTAATTGCAATGTTGCATGAAGGAAGTGAATGCTGAAACTTGGAATCTGTAACAAAAAACTTTTATTAGATGAAATACATAATAAAACACAATCCTGAAACAATATACTTATGTGTAAATCTTAATATTGGATCAAGCTAAATACGTGAAGGGAAGAGACATGAATCCTCTAAATTCTACCAAAGACAAACCTAACATACCAAATCTAACATGCAAAGCAGGCAAATTAATAAAATTCAACGTGTAACTACACACAGTTCTAGATGCAACACAATCCATGCACACAGTATATCATAAAAATAAAATGTCCATGGCCTTGGATCCGTTAGAGAAGAGAAGCTGTAGACTACCTGAAACACACTTAGAAAATGAAGAATTGAGTAAATTTTCAATAATAAAGTTGAGTAGTCGACCTGGAACTTACAACTAAACTCTTTTGAATACCCACACCTGAACCGCCAGGAGTGGGTCTAATCTATAACTTTTGACTAATAAAAAATCAATTTCAATTGATAACTGCACCTCTCAGCGTTTGTGAGAGAATGTCCTAAGCTACTGCGCTCTCCTAGCGTGTGTAGGAGAGCGTCTTCTAAGATGATTCACCTATGAGAGTTTACAGCCCTCATTGATGCTAACTACTAAACGATTCTATATCTTAAACTATAACTTATAACTAAAATAATAATAATGGAAAATCATAAATATGCACCTCTCAGCGTGTGTGAGAGAGTACCTCAAGCTACTGCGCTCTCCTAGCGTGTGTAGGAGAGTGTCTTCTAAATTCTTCTAAGAGAGTTCAACACTATCATTGATGCAAACTACTATACGTTACTGTAACTTAAATGATTGTAATAATGCCAGGAGTAGCCCGGATAAAAATTGATGTTGACTTATTGAAAAAATAATAAAGATTTCATGAATCTTCATCTCTCAGCGTGTGTGAGAGAGCTGTTGTCTTTTCTAGCATGTGTAGAAAAGTACCATTATATGAAGAAATTCTTGAGTTGATATTCAAGAGTATCATTTGTTAGGCTATATATTGAGAGTTTCAAACTCTCAATGTGACAATTGATAATGCATGCAAGTTAGGAATTCAGCCCCGGAGCTACCACAAAATAGCTGTGATCCCCCTTTCCCCATGCCAACCAGCAAAGGCTGGAGGCAATACTACTATAAATTGAAAACTAAATTGAATAAACTTCAATGAAATTGAAAAAAATTTGACGACTCTTATAATATAAACATGCATCTAACAACAAATAATATCCTTCATACCCCCTCTCCTAACTTCTAACTCTTTTGCTGAAGGCACTGCAATCTTATATTTGCAATTTCCAGTCTTATGTACAATAGATCCCATCAGGCTACAGTGTAAAACAGTTACCACCTCGTCATAAAATTGATGCTGGAATCGAGCCCGCAATCATAGTGACAACGCAGTGGAACTACCACACAGAACACTGACTAGGACACTACGATACTCAACTGAAATCTGCAAATATCCTACGGGGACCCACCCTATCTAGCTCAATCCCTATTTATGGCTGTTATCTTGTCTCACATCCAACTATGCAATCACAGGCACAGTACCACATATCCCATCATTGCACGATGGTGAAAACATGTACATTTACATCTGCACTGCATGGCGGTGCTGCTATTAAAGCGCCCGACCAAGACAGAAGACACCCTCATCGCAAAACTAGCATGATGACGTGGTACTGCACAGGATTGTGTCAGAGTATGCTACATGACTAACAACCATAAACGTCCCACCCCCTATCTAGCTCAATCCCTATTTATAGCTGTTATCTTGTCTCACATCCAACTATGCAATCACAGGCGCAGAACCACATATCCCATCTTTGCCCTCGGGTGAAAACATGTACATTTACATCTGCACTGCATGGCGGTGCTGCTATTAAAGCGCCCGACCAAGACAGAAGACACCCTCATCGCAAAACTAGCATGATGACGTGGTACTGCACAGGATTGTGTCAGAGTATGCTACATGACTAACAACCATAAACGTCCCACCCCCTATACCCCTATCTAGCTCAATCCCTATTTATAGCTGTTATCTTGTCTCACATCCAACTATGCAATCACAGGCACAGTACCACATATCCCATCATTGCACGATGGTGAAAACATGTACATTTACATCTGCACTGCATGGCGGTGCTGCTATTAAAGCGCCCGACCAAGACAGAAGACACCCTCATCGCAAAACTAGCATGATGACGTGGTACTGCACAGGATTGTGTCAGAGTATGCTACATGACTAACAACCATAAACGTCCCACCCCCTATACCCCACCCTCTAGTATGGGACAATGTTAGATAATTCTAGCCTAACTCTTGACTAGTAATTTAAGGAGAAGATACCTCTTACCAGATTCACCTATCCACATCTTGGTTTGATTGATTCCACATACTTATTTGTATTGAATGTTTTGAATGACTGCCTCTGATTGATCCTGGAAGGGCGAGGTTAGGACGCAACAGCCCTCTTTTGAACTTGATGCTCAACCTCCCTTTGTAGTGGGGTTACCATTCAATAAATAATTGATGCCTTCCACTGATCGTTTGTTTTTTTTTTCAAAAAATTCATCCTGTTGAAACAAATAAAACTTGAGTTCAGCTTATATTTTCAATTTATTAATAATTATTGCTACGTATAAATAAATTAAAGATTTTTACTTGCAAGTAAATTAATAATAACAAGATCAAGATGAAACCATTGAGCATACTTATCAAATAATTTAATAAGTATGACTGACTAAAGACTTCAAAAACCAAGCACTCAGAATAGGTGATCAAATAATTACCTAAATTATAAAAGCAATATCTCCTGAGATGAAAAGTAGAGTTTGGAATAACTTAACCAAGATAAAAACTGCTTTAACTTAACTTTGAATTGATTAATCGGTATAAAGTATAGGATTGATTGAATGAATTGTTAGATCGGTAGCCTACAGGAAAGTGGATGGATAAATTTTTTCGGATACAAAAGAATTCAAACTATTTGTGAATTCAAACTATTTATATTAAATTGATAAAGGGAATCTCAAGATTTCAAATCAAAAGCGAATCAATAGTAAATCTATAGTTTGGAATAAAATTGATGAGAAATCATTTCGGTTTCAAAACTTTTGATCAATTTTTCAAAAACTTCAACTGATTGAAAAATATTTAAAACTTGAATTATTCACTTTGAAAAGAAAAATAAGATCAACTAACCCCAATAGTAGAAATGCCGGTATCCATCACTTCACAAGCCAAACTGTAGTACAATTACTTCGTTTAACAACCAAATCAAGTTGTTAATCACTGAATTTATTTGTAAGCTTCTCTATTTCAACTTGATCTAGACTGTAGTAGTTGAAAGCACTCATAAATATTTCGAATTATCAACAAAAGAACTCGACCGTTGTTCACGCGACCGGTTACGTAGCAGAAATGAAGTCAAAATGGCTTTCAGAGCTGACACAGGCTGACACGTGAGTCAGCTGATCAATCAGTGATCCCAACATAATAATTATTATTCGAATAAAACCTTCAACAATCGATAAAATTGTCCATTTAATTGAAATAATGATTTTTATAATGAATAATACTGATAAAAATATATGGGAAGCAATTTCATAGCAAAATTTTCTTGACACTTCAAATTAATTGTCAGCTGTTGATACAGTATGATCGATATTGTTTTATTGGCCGGGAATTTCAAATAAATCTTAATGAAAATCTCAAAATATCATTGGCCAGATGGCCACCGATAGCTCAGTAAACTATAGCAGAATCCAATTCAACTTGTCAGAAATCAGCTGTTTCAAAGAGCAATATCACAATACTTAACCTACAAATGCTGAATCTCGCAGATTATTGAAAAGGTCTTTTAAAAAGTTATTCTTTGAAAGGTCTTCTTTAAAAATGTCTTTAAAGACTTTAAAGGTTCTTCAGACTTTCAAGCCTTTTGATTATTGTGTCGAAATCACTGTTTAATTATTACTGGATCAGCTGATTTATGACAAGTTAATTGGCTCCTGCTATAGTTTATTCCGGCCAATGGGTGAAGTGAATAAAACTAAGTTTCTAGGGGGTAGGAACTAGACCTTAGATCTAGCTCTAGCTAAAAATCGAGTGAATAAACTATTGCTAACTGTGGTTAGAAGAAGCTAAGGAAAACCTTAGAACAGTCCGGAAAAACTCTAGCAAGTGCTATAGGGCTAGCATGAGCTAAGGTTAGATCCAGCGACCACATAATACAAATAGACGGAGCACTCAGGCTCAGTATTGAAGCCAATTCTGGCGCCTAGACCTAAGTAAGATGGCGGCGGTTTACATGAGTGGGAGAGACACAGAAAAACAACTGGCATAATCTTGTTTCTCTCCCACTCATGTAAGGTCTACAAACTTCATCACCCGTAATGTTGAAGTAATAGGAATGCTCCGTCTATTTGTATTATGTGGTCGCTGGTTAGATCTGTCTAATCATAAATCATATGTTATTTTGTAGTCTTCACACGACTCTCTCATGTGATGCTCATCATTATAAAATCAAGTATAAAAAACTGATAAGAAGGAGACTGGAAACAGAAAAGATAACTTCCTGAGAGTCAGAACTGTAAGAGTTCTTTAGCTGCAAGGGAACCCCTACTTCCTGCAAAATCCCAGGTGGCTTCAACATTGGAACAAAACCTGCTGTGGTTGATATATCAACAGTGTGGATGGGAATTAAAAATACATCCAACTCATGTTCATCTACCCAAACACAAAGTGATACCAGATAAAAGGAAAAATAATCAAAAATGTGATTGATCAAGAAACAGAAGAAAAAAGAATTTATCTCTTCCTTAGCTCCAACTCTTTTTTATTCTCTTAGGTTTTATTATCAGGTATTGAAAACATTTTTTTTTAAATTCACGGCCATGTGTTAATGGAAAAGATGTCCTTGGACATCCTATGGACATTTCTAGAATCTATGTACTTATAATTGTTATCTACATGAATAAAGTAATCTAATTTTAAAAACGTAGGGTTCTATACTGCAACAGAATGTAGTTGCAGACAGTGCAAAAGAAATTACTATTTTTTTCTATCCTCTTCTGTTATCCCTTTGAACTGGTTTTTCATACGATTTAGCAGTCTTACTTTTTCAAGGCTCTACTCAAACTTGGAATCGCGGAAATCAGAACTTTCATCTTCCCCACTTTTACCTTTAATCTTACTTATATTCAATACTAAAAGCTATATTTAATCTTGGGAATATTCAATATCTGTAGTAATCTTGGAAATAAGTTTAATTAGAACTGAATTACGTTATGAGATGTTTGAATGATATGATGCTATCCTATCATTTTATTGTGTAATTTGCTTATCATGTATGTAATTATTTCAAGATGTATTTTGTACTGATTTTTGTGCAATGAGTCTTTTCAGACCTAGTACAAACAATAAATTAATAAATAAGTCTCATTGCTTATAGTACTTCCTTTTTTGACGCACAAACAGCGACTGACTAAAAAGCTAGCATGCCCTGGACTAGGCTACTGATTTTATTAGATAGTTCTTACCTCAAAAGCTAGAAGTCGCTCTTTATTCACTTCGTTTTTAAGCAAGAGCTAAGGAGTCCGGAAAAGCGTAGCAAGTTCTAGGCCTAGACTAGTCTAACAAACTTTAATCACTCGAAGCTTAGCATTTGCTTACAAAAACCTTAGACCTAGTTACTTCTAGCTTTTATTCACCTCACCCAATAAAACAATATTGATCAGTAAACTACCTATCGGTGGCCATCTGGCCAATGATATTTTGAGATTTTCATTAAGATTTATTTGAAATTCCCGGCCAATAAAACAATATCGATCAATAAATATCAATATCAATAAAACAATCAAACAATCAACAGGGGAGCGTAACATTTTGTCCCAAGGACAGTTTGGTCCAGCGACATTCTGTCCCATTTTTGGGACAGAAAGTCGTTTCATGGATTGGTCATGTCTCCCTTTTCCACCCCACTGCGCCGGCTGCCCTGAGGCGAATTGTACCATCAAAGAGCCCAGACGTGTATGGCATGTCTGCTAGCATGCTTCGGGAGGTTGTGGATGCCATTGCGGTTCCCCTTGCTGCATCAGTGAATGAGTGCTTGAGATCTGGAGTTTTCCCTGACTTCCTGAAGACGTCAAGAACTGTCCCTGTCTTCAAGAAAGGTGATCGTGAGAGTCTGAGTAGCTTCAGGCCAATTTCAATCACTCCAGTATTTGGAAAGGTGGTTGAGGCAGTGATAAAACCTCAACTTGAGGCTTTCTTTGAGGGTAACAGCCTCTTTTCCGAGATGCAGTTTGGTTTCCGTGGTGGGAGATCTACTGTTGGCGCAGTTGACCATGTGGCTGAGAGGGTTGGTGCTGCTTTTGAGGATGGCGAGTCCCTTGCTCTTGCTCTGTGCGATCTGAGCAGAGCTTTTGACTGTGTGGATCACCGTATTTTACTCAGAAAGCTGAACTTCTATGGTGTCATGGATTCTGCCCTTTCCATCTTGGGCTCATACCTGTCAGGAAGGACTCAGCTTGTGTCCATTGGTGGTGCCAACTCCTCTACCCTACCGGTGGATTTTGGGGTTCCTCAGGGGTCGGTGCTGGGGCCTACGCTGTTCCTGATCATGATCAATGACCTTGATGAACATGGCTCTACTCTGATGTTTGCGGATGATGCTTCTCTTCTGTCTTTGGGTGCCGTGTTGGAGCAAGTTGTGGAGGCTTCTGCGGAGCGTCTTCAGTCTGCAACTTCCTGGTTCCTTGCAAATCGTTTCCAGCTGAACGAAAACAAGACCCAAAGGATCATTTGTAGTTTGTCACGCAGCCTGCGTGAAGTTCAGGATCCTGTGAAGCTGTTGGGTTTTGTCTTGGACTGTAAACTCAGCTGGAGCAGTCACATACAGCAGGTGACCAGCAGACTATCCCGCATTTGCTTCTTGCTGCTCAGGATGAGGGGCCTGGTGACCGAGAAGTATCTTGTGATGATGTACCACACACTTTTCCACTGCCACATTTCTTATGGATTGCTCCTGTGGGGTCATTCAGCGAAGGCTACTGATGTCCTGAGGATGCAGAAGAGGGCGGTAAGGATTATTACAGGCAGTGATCACCTTGCCCACTGCAAGCCCATCTTCGCACGCCTTGGTATCCTGACGGTCATCGGTCATTATATTCTTCTATGCCTGATGCACATCAAGAAAAACCAGCATGCTCTGGCAACCCGTGACGATGTGCATCACCACTTCACCAGGCATCGCGAGCTGTTTGACATTCCCAGGAGACGCCTCCACAGATCACAGGCCAGCTACAGGATTTCAGCCCTGAAATTCTACAACAAGCTGCCTGTTGGTGTGAAGCAGTTGGATGGTGCCGCCTTTGAGAGAGCCATGAAGAAGTTGCTGAGGCAGAAGGCTTATTATAGCATCAGTGAGTTTATGGGGGATGCCTTGTAGTTTTGATTGAGGTTCACGATTCTCCATTCGCTGCCATCTTGATTGTTGTGTTTTTATTATAATGTGTTGTGTTTAAATTGACGCCATCGCTCCCGCAAGTGTGGGTAACGGATGAAGAGGAAGGTATTAAGGTATTAAGGTCCAACTCAAGAATGTGGGACAGAATGTCGCTGGTACACATTGTCGGAAAGTGAAGGAATGTTAGGAAATTGGACCAAAATGTCGTGTATGGAGCCGACATATTGGTCCAGCTCAGGAATGTGGGACAGAATGTCGTTGGTACAAATTGTCGGAAAATGAAGGAGTATAGATTGGACCAAAATGTCGTGCAAGGAGCCGACATATTGGTCCATCACAGGAATGCGTAAATATCGATATTTTCATTGATTCATTCATACTTATCGATATATATTGGTATAAAATTCGTAATTCGGTGAGCCGGTCAGTTGTAATGTAACTTAATTAATTTCATCTCCAGTGGATATCCTCAAAATAATGAGTTTTCTCTTAATTTTGATAGTGGAGAAAAAGAAGCATTACAGAAAATTAAAAATCCAAATACTGACAATTTCAAAAGTCACTTAACCTTGTTTTTTCATTGCTTTAAAACCTACCTTAATTATGACCCTATGAAAAAAGACAAAATATTATACCAATTTTTATTTTTAAAAGCATATCAATCGAAAACTGACTGCATACACTTTCAAATGTCAGTGTCAAATGTTTGGAAACATAATATTGTAATGTCGATTGGGATCTGTGACGTCACACTTACAATCCTAATTGACTAAAAGATCAACATTCGATCTTCTAAATCGATATTGCGAATGAAACGTGGTACAGAATGTCGCTGGTACACATTGTCGGAAAGTGAAGGAATGTAAGTAAATTGGACCAAAATGTCGTGCATGGAGCCGACATATTGGTCCAGCTCAGGAATGTGGGACAGAATGTCGTTGGTACAAATTGTCGGAAAGTGAAGGAGTATAGATTGGACCAAAATGTCGTGCATGCAGCCGACATATTGGTCCATCTCAGGAATGTGGGACAGAATGTCGTCAGTGAAAATGGGACAAAATGTCGTTTGGAATCCTTGGAGTGGTGGACCAGAATGTCGCTGGGACACTTTTGTACCATCCCATCAACAGAACCAATAAAACAATATCAAGCTGTATCAACAGCTGACAATTAATTTGAAGTGTCAAGAAAATTTTGCTATGAAATTGCTTCCCATATATTTTTATCAGTATTATTCATTATAAAAATCATTATTTCAATTAAATGGACAATTTTATCGATTGTTGAAGGTTTTATTCGAATAATAATTATTATGTTGGGATCACTGATTGATCAGCTGACTCACGTGTCAGCCTGTGTCAGCTCTGAAAGCCATTTTGACTTCATTTCTGCTACGTAACCGGTCGCGTGAACAACGGTCGAGTTCTTTTGTTGATAATTCGAAATATTTATGAGTGCTTTCAACTACTACAGTCTAGATCAAGTTGAAATAGAGAAGCTTACAAATAAATTCAGTGATTAACAACTTGATTTGGTTGTTAAACGAAGTAATTGTACTACAGTTTGGCTTGTGAAGTGATGGATACCGGCATTTCTACTATTGGGGTTAGTTGATCTTATTTTTCTTTTCAAAGTGAATAATTCAAGTTTTAAATATTTTTCAATCAGTTGAAGTTTTTGAAAAATTGATCAAAAGTTTTGAAACCGAAATGATTTCTCATCAATTTTATTCCAAACTATAGATTTACTATTGATTCGCTTTTGATTTGAAATCTTGAGATTCCCTTTATCAATTTATTAAGTTTTTCACAAATAGTTTGAATTCTTTTGTATCCGAAAAAATTTATCCATCCACTTTCCTGTAGGCTACCGATCTAACAATTCATTCAATCAATCCTATACTTTATACCGATTAATCAATTCAAAGTTAAGTTAAAGCAGTTTTTATCTTGGTTAAGTTATTCCAAACTCTACTTTTCATCTCAGGAGATATTGCTTTTATAATTTAGGTAATTATTTGATCACCTATTCTGAGTGCTTGGTTTTTGAAGTCTTTAGTCAGTCATACTTATTAAATTATTTGATAAGTATGCTCAATGGTTTCATCTTGATCTTGTTATTATTAATTTACTTGCAAGTAAAAATCTTTAATTTATTTATACGTAGCAATAATTATTAATAAATTGAAAATATAAGCTGAACTCAAGTTTTATTTGTTTCAACAGGATGAATTTTTTGAAAAAACAAAAAACAAACGATCAGTGGAAGGCATCAATTATTTATTGAATGGTAACCCCACTACAAAGGGAGGTTGAGCATCAAGTTCAAAAGAGGGCTGTTGCGTCCTAACCTCGCCCTTCCAGGATCAATCAGAGGCAGTCATTCAAAACATTCAATACAAATAAGTATGTGGAATCAATCAAACCAAGATGTGGATAGGTGAATCTGGTAAGAGGTATCTTCTCCTTAAATTACTAGTCAAGAGTTAGGCTAGAATTATCTAACATTGTCCCATACTAGAGGGTGGGGTATAGGGGGTGGGACGTCTTTTGTTGAAAACAGCTGATTGATGTACGCTTATTTGCTAACGTTAAATCAGCTGTGACGTGCTTTAGTCATGTAGCATACTCTGACACAATCCTGTGCAGTACCACGTCATCATGCTAGTTTTGCGATGAGGGTGTCTTCTGTCTTGGTCGGGCGCTTTAATAGCAGCACCGCCATGCAGTGCAGATGTAAATGTACATGTTTTCACCATCGTGCAATGATGGGATATGTGGTACTGTGCCTGTGATTGCATAGTTGGATGTGAGACAAGATAACAGCTATAAATAGGGATTGAGCTAGATAGGGGTATAGGGGGTGGGACGTTTATGGTTGTTAGTCATGTAGCATACTCTGACACAATCCTGTGCAGTACCACGTCATCATGCTAGTTTTGCGATGAGGGTGTCTTCTGTCTTGGTCGGGCGCTTTAATAGCAGCACCGCCATGCAGTGCAGATGTAAATGTACATGTTTTCACCATCGTGCAATGATGGGATATGTGGTACTGTGCCTGTGATTGCATAGTTGGATGTGAGACAAGATAACAGCTATAAATAGGGATTGAGCTAGATAGGGGTATAGGGGGTGGGACGTTTATGGTTGTTAGTCATGTAGCATACTCTGACACAATCCTGTGCAGTACCACGTCATCATGCTAGTTTTGCGATGAGGGTGTCTTCTGTCTTGGTCGGGCGCTTTAATAGCAGCACCGCCATGCAGTGCAGATGTAAATGTACATGTTTTCACCATCGTGCAATGATGGGATATGTGGTACTGTGCCTGTGATTGCATAGTTGGATGTGAGACAAGATAACAGCCATAAATAGGGATTGAGCTAGATAGGGTGGGTCCCCGTAGGATATTTGCAGATTTCAGTTGAGTATCGTAGTGTCCTAGTCAGTGTTCTGTGTGGTAGTTCCACTGCGTTGTCACTATGATTGCGGGCTCGATTCCAGCATCAATTTTATGACGAGGTGGTAACTGTTTTACACTGTAGCCTGATGGGATCTATTGTACATAAGACTGGAAATTGCAAATATAAGATTGCAGTGCCTTCAGCAAAAAGAGTTAGAAGTTACGAGAGGAGGTATGAGGGATATTATTTGTTGTTAGATGCATGTTTATATTATAAGAGTCGTCAAATTTTTTTCAATTTCATTGAAGTTTATTCAATTTAGTTTTCAATTTATAGTAGTATTGCCTCCAGCCTTTGCTGGTTGGCATGGGGAAAGGGGGATCACAGCTATTTTGTGGTAGCTCCGGGGCTGAATTCCTAACTTGCATGCATTATCAATTGTCACATTGAGAGTTTGAAACTCTCAATATATAGCCTAACAAATGATACTCTTGAATATCAACTCAAGAATTTCTTCATATAATGGTACTTTTCTACACATGCTAGAAAAGACAACAGCTCTCTCACACACGCTGAGAGATGAAGATTCATGAAATCTTTATTATTTTTTCAATAAGTCAACATCAATTTTTATCCGGGCTACTCCTGGCATTATTACAATCATTTAAGTTACAGTAACGTATAGTAGTTTGCATCAATGATAGTGTTGAACTCTCTTAGAAGAATTTAGAAGACACTCTCCTACACACGCTAGGAGAGCGCAGTAGCTTAGGACATTCTCTCACAAACGCTGAGAGGTGCAGTTATCAATTGAAATTGATTTTTTATTAGTCAAAAGTTATAGATTAGACCCACTCCTGGCGGTTCAGGTGTGGGTATTCAAAAGAGTTTAGTTGTAAGTTCCAGGTCGACTACTCAACTTTATTATTGAAAATTTACTCAATTCTTCATTTTCTAAGTGTGTTTCAGGTAGTCTACAGCTTCTCTTCTCTAACGGATCCAAGGCCATGGACATTTTATTTTTATGATATACTGTGTGCATGGATTGTGTTGCATCTAGAACTGTGTGTAGTTACACGTTGAATTTTATTAATTTGCCTGCTTTGCATGTTAGATTTGGTATGTTAGGTTTGTCTTTGGTAGAATTTAGAGGATTCATGTCTCTTCCCTTCACGTATTTAGCTTGATCCAATATTAAGATTTACACATAAGTATATTGTTTCAGGATTGTGTTTTATTATGTATTTCATCTAATAAAAGTTTTTTGTTACAGATTCCAAGTTTCAGCATTCACTTCCTTCATGCAACATTGCAATTAAAGAGAGAAGTTAATGGACTGGAGGAAGGACGTCTACTGCATATTTGTTAAAGTGGAAAGCATTGACCACAGAGTAATAATAGATTTATTATCATTCTGTGAATGCAACGGTTTACTCTGTTTACTGGCTTCACCAGCTTATAAATCGTTTCCAAATTCAATTTCCACTTTAAAAATAATTCTCATTAATTATAATAGATTGTTTGATAATTTTCTATTACAATTTAACATTTCATTAGCAAAATAAACTTCCTCTTGGTTTTCTGCGTTGCAAGGAGGATGCAACTCAGGTCGACTTCATCTTCAAAAGGCATCCAAGAGGTTCTGTTCTTCTGGAGCCTTTGATGATGTTCCTATTCTTGTTGGGTTAGGGATGGGTTGGATTTTAGAGGTCTTTTCAAATTTCGTTGTTTGGGGGGGGGGTTGTTGTTTGTATAGGTTCTTGTGGTCTATGAGAGTTACCGGTACTCTAGTATTCTCATGTAGGCTTTAACCTTCTTGTACCGCAGAAGACCCAGAGGAAGTGATGTTATTTCAAAATTTTTTATTCCAAATTGGGGATACTGTTTGGTTGGCAGGAGAGAGGTGATCTGTAGCGGTACCCCATGGATTGTCTCTCGACTCCAACCCTACCGCCCTCCGTCATAGGGTGTGTAGCAAGACAACAGTATTCGCCTTAGGTCGCGTGGCCCACAAGCCTTACGTCCTCGAATGGTGATGGTCTGGCAAGGTAACACAGAAATTTATCTGTATTTCCTTTGCTGGTACTACGCCGCGTGTGGGCCGGGCAACGTATGTCATGGGTTCCTCGGTCTGGTGACATCTTTTAACTTTGAGTTTTAAGATGTCCCCGGACGGTGGGTTACCATACAGTGACTGCGGCTAACAAGGCTATGGCAAAGCTGAGGGCTCCCAAGGCTATTAGATACTTTCACCTTCTAGTAACCTTGGTAGTCTCACTTCGTCTTCTTCATTAATAGTGTATTTTGTCTTATTTGAAAACTATATTCAATGTATATGTATTTCTTTATTCAAGATATGCGCCATATATGGTGCTCAACATACTTTCTAATGTGGTTATATAACCACTTTTTCCTATTGTGTATTGTAACTATATTCTGTACCAACACTGTCTTGATTTGTAATTCACCGATGAAGTATAATTGTGGTGCAATTGCACACAAATGCTGGTTGAAAAGAAAACCGTTAACAAGAAAAATAGTACCTACTTCAAACTTTTGAGTGAACTGAAAAGTTTTCTTTTGCAGGAAATTATGTTTATAAATACAAGGAAAGAATAAATATAACTTTTGATTTTGAATTGTTTTATTTATTATTGGTATAATACATGTAGAACAGCAAACATATAAAATGCAATATCATTTCAAACAGATAGTTTCAATGGATGTTTACTATTATAAATAGTGTAATAAGGTAGTATTTGAATGTTTGGCTCACACCAGCTTAGTTCATGAGGGTATCGGTTTTTTAGTAATTCCTATCTTAGTTACATTTAACAAGCTCATTCCATCCAACCATACAAATAAAAGGATATTGTCCAATCCATAAACATCAGTCTGCTTGTATGTGTTACTACGGTAATTGGAAGAGCAAAAAGAGCCTTTTAAAACGTAATAATCGACTTTTTGTAAAAATTTATAGGAATGATTAGCCAAATCAGTTACAATTTGATTCGCTAAAAAGGCTCGAATGCCTTTTATTACAAAATGTAGATAGATATTGTTTTATTGGCCGGAATAAACTAGTTTACTGAGCTATCAGTGGCCATCTGGCCAATGATATATTGAGATTTTCGTCCAATAAAACAATATCGAACAGCTAAGTAGAACGTCTACTAGAATAGTGAAACCCAGCCATTATTCTTCCTGCAGTAGCCTACTAAAAATATTTCATAATTTTATTGCTCTCTGTCGCTTGTAAGTTTATTATTGTACCTACTGTTGGAGAATTTCTCAGTAGTATCAAAGAATATGATTAATTTTGATGAAAAAAATTTTTTATTGAGAACTGTTATATTGTTCCATGTACAAAATATTGTAATAGCATAATATGCATAAATGAATTAATTCTCCACATTCAGACTTCTATCTCTGTGGGAAATATTCACAGTTCACTGATAATTATTGTTCATAGTATGATTTATGTGAATAGAATCTACTTGAATTTTAATTACTGTACTTGAAAACAAATTGCAAGATCAAAATGGGGTATACATAAGGTGACCAAACTTCACCCTAAAAAAATAGAAAAAAAATTCGGTGTCCCAAAAAATAGAAATATTTTGTATAACTTATTGAATGACAACTAAGAAATACCTTATTAATTACCAACTAGAACAAGGCTTGTGTGTTGTAGTAGAGATACTGTGATTATAGGATATGCGCTATAAATCTTCTATCATGATCATTTACCATTTATCAGATCATCTATCGTGTGATCTAACATTTGACAAAATCAAAGATTGTTGAAGTGAACAAGAGTAATATAACTTTTCAGGGGACAATTTTGGGGAGGGAGGGGGGCAAGTGAAAAGTGTCCCGGATTTCTCCGGGAATGAATTGGATATTCTACTAGGATTAGAAAAAATGGATTTGAGACCAAAATAAATTACATGAGAGGTAATCTCAATAACATAAACAAAACTGATAGAATTTTTTTATTAAAAAATTGAATTAAATCAACAAAATGAGAAAGTGTCAAACAACTAACAGTCATCATGTGATTGTCATGCCTTCGAACTGTAGAGAAAGTATCACAGAACAATATAATCGATAGAAAAGTGAAAATCGATAGTTTTGACCATTTCGACGTGTTTTGCCTGTACTGACAAATATTGCCTTTCCGCATTACCTATACTATAGTGTATGGCCGGCTTTAGACTATTTTATCACATTGGCCTACTGAGGCTTTTTGTAAAATTCAGAAGTCGTCTCAAGAACTAGCAGCTGACTTCAAAAAGCCTAAACGTTAGACGTGCATATATTATTACTTATTAGCTATTTTATGGCAGTACATACAGTGACATTCATTTAACTTGACGCTTGGCATTAGATAGATAGTGGTATATCATTTTTCGACGTTGCCGATGACCGTAAAGTACGATGGCAAAGAAATAATATCTATCTATCTATCTAAAATCAAGCGTCAAATTAAATGAATGTCACTGTACTTACATTTCTGGTAAGCTGCCTATTGATATTACACCTACAGCATTACATGATTCCCAGATTTTTAAGAAGCAGGCCCCACGTGGGAATGTAGGTACTGTACCTATATTATGCTTTTTTATGTTCTTTATGTTTCAGTTTTGCAACCAATATCTATGAATTAATATCAATGTACAAGACAAGCAGATGGCCCAAGGCAATCGATCCATTACTTTCGTCGTCATCTATCAATATTCTTGTCAATTTACAGAAATTATTGACAAAGTAAGATTACTGCTGACTGGGTTGGTAGAAATAATGATGAAACACATATCAATTATCCAAAGTTCGTTATTAACCTTTTTCCAATTTCAGGTCTAAATATTTTGAACTGAAATAACTTATGAGACCAACAAGAGGCGTGTACCTGATTCAAGGTAGATCTGCTAAGATATGATGATCTCTTTTTGATATAAGATCAGTATCTCTAAGTCTCAATTGGATTAAGTACGCCCCCTCGTATTCATTCCCCTTCATTTTACTAGTATCAAATGGAACTACTAAATCAAGTACCTACAGTAATTGATTTGAAAGCTGGTCAATGATTGATTGAATTGAAGTGGTTCACTAATCTTCAGGTGAGTGATATAATTAAAGCAGGTAAAGAACAAATATTTCCTGCTGGTAATCCAGTCTTCGATCCCAGTGACTCAAACATCACCCAGCAACTGTGCTTAAAATGTGCTAGTTTACTATTGAAAATTAATATTTATCTCCAGAATAATCGGAGAATTTGAAAATGTGGTAGGATTGTGAAAATCTAGTAAATAAAAGGCGTTAATAAAATGGATCATCTATATTTCAACAGAAACATCTCAAATCTTGACTACTGTATATAATATTATTATGTAACAAAATAAATTTTATTTTCAACATAAATACTTTTTCATGAAGTCTGGGAGTAGTGATAGCTAAAGTAAGTACCCTTTGGAATCATAATTGTCAGTCTTTCTCACTCCTTCTGCGCTTTCTTATTTCTTCTCCTTAGTCTTTTTCGTTCTTTCAATCGCCTTTTCTTCTTTCATCTGAAAAAAAAAACAAAATGGAATTGAAAAAAAGAGTGACTTGTTGCAAACGAATGTTTTTGAAATGGCTAGTGGATGCTTTCGGTTGGCGGTGGTGTGATGGAGGCCGTGTTATTAGTTTGAGTGCAACGTACCATTTGAGTTGCAATGAAGCGCACACTTCTTGCACATAGATGGAAGTTGTGAGAAACATGTTTTCTGGGTAGCTCATTTAATTTCCTGGCTGCAGAATCATTCCAAACTCAGGTCTCGATCAATCAAAATTCACATCTTCTGTAATTCAGGTCTATTAAATCATAGTTGATAATCGTACTGCATAAACACATCCTTTCAAATATCTCCACAAGATAATAAAAAAACAACAAGGTGTTGTCAATTATCACGATTTTTTAATAATAAAAAGACATGTTTCAGCACCTTAAAATTCACAAGAATTAATCAAAGTAGGACAAGTCCAGAAAACTTAGCGGCTTCGGCACGTCACCAAAACGTGAAATCAGCCGGATAGGAAACATATGCTTCTCATAACTTCCATCAATGTGCGAGCAGAGTGTACTCCATTGCAACTTCCTTACTTGTAGCTGACTCCATGAGCGTAATTTCAGCTTTTAAAATGGGGTGGCAAGGTCTGCCAGGGATCTGGGGGGCTTGGAGGCCGTGGCGAAGCGTGGTATACTTATTTGGTCATCGCCGGGTATATTTTCTATGACCAAATAAGTATATCACGCTTCGCCACTACTTGGAGGGTATGACAGTGATGTGAAATGCACGGGAATCTATGATTTGGGGCAAATGTCCAGTATAAATTCCAGTATATAAATTGTTATGGAATAGGGGAGAAATGGGGAGTCACAAACTTCCGACTTTCCACTTTCGCGAATAATGGAATAAACCACTCGACTTCGACTCTACTTTAGCGCATTCTAGCGGCAGAAATATCATGTCTCAACCTTCCTTTTTGTTTTTGAACATGAAAGCTATTATTGTGTGCCAGTGAAAATTTTAAATAAAAAATCAAGATTGTGCCACGTATATAAACTATAATTTTTCACTTGTTTGCAAATAACTGAAATTATTACTGCCTGATTACTAATTGATAATACGATTTTTGGGGTAGCAAAAAAAGGGGTTTGGGAATTTTGGGGTGGCAACTAGATAGATCGCGTCCTGATGTCTGTGAAGCCGGCTGGATCATCCGGCAGGAAAGAGTGGCTCATCGTCCAGTTCTGTGAGCAAATACAAGGGCCACTCCATAAGTCGTTTCCTCAGAGTTCTCTCGACTGGAATGTTACGTTGCACTCACATACATTACATGGCCTCCACGTCTTTCTTTTAACTGAACAGATTGAAGCTGTAATAAAGGAAGTAAATGAGTTGCACAGAAGAAGAAAGAAGCTTTGTCAATGAGTTTTTTCCATTGCACAGGCAATGAGTGGTTGGTTGAGATGTATATAAATTAAAATGATTTATTCGATATTTTTTCATTATGAGAAACATTTACAGCAAGAAATTATTAGTTAAAAAGAGAGGAGTCTGATAACTGTGAATATTGGTGTACTGATATTCATTTAGCTTGGCGGATGGCATTAGGTAGACAGATAGAGAGATATTATTTTTTGCAATCGGACTCTACGGTCATCAGCAACGTCAAGAAATAATATCTCTCTATCTATCTATCTAATGCCATCCGCCAAATTAAATGAATATCACTATATCAAAAACTGGAAAAGCTTCTTTCAGCCAGTACATGTTCCAATAAATACTACATCCTTGCTTATTATTGAATAATATGTAACAACCTTTCACTTCTTAATTTTTTGCCCTCTACCTGCCTATTACAAGGAAAAACATAGTTAGCTAGGTATTTTTTGTACCTTCTTCTTTCCAGCACAGCCCTCCATGTAGCCAACTGTTTTTTCATTTGTTTTGCTTATTGCACTGTTGTACAATTCTTGTACAATAAAAATGGCTTATTCTGTTTTTCATTGTTTTTTTTTGTGTTTGAGTAAACTGAATTGAAAAATGTAGGCCTTATACAGTGATTCATTTAATTTGACGCTTAGCATTAGATAGATATCATTTCTCGACGTTGCTGATGACCGTAGAGTACGATGACAAAGAAATAATATCTCTCTATCAATCTATCTAATGCCAAGCGTCAAATTAAATGAATATCACTGTAACTTGAAAGTAGAGACAGCTCATTCATTTGAAAACTGAAATAGCCTATTATTAATAATAGAATATCAACTTTTACTTACAGTGGTCAGCTGGTATCAGGCTAGAGTAGAAGCAATCTTGGAGGTGATCACAATATCAGCAATTTTATGTGATACGGTAGGAAGAAGTCATAGTACTCGAATGAGTCCTCACTATATCACTGGATTTGAATGGAGTGAAACATTTCAAACATTTACTGCCTTCTTTCGCCAGTTCAACTGTGGTGCAGGATCTACACATATGATGTTTGCAAGGAATTCTATATAAATTATCTTCAGTTCCACATACAGAACAAGAGTTTCTTTCAAAATCAGTGTGTTTTTTTAGAGTACTGTTGGAGGCAAACCGTTTTAGGGATTCGTTGAGACTATCACTTTTCAAAGAATCAAAGGAACTTATACTAAGCTTAGAACATGATTTCTCTTTTGAAGCACTCGAGTTATTTTGCGTAGAGTTGAAAAATGTAGGTTGTTGATTCCCATTAGTCAGTGTGTCATCTTCCCGAATATGATTTGTATAATCACTGCCCAATTTACTTGAATTTGAGTACAGTTCGCTATCTGTATTTTTGGATACAAGTCGACAAACTTTGGCACCTCCAGTTGGAAGTCCTACAGTTCTTGACGAGTGTTTTAAAAACTCGATATCACAGTTTCTAGCTAGGAATTCGTCGATTCGCAACTTCAATGAAGAACTGTACACAGGTTTACTGATATCAGTGTAGATTTTTCCGGTGAATGGATCGTTGGCTGAACGACCGTACTTCTCTTGTTCAGCATTGTATCTTTCCAAAGTTTTCAAGTCAACAATTTTTCCGCTGGGCAAAACCATTGGGATCTCCATCAATTCATTGGTTATAACATCTAAAAATTCTTCAGGGATTATTTCACAAACATTTGATTGGTTTGAATCAGTTGCTTGACTTTCGACGTTAGTTTTTCTTCTTTTGTTGCTGACAGGTTCAGAATAAGGGGTTTCAATCTTCAACCAAATTCCTAATATTTTATTCTTGATCTGTTCAGAGCACGTATTGCTTAGACTACCCCAAACTTCAATTCTCTTCAGAGCTGGAATTGTTGAGTTCTTAGTTTTAATTATATTCACCTTCAAGTATCTTACATTCACGTACCTGCTAGTCCTAAATGGCTGTTTCAGTAGATTTTCGTGTGATTTTTTGAAATTATTTTTATTGAACCGATGAAAAATAAATCCAGTTTCATTGTTCAGGAACGCTTTACAAAGAAATGAATCAACAAGCGTTGTATCGCCCGTGAAAAGTTCGATACCAGAAGATACCTGTGCACCATTTGAAGACAATAACACTACATGGTCAATTGAAATTTGTTCTACAAATTTAATATATATTGAAACGGGAGGTCTAATAAATCTTTCTGCACGGAATCCTGTTTGTTTTTCAATATAATTCAATGATATGAGATTTTTCACACTGCAACCATCACTTTCAGATACACTGCACCAAATTGATTCAACCAAGCCTTCATTGCAAAAATCTATCAACATTATTTCTCAAGCTAGCAGTAGACCCAATTAAAATTTGAGATTAATTATTGTGACACTCGATATTAGTTAAAAAGTAGTCCTACATATTAAAAAACTCACACAAAGTAATAATATTTATGAATTATTTGTTATGAAGTATGAACCAACCACTCACTGACATATAGATTAGATTTGAGGTTAACTTTCCCGAGGCCTGAACAGCTGAGAGTTGACGTTGGCATATCGATGCTCAGACTCCGATATCTGTGAATATCGATATTCTTGGTTAAAACCAAGCAGGTGAATTACCTATTTCTCTCCAAAAATAATAATCATCAACTTTTGAAAATTATTATAAACATACGATTATTCCAAGAATGGAATTATAATATCAATCAAATAATAAGTTATTTATATTTCATAACTTTTACTAGGCTACCTACTACCGTTTACAAGCTATTCTATCAAGTCTTATTTCAGGCCATTCTCGATCTGTTAATTTAATATTTCTTTATTCACTTCACACACATTCGTGTACATTAGTAGTTCCATTTTTTTCAAAAGAAAATAATACCATTTCCCTCAGTTAAGCCCAAGTTATAATTATGTGCTCTGAAAATGCGGGGTATTGAGCGCCATTTCACCATATACGTTGTCTTTGCCGCAGTCAGTTGACCGGGGAGTCCTCAGGATTTCATTTTCCATCTCAGAGCTCACGCTCATTCAATCACCACATAATATTATGTGCATGCTGACAATAAGCGCTGTATTATGCCATATCCACACATTGGCCGAGCAGAGGCGAACGTGAGTGTGTGGATGGGTCGCTCGGCTCGCCTTCGCTCTATTTTTTTGTCGGTCGGTGAGCGAGATCAAAGGAGACGAGGGTTGGCCAATGTGTGGATGCGTCATTACACTATTTCACACGTTAAAAGCGGGTCGTGTTATAGGTAGTGTTTATTCAGCCCTGTATTTGCCGCCTTTTCAGCACTATAGTGCGATTCAGGTCAAGAAGTCAGCATTGCTTAGATGGGAGTTTGCTATCCTTGTTCAGCACAAGGCAGTTGCTGATGTCTCTATCCTATTCGCACTGTGCATTGTTGTCGCACACAGTCCCAACAAACGTTTGGTGCAGTTTTCTCTTTCTCTATCAATTAAACTTGGCATCAATGCTCCACATATAAACAATGCTGACTTCTTGACGTGAATCGGACTATAGTATGACATGGGCTTTAGGCTACTTGAAATAATGCTCATTTTCACTGGACGAATTTTCTCCATAGAATGGTACCTATTTTTTCAAGTACTGTATATATATATTTTTTTCACTTGCCATGCAGTAGTAGATGAATCATCATAAGTGCTAAAAGATCTTAATTTCCAAAAAATTACGGGGGCAAGGTTTGTCATCATCTAAAAAAATACAAATTGATTATTCAATACTCATTTTTATTGCCTGAACACAAAAAACGATACAAAAAAGCTTGTAAATGTATCACAACGTTAGGAACAATAAAAACTAGAAGAGAATCAAGTTTCATACTAAAGACTAGGCTTATTTCCATTCGTCGTTAATTCTACAATGTCTTGAATTGGATCTTGATCGGCCGTATTAAGCAGATTGTATTGATTATGCAGACAAAGTATCTGGCAATAATACAGTAATGTATTGATTACACCAGTTCGCTGGTGCCTGCCACCTGAATAACGCAGTAACTGCTGTCAAGGATTATTATCCACGCCCTCCCTATGGGTTCACCATGTTCCCATAAGATGACGCAAGCCGCGAGCAGGACTAACGGGTCTCCAGACCAATAGAAGGTAGGAAATTGCCCAATGTCCCTATAACATGTCATGATGTTAGCTCGTCTACACTCAGCTTCCAGTCTTGCTCCAGAACCTGAACAAAAATGAAACAATATTGTCATTAAAATAGCGTGAAACGTGATAATTACATTCTGGACAAAAGAAGAGACACATATAGCAGGATTCTTTTAAATTGTCATAAAACAGCTGATTGATGTACGCTCGTTTAATAACGGTAAATCTGCTGTTTTTTGACAAGTTAAAAGAATCCTGCTATAAGTATTATTGATAAATTGATAACGCCCTACATCAATGAACTTTTTGTTCTTTTTTAGCATGAAACTAGCTAAAATGACATAATAAAGGAAAATAACCTACACCCAACAGTTAAAAATCCCAAACATCTGAAATCAGGATTGGAAAAAGTGAAAACTCACTGATTTTTAAAATTTACATTTGTTAGTTTTTAATAGTGTTAATCATAATTTCTGAAGTTTGGAGCATTTCAGACTACAGTTAGTAAAGGTGCCTGGTATCTGGTTTATCTTCTACTTCAACTCTCTACATCTACAAGTTCCATCAGTTTAAAATACCGGCTAATCTATCAAATAATCTCGTTATACATCCTTTAATTATACATTAATTAGACCACGATTCTTAGAATATTTTGCCGAATATCTCAATAACCACAGCAGTTACAAACTTCCAACATTCATTGAATTTTGTAGAAATTTCAAGTAACGTTGACTTTTTATTGAGGTGTAGTGAATTTTGTCGTAAGTTAACGGTGATGACAGAACAAGAAAAACTAATATTCAAATTAAACAGTTGAAAGAATAAGATCAGAAAATAATGTTTTCTTTAATGAGGTTCATTTAATTTGGCGCTCGGCATTAGATAGATAGGCCTACATAGAGAGATATTATTTCTTGACGTTGCTGATGACCGTTTATAATAATAATGATAATAATAATAGTATATTAATAATTTCAAAATATTATTTATTTGCCATCGTACTCTACGGTCATCAGCAACGTCAAGAAGTAATATCTCTCTATCTATCTAATGCCAAGCGCCAAATTGAATTAATCTAATTATATATTCCAACATATCACTTGAAAAAACAATAAAATTGAAGTTCAATTTTTATTGATACTTTACATATTTAAACTTCAAAGTGATAGGAGTAAATGCACATCATCTAGTAGAGAATCTATGAACTATTAACATAGATGAATGCAATAAAAATATAATTTTTTTTCAAGGGAGGAACATGAATTTCATAAGTTTTGGAAGATTACAAAAAATATACTCACATATATCATGGAGCAAGGACATTTGATGGAAGCCAGAGTTAGGCTAGTTCGGGTTTCAGAGATGATGCGATACCGCAACTTCAGCTGGCATTAATTCAAGAGGTACCTGACAAAAAATAAGACATTTTTTAATGCTATTTCACAAAATAATGGATGAAATGAGTAATAGTTTCTGTATTGAAAATAACTCAAAAGAACTAATGAATGGGGTTGAGATTGATAGTCATAGCTCAGTACGAATTAGATTACAAATTCAGGACATATCTCTTCAGTAGGTTATGTGAGTACTGACGAATTAACTAGAATATTCAGCAATAAACAGTAATTGATTCTCAATGTAAGGTCAGACAGGCTCACGTCCAAAACTGTTTCCATTCCAAAAAAAAAAAAAATAGTACAAGTAGTATTGTGAGTATCAAGAACATATAGGTACGTTACTACTGTAAAAACTATTGATCAATATAAACTAATATAATATTTAGTCAAAAGCAATAACAAATTTCCCCAAACATATAGAAAATAGACAAATAAAACGAACAAAAATAGTACAAGTAGTATTGTGAGTGTTAAGAACATATAGGTATAGTACTACAGTAAAAACTATTGATCAATATAAACTAATATAATATTTAGTCAATAGCAATAACAAATTTCCCCAAACAAAATCACTTCCAAAGAGTGAAATGCTTGACTACAACCACCATTGCCGAAGTTTTTGACCTAATGAATCAATACTTTAGAAAGGAGCGACAACCCAAATTATAAAAACCAATATCAAATTGATAGTTTTGTAGTCTCTAATACGAGACAATAATTCAATACAGTTGGACATCGAATAGCAGTTCAGGAAATATCACAAGAGCGAGAAGAGAAGATTAATTATTGCGGATGCTCATATAGAATGTTTCATTTTCCAAGTTGAATTTGTAATCGGTATTCCCAAATAATATATTCGGGAGTGGTATTTCCTCCCCGTAAGAATGTTAGGTTCTTTAACATGATGCACCTAAATATTGATCATCGCTAAATTATTGTTGGTGATCCATCAGAAATGCCACGTCAACCATGCGAAAACAGGTGAATCATAGGTCGCAGCACATATGCCCAGTCGCAGAGTTATTCCAAACGAGTTGACCGTACGTCGATCGATGACCAAATTTGAAGAAAACAGGCTCAGTGGAAAGTAGTGAGGCCCTGGAGCGTTCATCAAGTCATCCATCTTTTTTCCATTAGGACCTCATTGTTCAATATCTCAAGTCCCATGGTAACAAGACATGATCCAAAAGGTCCACTTCCAAGAACAGCTGATAAGACCTACCAAACTAACGGGAAGGGAATACGCGAATTGAAATTCGGCTTGGAAAATTAAACACCATATAGTTGCTATTTTGTACCTCCCAATAAGAGAAAGAATCGAACGAATTACATTACCGTACACCATTGTAAATGAACAAATAAGAAGAGTTTTTCATCTAATTTTTGGAAATGCAATGCAACAGAAAACGTTGTGAATTTAAATTTGACAAGACACTCCATCAACACACCCTTTAGATGTGATTAAAATTAATATAACAAAATAAATATTCTGTAAATAGACTAAGACCGGTAAATTTTCAAACAGTTTTTTTTTCAAATTCTACTTTGATCTCTCAACATTTTCGCTTCCAATTGATAAATCTAAAAAATAGAATAACAATAATATCCTACACAAATATGATTGTTGGAAATCAAAGACCATTGACAACCTGATAATCTGAAGCAAGTTTTAGTCACAACGTTCTCTTTTGCATAGCATTTCCAAAATTTAGATAAAAAACTACAACAATTTGAATACCTAACAAGAAAGATTCAATCTTGTATTTTGAATTACTAATAATCTAGAATCCACAAAATAGAGATTCAAAACAAATAAGTAATCAGTAACAACCAACCACGGTGAGACTCCACATTACCCAGCTGGTGAGAATCAGTAGAGTTTCTATCCTTATCGGGACTTCACCTCTTCTTAGATGAGAAAGACTCATCAACCCGGTGAAGGAAGTCCGACTCCAGATGCATGAAAAGTAATCCATTGGAGTCCACGCTGATCTCATGAACCGATGGCTTGACAATTCCACATGCAATATCTAAGCTTGCAAGAATCGCGTTACAGAGAATGAATCTAGTCAACATACATGACAACAAGAAATCATAACAAATAGAAATACCACGATCAACACCACATGAAATGTTACAACTGTCAATATTTACAGTATTGAATTCACACCATTAGCATGCATCAAGTTCCCCAAGGAAGAGAGAAAAAGAGAGGATTATGCTGCTAAGGTATGCCTCAAAACGTGGATGCTGCAATGGGGTAACACACCTATGGAAATAGGATGAAGCAATGGAAAAGATTAAATGAGAGGTTGAAATTACTGTTAGCAATTGTTCCCATATTTATAAAACATTTGTTTAACAATCGTCAAACTGTATTCGTTGAAAATGGAAGATACGACTTCATAATGGATTTCAAGAAAGACTTGAACTTATTAATGGATTTCAAATACAGTACTTCGCAATCGATATAATACATTGTCAAGTAAGTTCAGTATGAATAATATGCTCCAGAGATCATAGAATAGAAATTCTTGTATAATTTAATCCAAGTTATTAATGACTAATTTTTCTAAATTTCCAGTAAGGTACCGTATTTGGTTGAGTATGAGCTAGTTTCGACATCAGTTCGCTCTTTGGCGTAGCAACTGCGGTAGAATACAGCAATTGGAAAGTTAAAGGATGATAGTAAGGTAAGGTGGTGATGAAAAGGCATCTAGATGGATGTTCAAAACAAGAGTGAATAAAAAATTCAATATTGTTTCATTATTTGATAGAATTGAGTCTCGAAACACGTTCATACTCAAACAAATGTTGCCAAAGTGGAATTCGTTATCAGAAATGTTATTCAGTGGAAAGTCATGAGACTATTATAAACATTTTTACTCTTGTAAATGATCTATGAGAATTCATTCACTAACTACTACAGGATTAAGATTAAAATTACCATTTTTAGGTCAAAATGTAATAATTTCTTGGGAGTATCAACTATAGAGCGTATATAAAGTTAGAGAATTGGCTCACGTAGAGCCACTGATGAATTCAACGCTATAAGTGTAAGAAGCGGAGATTTCAGACAGTGAAAAAGTCAACAGAATTTCTAGAATAAGTTGTTTCATAACAAAGCAACAATTTTAAACATCAAGACCAACAAAAAATATTTTAAACAGAAGCAAAATAAAATAAGTTCAATTACCAACCGCAGCCAACTTGTAAATTCCTCTGATGCAAATATTTGAATAATTCCAAATCCTCGTCAGATCAACTCCTGCTGGTTCACGAAGCTGTATTCACCTACCAAATCAACTAGAAGAAAATAAAGCAACAAACTTGATATTTGAAACAATCAAGACCCTATTGTTTTTTCAGATCAACAAAAATGCTGAAACCTCAGTGAAAATTGAACTTACCGATTTTACAACACGCCAACAAATATTCAAAATCGATCCCACAACAGTGGGAATTCAAGTTTCAAGTCCAGGAATATGAAAGCCTAGAAAAAAATCGGTGAAAAATAAAAATACAAAACCAACATTCAAGTGGATACATATTTGATATTTTGAAAATACTGATGTTTCAAGAGATTTTAACCAGTAGACTTCATCCGAAGACTGAAGTTTCACCAATAGACTTCAACCTGTTCAGGAACATTAGAATAACATTTATTTGTATTAATTGATTTCACACACCGTCTATCAACTCTATTCAGGATTCAAAATTTCAGAAGTTATCAAAAGAGTGAGATTCCAAGCTAAGAAATTGAGTTCAACAGATAAAAAATAAGCAGCTCGTGGAATAAGTGAATAAACTGAAAAATTAATCAAGTTTCAATAAAAATTGTTTACAACAGTGAATGATTGAAACTTTATTCAAAGAGGAATTGAATAATAACCTAATAGCAATTGAATAATTACGAGTTATCATAACAAACAATTAAAAGAATGACAATGCTGCAAGAATCAAGCATTAACAATTCCCAGCAATCAAAATCGGAAAATAGTCAGTTCAGTGTGGCTTCTTAAAGTAGATTACCCCGCCAACAAATGAAAGAAAGCTTAAACAATGAGGAATAAAAATCGCCTGCCTGACTTATCAATTCAAAAGAATGTTGATCCTTCCAGTTGATTGAATCTGAAGTAGCTTGTTGCACCATACACCAACAAAATACATGCTTGAATAGATTCAACACTTTCAAGTAAGAAAAATAACACCAATGAAAATGACAACTCACCCAATTTTCATTTCAAAATTATTCTTCCACAAATGAAAAGCTGATCCACGATATTCTTCATCTGGAAGAGCATTCGCCATTTTCTCTCCAATAAAGTCCAGTGATGCAGTATTGGTTCTACCTGATGCTTTCAAGACTACACATAAGAGCAACATAAACTTAACTTCAAATGAAAATAACAACAGCCATAATCAAGACGTTTCAAGCATCCACCCTTGATCTGATGCAAACCTACATAAGCAATTCGCATTCTTCATAAAATTTGTAGAGCAAATATTGATGATGTGGAATCTTTCCGTAATAGAAAAACTTTTTGAAATTGTCAAACTCGCATTCGTCATGTGTTTGCCAAACGTCATAAACAATTAATGGCTGAGTCTACTCAACAGCATTTCCTTTTTTCAAGAAGTGACAATTTTGATAACTATGATTGACATACCAAAAATCATTATCCTTGTAGCTCATATTTTATACAAGAATAACAATGTATTTCCTTTTTGTGGTTCTTTGGAGGCCAGAGTTCATTGGCTAATGTTCACTATTTTTGTAAAATATCAATTCAACAGCTGTTGACAATATCTAAGAATGAAAGGAAACTATACTAGCGGCCACGAAATAAGGCAGCTAAAACATTTTGAGCTGTTGTCAAGTCTTGCCAGCTAACTTCTTAAACAATGCAGGGGAATCAACTCCGACGCTCGTAAAAGGCAGCACTGGAAGCCCAACGTTGTCAATTTTTGATGGGGAGCAAGCAATTTTCGACTTTCCATCGCTTTATCGGTCCCATATCGGACAACAGCGCAAAATCTCTCAGCCACCTAATTTCGCGGAAACTAGTGTGAACTCACCCAATGTATTTCGTTTGAAATCAACAAACACTACTCTATTCGAACTTACTTCACAATGAATCGAATTCAATATATTGCATCACAGAATCTGCTTTCAATATCAAACAAGAAACGATCTATCATTGAAAAATACAATTGAATAATGATAGGCAACAAATAGAAATCACTAGGAGACAATTGTAATATAAACCCCAGAAGAATCTTCTGCAAGGGAAATACCAGAAGTAACATAATTTTGTTTCAATAATATAATTATCAAGTTCCTATAATATCAATTTTGTAACCGTACTATATTGATTGTTCTACGCCTTTTAAAAAGGAATATTATCAAGTCATCATTGATTATACAGTCAAATCCAAAAGTAATAAGCCTCATTTTATCCTGGTACAAAATTATCGCGCAGAGCCACAACATTATGATGAATTTTGTCATTTTATGATGGTGAATGTTGTATCCACTCGAGGCAACTGAGTTGTTTTTCAAGTGATAGAAACTTACTGGCAAGAGAATTGCAACAGAATCGTTGGAGCGTCATGTCTAGTCCAGCTTCAAGTTTCTTATGAAATGCGTCATCAATGTTTCACAAGAATTTTAAACTAGAATTCGGCCCAAGCGAGGGGACAGATTGAAACCAAACCATCTCACAGAAAATCCCCTTACTGTATTTTTCCTACAGCGCCTGCCAAGTCCGAAAATAATGTTCCAGTGACTCAACAGCAACATTTTCTTGCTATGCGCTCGAAAAGAATTCTGGAGAGAAATGCCTCGACTCGACCAGGGCCATCAAAGCCAGCTTACACCACAGCAGCCTTTGACAATACTTAAAAAGTAATACAAAAACCACTAATTATGCCTGTTGATGTTTAGTACCCATTTCAAAGGGAATTCTATCTAGCAAATCACTCGCAAAAATTGCATTACAATGAAGGCTCATTACTTTTGAATGTGACAATGATGAATAATCGAGTGTTGGAAAAAGTATCCTTCCATCAGCTCTATGGAATTACTTTCCATTTCATAATAATTTCGTGATTATAATATTGTTGTGGGCTTCTTATTATTTTGTATATAGTTGAAATGTTAAGTCAACTCCAGACATGCGGAATTCAGCAAACCACTACATGTGTGAATGGTTCGTTCGTTGGTGTTTGCCAAATACCGCTAGTCTAGAGCCACCTTCACTATAATATTATTTTGTATTCTCAAACACATCGACTTCATAAAAAACCACTTCTGAAAACTGTATAACCAAGGGGCTGAACAATATGCAAGAAATTGTCTCTATGATAGATTGGAATTCGACAAAAAGTAAATTTGATCAACATTCAATAAGCAGAGAAGAGATACTATTTGGTTTTCCCAAACTTGCTTTCAAACTGAGTTAACCAAAAACTTCTTGTGAATGTAAATATATTCTACAAAATATATACTGTATCAGATTCGTCAGCCAAATCAATTCTTGTTGTTTTCCCTAACTTTCTTTGATTTGCAAACATACCCTACAAAAACTTGAATCTTCACTCATATTCACTGTAGAAACAATGAAAGAAAAAAAACAACAACGGGGGAAACAGCAAGGACACCTTTAAAGAGCTAAAGACAACCTTGCCAGGGAAATTGAAGGACCTGCGCCATTGTTTGAAAAACATTTTGCAGCCTCATCAACAAATTAAAACCAACAACAATTCGAAGAACAATACCTTTAATCTGGAATTATAATAATTTATGGTTCAATTGATAAAAATGAATTACTAAAAATATAAAAACTTCTCCTTGACAGCAAAATGATAATGCACAAGATTTGTCTAGGTACAACAATGATAAATATTAAAACTCAAAACTTATAAATAATGCACTGATGTATATGATATTGAACTCAACCGCTCAATAAATTAATGTCGACCATCAAACTATTACTAAATGGAGTTGAGTGACCTACCTAAGCATCTACTACAAAGAATTGTCGAGTTAGCCTACGATTCCTATTAATCATCTAGTCATCTCCTATGATTATATTCATAAACATCTGTTAAAAATTTGATTGTGAAACTGGATTTCTGATTGAAAATCGCCAAGAAGAAGCAGTTGAGCTCGAGTGAGCCGACAGATTTGACAGCTTGATAAAAATCTAGAGTTCATAGAGACACGCACACAAAATACCTTTCAAGAACATCATGGAATACTAATAACAAAGACATAGAGACAAAATTTCAGACGACGTCACTGGCTAGACGAATCTTCATCCAAGTCGAGCAACCAAACACAATCAGCCAACATTGATAATGGTTATACTCAGAGCGCTAGGCTACTCACATCCACTGCATTGCATTATTCAGAAGAAGCGCACCTCTAGGCTACGCCCATCCCAGCGGATACGGTCAAAGCTGTCTGAAAACATCTTATTAAGGAAAACCAACAGACTGGCAATTCATTTCAAACAATAATAAAAAGCGAACAAAATGTTAGACGTGACAATTAAGGCGCGGATACACGTAGCATGCACACTGTACATCGTGTGGACTGACATTTCCCATTCAATCCATGTCATGCTTACTAAGCAACGTGTATCCGCACCTTTAGGCACTACTCACACTTGTAATACTCAAATCGCGAAGCGACTGGATACTCAGCGTCTCGGTTAACAAACATGTCTTTTCAAATGATGACGTTCAGAAAATACGGTTGCAGGATCGTCTGAGCGTCATCATTTGAAAACACATGTTTGTTATTATAGTCGCTGAGTATCCAGTCGCTTCGCGATTTGAGTATTACAAGTGTGAGTAGAGCCTTAGGCCTACTGACATTCAAGTATGAGAATATATTTTTAAAGAAGTGATTGAAAGTATTACTTTACATCAATATATTCTCTCTGTTCTCATTTTATTTCATCAACACATGATTTTTGTTTTGTATGCTATGTTAAGGAAGCTATTGAAAGCCTGTTGCCTTCAAATGTTGCCTTCACTGAAAGTATTTCAAAGTATTGCTTTACTCTATGATTTATATTCTCTCTATCTTCAATTTATTTTTTATGAAAACATGAATGTTTGCTGGCTATTGTGAATCAAGAATATTTTTTGGCCATCAAGTACAGAGTCATTATACAATAGGCTTTGTCAATGGTGAACCTGTTGCCTTCAACTATACTATATCTAGAACTGAACAATCTGATCAAAAGCTCAAACTCGTTTCAATAATGCCTTGAATTTGCCTTTAGAATCCTAGTCCTTGATTTGTGAAGTCATCGTATGCACATAGATATGATCAAGGCGGATATCTACTTTGCTATTAATTCTTTACTTTTCTATATATCTGGATATTTTTCAATGGGCCTACATTGTTTTGAGTACACTTCAAAGGATACTGATAGCACGGTTGGCTTCCCATTGAGACGCGAACTGCACGAGACCGGTGTCCTTGCCCCTTAGTTCAGCGTAAGTTACGTTGCCGGCATCGCTGAACTTATCTTTCAGTTGCTGCCAGGTCACATTTGGAGGTAACTGAAAAAAATTATCAAAATCATCAATCACACTGATTCAATAAAAATAAAGAGCAATTCTACAAGATTTCAACACACTGTTTTATACTCATCATAGATTTCGCGTTGAAATAACATTGGCAAAGATACAAATCCCTTTGTCCACACTTGGTCGATTTTGTGAGCTGCGCTGTATGCTACCAATGCTCAAGAATATGCAGCATACTGTGCAGCACACAAAAATCTATCAAGTGTGGACATAGGGTATAACATGAAAATTATTGGAAAATAGACAATATTTTGATAAGTGGATTTTCAAAGATGTCAACAACATTCACAGGATTACAACATACTGTTTTATATTCAACATATATATTGCGCTTTAAATCAATACTGTATTGACAAATATATGAATAATATGAAAATTATTGAAGAAACAATATTTTTTATTATAGTGGATTTTACAACGTTTGATAGGTTTTGGGATAATGTAATGCTCATTCTCACAAGGTATTTGATCAATCATATGACTTCTTATCAAATAAAGCAAACAATTTATTATTAATATTAACCTGATATAATCTTGACTCTCGCAGATTATTTCATTCTTTAAAAGTATTTTTGAAACTTCTTTAAAAAGGTATTTTAAAGACTTTAAATTAAGACTTTTGATGTTTGTCGAAGAAACAATATTAATTATAGCGGATTTTAAGTTTGATAATTGCTATATTTGATCAATCATATTACTTCTTTTATCAAGGTACGTTTCAAAAGGTACGTTTACATTTTGGATATAGGTAGAAAATACATGAGTCAAGGTACTTACAAGCCGATCATTCAAACAAAATTTTTTCATTTAAAATGTATGAGAAATTAATGAAGCTCAATTGTTTAAGCTTAGAGTGAGCAAATGTCTCTGGACTTATCTCAATAAACTCATCTTTTCTGGACAATCATCTCATACACGTGAAAGAGAATGAAAACACATCAAAAGTAAATTTAGAACTCGCAATCAACATTTTTGAGTCGATTAAGGAAAGCATACTCACATTTCTGACAAGGACAGTGTCGGTTGGCTGACCGGAGCTGGGCGAGTTGCCAGAATTCTGGTTGCCCAAGCTGCCCAAATTTGAGCGGCGCGTATAGTCACTGTTCTGATTACTCAAACTGCTCGACAATCCTTGCAGACTATCAAAGTCATTGCGGCTGCCAAGGCTGTTTCCTGGTCCTGAAAATATTAAAGAATAATTTATGTAGTAGAATTAATTTAATTTGGCGGATGGCATTAGATAGATAGAGATATATAATTGTTTTGCCATCGGAATCTACGGTCATCAGCAACGTCAAAAAATAATAATAATAGAAATTGAATTAATCTTGATAACAATTGGCAATAATATATTCGTAAGATTCAAGAGTTTTTGTGCAATAGGCTCCAGCCTGAACCAGCGATAAGATTCCAATTATTTTCTTTTTTACATTGGATCTGGATTCAACAGATTCAATTAAAGTACAACCTGATAATAAATTGAAAATTGCATCCCGAATCTCAACACAATTTCATTCACTAGGAAATGAAACTCTAGTTTAAAAGCAGCTCCTCTTTCCAATCTAATACAGTTTCAAAACAGGAGGATTACCTAAATTGTCATTTTTCATGTATTCAAAGCTGCTGTGAGCACACACCATGCAATGACTAATCGGTGTTGTTTTGCTTACAATCTGTGATAAACTTGTCTTGAAATCAGTATTATTCAAAACTTATAGTGCCAGTTCCATGAAAATGTTTCCTTATAATACAGGAGGATTACCTAAATATTGTAACATATTTCTGGCTCCGTATGTATTCAAAGCAGCTGTTCCTATAATGAGTTCTCATAAGCTACTTTATTTATGAAGTAATATTAGAAATTCGAAATTATTGTTAGTTTAATAGTTTTCTTGGATCAAGATACTTAGGGCCGCTTTCCCCAACGCTGCTTGAGCGCAACAGCTGATGCTCGAAATTTTTTTTCTATACTTTTCCTATTCTCCGAATAAGGCTAAAGCTAGCTGCTTAAGCAGCGTTGGGGAAAGCGTCCCTGAGTAAGATGGATCATTAACAAAACCAGTTATCTAAATTTAGGATAGAAGCAGTTTTGAACGAATGCCTTCCAACATTGTAATGTAGGCTATATCTTCAATTAATAAATGGAACAAGGCTAACAACTCGTGTCACTAACAATCTACATGCTCCACTAACCGTCAAAATTGCGAGAAAGACCAGCATTGTTGAACAAACTGTTTTGCGAGTTGAGCTGGTTGCCGCCGCCGCCGCCCCCGCCAAAGCTGCTTCCCAGGCCGCCGCCTCCACCGCCGCCCCCGCCAAACGCAGAGTTGCCGCCTCCCAGAGACGACAGATCGCCGGCACCGTTTCCACCCGCCGCCCCCATTAGGCTGGCAATGCCTGAGGCCGCACCACCAACTGTTCAACAAAATCAACAACAATATTAGACAAGTTTGAGTGGTAGAAGGGAGAACTCACTATACTTGAATAGATAGTTATAGAGAATAGAGGTGCGGTATGAGGATTGCGGAGAGCTATCTCTCGCACAAAGTTCTCGGACAAATGTCAGGTGCAATGAACAATGAAAATAAATTTCTGTTTCAAAACAGCTGATCATTTCATAAGTTGAAATGTTGATCGGCTCACCTATCCCTATGTTAAAGCAATGGCAGAAATTGAAACTTTATCGCTCATTTCTCATCTCCACGATAACTTTTTTCAAAATGTAAGACCTTATCAAACATCTACTCAATGAGATCTTTCAAATGAGATGTGAACGAACAAATTCGGTTGAGAAACCACGGAGGAGTTCTGTTTACAAAAAAACATGTTCGCCTTTTAATAATATAGATATGTGTACAATTATTAGAATTTTTAAAGGAGGCCAACATATTGTAGGCTATCATCGAAATTATAGCACTTCGATGATGTGCTTTAATCGTTTAAATTTTAATCATCGATATTATCATCGCTACAATCGAGATTATTTCAAACGCTGTTGTTTATGCTCTAGAATAGTTCTTAATATGTTTATAATATGCTCTAGTTCTTCTATGTGTCTAATGATTAGAATTTCTAAAGGAGAGAGAAAAAGTGATCAACTTACGTGGTCGCCTGGCAGCACTGTCCATGAGTCTATCAACTCCAGCCGCCGAAAGATTTAGGCCAGCATTGGCAGCCAAGCCTGTAAAAAAACAAAAAAATCAGCCAACAACTAAGGCTATCATGATTCAATAAAATCAAGTTTTTTCATTTCAAATTTAGTTACAACACAGAAGTTACTAGCTTTATTGCTATAATTAATGTTATAGTTACAGAAATTGCTATAACAGGGCGATTGAAGCTATTAAACTCTGGACTATTTATCAAAGTTTGGGAAAGAAGCAGTTTGGATAATGTCTATTGATTCAATCCTTTAATCTATGTATTTTTTCAAATAAATGAATAAATAAATAAACTAAGTTCTAGCTCAAAACTTGCGAATTCGAAACTGAATTGAAAAATGTTTCATAAACTGTGAACAAATAATTAGAAATTTTCTTAATTACAATATACCAATCGGAAATATTGAGTCTCGGAAAAAATATTAAATTAGTCATTGTGATATTGATTCTAGTATTTTAACGTGAGAATTCTTACCTAAAGCATTAGTGATTTGGTTGCCGACACCCAGAGAAGCAGCAGTCGAGCCTAGAATTAGAAATTTTTAAAATCAATATACTTTTCACATGCAAAGGAAAGTTTTCGCAATCAGTCTTTCGTTACTCTTTGACAAAGCATCTAATTGAACAATACGTAGTACTTTTTATAGAGCGTTGGTAAGTCAATTGAGGACTATGCAAAAGATTTTAATTAAACGTTTTGACTGACAGGAGACAAGATAAAAAAGATGAAGAATGTAAAAAGATAAAACAAGAATAAAGTGTTTTGTTTACGAAACTTACATTCAACAGAAGAGGGCTGTTAATAGGTAACAGAAAATAATTAATTATAATAAACTATCGTTGATAATAAATAAGGATAAGCTGATAAGAACTTGCAATACCATCAAACCATTATAATTGAAGGATAATAAACCAAATTAGTTGTAATTATGTATTATTTTCATCAATATTAATGGAATTGAAGTCCTCACCTAATGCAGCAGCTGCAGCGAATGGTGATGGCACACCAGCCGAGGCGATATTCTGGACAACATTGTTCAAGTTGCTATTAAGCATCTGCAAGGACGGCAGGTTATCTGAAATTAATATAATAATGTTATCTGGTTAATATAATATAGGCTAATAAAAATATAATATTATTGGCAGGTTGTCTGATTATAATCAAAGTAGAAATTAGATGATCTTGCAATATTAATGAAAACAACTATTCCTATTCAATTACTACCATAGAAGAAACTCAAGCAAACATCCAATTCATTCACCACTTCACCTTTGATAGAAATAAAAACCACAATCTTTATAAAAGACGTTTAAAGCACATTTAATTCCGTAATTAGATTGAGATGATTGGCAATGCAATTAGAACTAAATTCTCATACATAGGCCTACCATGAAAACATTAAGTCACATTATTCATAAAAAGTAGATTTTAATAATCTAAATAACTGACTTCATCATGTTTAGAGAAATTGAATACGAAGACACTAATGGCCAGTTGCACGAAAGCCAATTGAATTTGGAGCTCAGGTCGATTATCTAAGCCTCGAAGTGTAATAGGCTTATGTGTGTTCTACAATAAGCTATTTTACGTTTAAAACGTAAATCGTTTAATCCATAGTTTTCCATTAAATCGTCTAAAAATTCATAGTTTTAAAAATCCATCGTTCTAATACAATAAACGATGGGATAAAATCTGGCAACATTGTACAACAGTAATTTCATCAATTGCTGATTTGAGAGCAAAGATTAATCAAGTTTAAAATAGTTTGAATAATTATTAAACAACCGTAATATGATTATATTCAGTTATATTTTATAGAATGGAATATCAATTTCAAATCGACTATCCACTTGATATCATCTATCACCATTGCATAAATTATCCTTACCATTTCATCCATTTCCATAGAAATTTATTCACATTTCATATTAATTTCAAAAGGTTTCAACACTCACATCTTGATTTGCAATATGGTGTTCTGATGCAATAAAGCTAACCTAGGAAATGTGAGCTTACAACAATATTAGTGAGATTTGATTTTCGATGTGCAAAGCGCCAATTAGCCTACATGATTTTATGTAGGTCTAATTGAACCCAGCGCAAACAAAATCTCTCCACTAAATCTAATTGTCTCTCGTGTAACTTAGGCTGGGCGTACACCAGTTAGTCAAGACAAGACGATATTAGTCACGTTTTGTCACAGTAACACACACCGATTAGTCATTGCATCGGTGTGTGCTGCTTCATAAGCAACTAAGTGAATTATTGTGACTAAACGTGACTAACTCGTCTTGTCTTGTCTTGACTAACCGGTGTACGCCTCGCCTTACCGTGTAAGATGTAAGGCTAGGCGTAAACCGGCTAATCAAGATAAGACAAGACAAGATTAGTCACGTTTGTTGCTGCCACCGATGCAATGCATCGGTGTTGCTTCATAAGCAACTATGTGAAGTACTGTGACTAAACGTGACTAATCTCGTCTTGTCTTGACTAACCGGTGTACGCCTAGCCTTACCGTGTAAGATGTAAGACTGAACTATACAGAAAAGTGAAATCTAACCATAACCTTTATGATTCTCTCTGTTTTCCATCAAAGGAAAATTGAATTGTACGGCAAGGTGGAACTACCTACAGGTCTCCCCAATGATTTAAGCCAAACGCTCGTAATTATTAACTATAGCAGGATCCTTTTAACTTGTCATAAAACATATGATCGACGAGCATATGATCACAATGCTTAACCTACAAATGCTGATTCTCGCAGATTATTGAAAAGGTCTTTTAAAAAGTTATTCTTTGAAACTTTTGAAAGGTCTTCTTTTAAAAGGTCTCTTAAAGACTTTAAAGGTCTTTAAGACTTTCAAGTCTTTTGATTATTGTGTCGAAGTCACTGTAAGCCTGGTTTTCATTAGTAGAGTTAGTGGTAGAGTAACTAGCATACTAACTCTACTGTACTTACTTGATACTTAGAAACAAGTACTCTACCATCACTCTACTCTACTATGAACGTTTTCGTTGGGAGAGTTCACAAGATAGTACTCGTCCAGGGAACTCTACCACTAACTCTACTAATGAAAACCAGGCTTAAAAGAGACGAGGGTTGGCCAATGTGTGGATGCGTCATTACACTATTTCACACGTTAAAAGCGGGTCGTGTTATAGGTAGTGTTTATTCAGCCCTGTATTATTACCAAAACAGCTGATTTCTGACAAGTTAAATGGATCGTGCTATAATAATCGAGCCTCAAGTGTCCTACTCACTAGCGACATCCTTGAGCGTGGTGCCGTTGCTGCCGAGACCCATGCCAATGCCCTTGAGGCCGACGGGCAGTTTGGGCGTGTTGTCTTTGTCGGCGCGGTCCAGACGCACAGTGATGCGGCGGTCGAACAGCATCTGATTGTGCAGCATCGAAATGGCCTGCACCGCCTCCACCGGGTGCGAGTACTCCACCACGCCAAAGCCGCGACTCTTGCCGTCCTTGTCCACGCTCAGCTCGCACCGCTCCACGCGGCCGGCCAGCTTGAACACCTCCTTCAACTTCTTCTGGTCCACTTTGAAGTCCAACTGCAAAATCACACCACCGTCATTCAAATCAATTTACAATATACTCTAACACTGTTATATTGTACATTATGTTTTCAATTAACATTGAAAACTAGTAAGGTGATGGTGGTGTTATAAGGAATGAGAGATAATGTATAGCAGGATCATTTTAACTTGTCAGAAAACATATGTTTTACTCGGCTACCAGTACAATACTTACAAATGCTGAATCTCGCAGATTATTGAAAAGCTCTTTTAAAAAGATATTCTTTGGAAGGTCTTCTTTAGAAAGGTCTTTCAAAGACTTCAATAGGATAGACATTACAAGCCTTTTGATTATTTCAACAACAATCACTTATTGACTTTTTACTGAAACAGCTGTTTTCTGACAAAATTAAAATGATCCTGCTATACATGTTATGGTGGATGGAGAGGAGATGGAACAATTATGACTACCTGGGTACAGTGATTTCAGAGGATGGAAAAATAGATAGGGAGGTGCTGAACAAAGTGAAAAAGGGAGCTGCTGCCTACTAAGCGAAATATCAACTTTTGAGAAAAATAACAAATTCTCAATTTAATTGAAAATTGAGTTATTTTTTTAAAGAAATTATTTTCGAAAATATTTTTTTTTCAAAATGGTTATTTTGAGAAACTAATTATGTCAAGTGATAGACAATACCTTCAAGCACGTATGCTCAAAATTTCATAATTGTATTTGCAACCAATTTTGAGATTAATTTCCCCGAAAATTTCTACTTTAGACGCCCATATCTCAAAAACTAATGAACAAGAAAAAATTTTCCTCTAAAAAGTATTTCATTTTGATAGCTTGATAGTACCCAAATCGTAAAACTTAAAAAAATATCACCATAGAAAAGTTTTTTTTAAGCTGATGCTCAGCCTTAACATCAAAATATGATTTTTTGTACACCAACATGTCAGGTCCTTGGATATGGATACTCCTTATATCGGTGTATTACAGTATAGTTCCAGACATAAGAGTAGGACTAATGTTATGCAGTACACAATCAAATTCACTAATAAACCGTAATATTTGCTGTTGTCGCCGACTCACATTAGCGACAAACACAGCGTTGACCAGCGGCCCGTTGATGCCCAGGTACTCGAGGAACTGCGGACTGAGGCCGTACATGTTGCCCCACTTGTCGCCGCCTCCACCGCCGCCTCCGCCCAAACCGGCCAACGACGAACTGTTGCCAACCAGACTGTTGGTGGTGGCGCCCAGGCTGGCCAGGGCGCTGCTCAGGCCCCCGGCACCCCCGCCGCCCCCAATGCCCGACGACCACGGCATGCGGTCGTCGTTGCGGCTCGCTCGCGACTCGTTGTTGCGCGGCCGGTCGTTGTTGTTGCTGTTGTTGTTTCTGTTGTTGCCGGAGATTGGACGGCCGTACTTGTCTCTCTCAACGTCGTTGTCCTGAAACAAAAAAACAAAATAAAATAGGTTCAATACATAATAAACAACAAAGGTTATAATACTGGGTGGCGCAAAAAGAACGGATGGATTTGAGTAGGATAGTATCAGTGGACTAGAGCTGTCTGTGACCGCAGAGCGACATTATTTTGTAGGTTAAAGTATCCAGTTTTAGTATCAATGGCGCAATTGACCTTACAAAATCACGTATTTGCTGTAGAACAATATTTCCAATAGAATGAATAATCTGTAATCGTCGTTCAACGGTGCTTCAGCAGAAAGTTTCAAGTCGAGCTTATTGGCTTGAGATTCTTCTTTACTTGAAATTCAAGTTTACTATCGTAAATATCGTTACATTGAAGATTTGTATACTGCAATACATGAAAGAATTGCTGCTGTATCAAAAGTTAAGGACCAATTTGAGGCTTTTGATGAGCATTAACGCATTAAGGGCGCCATCTTTCCTACGTAATTTTTGAAATATACTCAAGTGTTTTGGAGTTTTTCATACAAATTCTTAAATTGGGTTATTCACTCAGTATTTTGGTGTTATAAAGATAAATGTATGATTCAAATGAACTTTCTTATAACACTTTGAAAACATCTGTTCTTTATGCGCCACCCTGTATTACAAAGGTGATAATAATATTGAAGGTTATTTTACAATGGTAGGATTACCTTTACTGTTCGCTATCCACCCAAAGCACATCATGGCATGATTACTAAAGAGCGAAAATAATCTTCAGATACGATAATGCTGTTTAGTATCTGCTCAAAGCAGGTACATGATCAGCTAGAGAAACCAATCTCAAGGTAAGATTATGCTGTTTACTATCTGACCAAAGCACATGATATGTATGATAACTAAAGAACGAGAAATATTTCTAGTTAGGATAATGCTGTTTACTATCTCACCAAAGCAGATTGCATGATTAGATAGATAGAAATATTTCTACTAGTGAATGAAGAAAGAAGAATATGTGTATGAGTGAAAGAAGAAATAGAATGAGTGAAGAATATACAGGGTTGGTGAAAATTATGGAAACGGCTTAATATTTCTTATACGAAGGTAATTTGACGGTAGATGACACTGGCAATCGTACTAAAATTAAAAATTCTACTTTACTGTGACTTCAAAAATCTGGTCCGCCATATTGAATCTAACTTCATTTAATAAGGTGGTCATGTTATACATGATTTCGATACAGAATTTCAAGAAAAAATGAATGGCATATATACCGTATGAATTATTAACATACCGTAATTCTTATAATTGAACCTACTACATGTAGTTGCTTGTAAGTTGACTGAAGAATTAGGGCCGGTTCATGAGCATCGACAAACGTTTCTCTCGAAAGGTTAGTGGGTTAGCAGCAAAGAGAGCCCTTAGCACATATTGTCGAGGCTAACGTTTGTCGATGCTACTGTGGCCACCCGTTTTAGTCTAGGACTTAGCTAAATCCCGAGCTCATGAACCGGCCCTTATAGATTTATAAGAATTAGATGAATAATTTATGAGAATGAATGACATTACTATGATACCATAATACTATAATGTCACTTGTAATACCATTTTAAGGGAAAATAAGCGTTTCATTCATTGCCTGCAATTTCATAAAGAACCCATCCATAGTTGACTAATTTGTAAATAGGCCTATCAACGAATGTAAATTTCAAATTGGACACTAACCTCTTTGACAACCAATTTGCGGTCTTTGAGCGTGTACCGGTGCATTCGCTGCACAGCCTTCTTGGCCAGTTCAGCCGTGTCAAACTCGACAATACCGCAGCCACGCGGCTTGTCGTTCTCATCGACAAACAGCTTGACAAACGACACATCGCCCACTTCTTTTCTGAACAGATCCTTCAACTCCTGCCAGCTGTACTCGTAGGCTATGTTGGATATGTAGACGCGCCTGTCTCCGGCCGATCCCTTCCTATCGCGACTGCGTTCACGGCCGCCGCCGCCTCCACCTCCAGCATTCGACCGATTGTTCTGCCTGTCCCCTCGGCGCGCCTTGTCCCGGTTCGAGCTTCGCTCTTCGTCCCTGCAAATGAAAAGCCTCATTCAATTGCCGAATAGAATAGAGAACACAATAAAATGATTGACTTCATTTTTTTATTTTACCAGGATCAGCATTTGCAGATGATACAACACTCCTCTTTCAAGAAGAGTATTTCGAACAGTAGAGATGGAACTCCCAAAAATTGCTAGTTGGCCGGGTGATAACCTTAATGGAAACAACTGTAAATGTTTGTAAATTTGTATGAGCTTTTTAGGAAAATATACCATTCATTCATGCTGTCGCTCCCTATACTTTGAAACTCCTGAGAGAACACGTTCTTCCGATTACTTTTGATAAGTGGAAAATAATTTCAATTATTTCTGAACAACAACTTTTCTCTCTTTCCCACTACCCCATATCTTTTTAGAAACAAAACGTTTCTCGAATCTCTCAAAAATTTCATGTCATGTTTCTGAGTTGAAATGACTCAGCATTGACAAACACTGTATTCGTCATTAATAGAAAAACTATTGCTCGGATAATAAATACTGAAAACAGTTAGAGAGGAGACATTTTCCCCGTTATTTTGATATAAATAACTTACCTATTAGCACATGCCATAATTCTAAAGAGAAGTGATATTTGAAAGAAAAACATATTTTCGCGATTTTTCGATTTTATCATAAAAGTTTAATTTCCTTTGAAAGAAAAATCGAGAGTTGGTTGTAATAATATTAAGAATTACACTGAAGTGGGGAGAATCATGGGTGAAAGAAAAGAATCCTAAATATAAGGCAAGAATAGTGAATATTTTGGTTATATTCTGGTACAATAAATAGTTTTACATTATTGTATTATTAGCTGTAATAAAAGGTGATAACTTTTGGCGGCAAAGAGTTTCATTGTTAGCCTACTAGTTGATTGGACTGAATAATAATCCGTACTCAATTAGTGATAGAGGCTATTTTGTACTAGTGTTATTAGTATTTGTGACTTTTCACTTGTATTGACTTTGTAAAAGCCATTGATGATCTCAAAGGTTTCTGCAATACATTATTAAATAATAGTATAAGTTTAAGATTTGAATGATGTTTGATTATTAATGACACATCATTTATTATAGGGGATATATATTTTTTTCAGAATTTTGCAATGAGAAAAAGTGTATTTTTCCAATAACGATATAGGCTGTTTGGTAATATTGTTTAGTGTCCGGTTGACTCCGGTACTGTTAACTTTATATTTTAGTTTGCACTACCTATGCAGTTGAGAAGTGTCTGGGTGACACCACTTGAAAGTGTCTGGGGTGACACTACTTACATTTTTATCCCAAATTTTTCAGTTTCAAAAATATACAATAAATATTGGTAATTATGGTTCATTTACCTCAAAATATAGTGAAACAAAAAAACGAGCCAGTACTTAAGGGTTAAATATGACTTGCCTGTCAATACAGTGAACAAATAGTTGATTTAGATGCTTTATAAAGAAGACCATAAAATAGTAGCAGTATCGGATATTAAACAATTACCTCACGGATCTCAATTAGGCCTAACTTTCTCACTAAAAGGTTTTAGATGGAAAACGTATGCACGTGAGGAAACGTCTGTCAAGCGAGGAAAATAAAGTTATCTAGCCTACTAGTAGAATATGACAACTTCAAAATATCATTTTCTCGGGACAGATGGGGACATGTAATGTGAACCTTAGAATGTTTATAGAAGGTCCTCCATTGAAGTGATGAGAACCTTTAGTTTGTGGCCAGCCAATAGCTGTAAGTTATACAGATGAACAGCTTACTCTACTATTCAAAAAGGGCAAATAGGCTATGGAATAAGTTCTCAAGTAGGTACCTCAACTGTAGATCAATTATTGTGATTTGAAAACGAATCTTTACAGTTTTGGTTTTGCAAATTCAGTTATAGAATATAAAAATACAAATAGAGAAAAATAGAATAAGATTCAGTAACTTATTCCGGCACAAGAGAAGCTTTGGACTGTAATACTTGAACACTAGGAACGCATTTATATTACCGTATAAAGTTTATTAATTGGAAGTTATTAAAAATAACATACTTCTCTCTCTTTATATCAGGCTCTCCCATTTCGAAAAATTATTCTTCTGTTAGACGCCGAGTTTAGTCAAACACACAATCTCAACAGAAACAAGAAACGACGCGTCAAAATGGCGAACCAACAAGTCAACAACAGAAGCACTCAACAATGAAAGAAGGCGCAGAAGAGGAATTCACTAAAATGCTGATGTTGTACCAATAAAAATCGAGTTATTCTTGAAAATATTCTGTTATAACAATTTAATTTGCATATCTGATATTCGTTTGGTTTATTTTTGTTGAAGATTCACAAAAAATTCTTCGGAATACAGTTAATAACCTATTAAGGACTTTTATTAAATTGTGTGATGACAAAGTGGGCCGACGACCAAAGAAATTGGTTTTGGTTAGGACACTCTTTCTTCTGGTCACTACCACCTGGAAGTTACAAGAAGCCATGAGTGCTTTGGGTTATGACGTCATCGGTGGTCGATGGGCTGAATGTTCATCAGCCAACAACTCAAAAAACACACTAGTCGTAAGGTCAGATTCCCGTGACGGCAACGACACGACGACGACATTCTCATTTCGTTCTGCGCATGCGTCACCAGCCGCGCTCTGATTGGTCCATGTCATCTTTGTTTACAAATGATAGCTGTAGCTGGTCTGACTATCAAGCTCTCAATTCTCAAAATTGCAGTACCGGTATGACTTGAAAAGGTTTGTATTATAATTTTGTTACACAGATTTATTATATTTATATTGTCGTACTAATATTATTAATATTAATTGACAATTGATTCCGAACAGCGAACATTCAAACTTCATACCTCGTCACTTAACCTAGAAATTCGGCTGGTCAGAAGTAGGCTACTAAAAGGATGGACCAATCAGAGCGCGGGCTGGTGACGCATGCGCAGAACGAAATGAGAATGTCGTCGTCGTGTCGTTGTCGTCAATGTGGGAATTGACCTTTATACGGTAATAGAAACTATTAGAAAGACTAATTCGAAACATCTCATTTCCCAAAAATATTTCTCTTAGTAGAAAATACACATTAGCCTTTGAGAAAAACCAGTTCCAGCTCCTTAGTTGAGAATATTATATTATGTTAGGCAGGTTGAATGTAGGGAATAGAATAGAATAGAATAATCACTTTATTCACGCAGATTACAAAATATGTCGTTTAAATTCTAGGTCAAAGAGTCATTACAATGAACGTCATTTAAAATAATAAATACAGCATAAGATTAACTGAACAAAACATGTAGTAAGAAAAGATTTTAAATGAAAATATATAGGTATAAATTTTAATTCAGGATTGCAGAATACAACTTAATACTAGTATGATATATTTTACATTCAAATGAACGTCGTTGGAAATATAAGTAATTGATTTTGTATCTACATGAAGTAGCGGAGTTTGGACATATAAATGTCCATTCTTGGAAAAATTATGTGCAAGGACATCCTTCCCATCTAACTTATAACCATAGAATGAGGGGATGGAATGAGAGAGAGATTTGTGCTTCAAATTGTAACTCAGGTTTAATATCGAACTAAGTAAAAATTATAAGTACAATATAATTATGTATCATTAATAATACTTCAGATGAATTCCATATCAATCAATAGGAACTATTGCCATAGTTTATCATTTATGGATTCTATGTTTTCTGAATTCTAAGTGGAAGCTTTGTTTAATAATGTGCAATTACAGTTTGTTTAACCAATGTACAATATGAACTGTTCTTATTCGATGCTTTTAGAACACTATTCACACAATATCCTGCAAGATAGGTAGTCAATAGAGGTTATCTCTGTGTCCAATTTGTTCAAATCTGTCTTCAGTTATATCCAACATTTTTCATGTGGCATCCTGAAAAAAAAAAAATACAATATTCCAGTCAACTCCAATGATTTTAAAGAACATTATTGAGCATGGAAATGATATAATATGTAGTTATTGCAGATTGAGTTATTAGTACTTTATGTTAAAACGTCAATCAAATGTATTTTAGTGGGATAGTAGTCACGCCAAAATTTTACAGAATGCTGTGGCATGGCTAACAAGCGAATGATCAGCATAATCATTAGGCTGATTGCATATAGTTTATGAATAATTATAAATTTTCGTTGATTAGACAAAATGCTCATAATCGCACTACAATCATAAATACACAAAAAGCATTCGATGCTGTTAAAAATGACTTGTCTCAATTAATTTTTCCAATTAGCTTTCACTAGAAAGCAGTACATTACATTCAGAAAAGGAGAGTTAACTCAATAGGATTGTTGACAATTCATGATGCATGGCTACTCAATCCATTCAATAAATGATGAATTTTTGTTTCTGTCAAGAAAACAACAGTAACGATGAAACAATCACTTTACATGAAAAGTTTTTCCATTTCAACAGCATTCAAATTCTTTGCAAAAAAGTTTTATAATAGATGAGACAAAACGTTTCAGGTTAGGTATACTATCACAAAGCATTTGCAAAAAGATTGTAGAAGTATTTAAAAAATTATGAGTAGCTATTACACTTAAATAGTTTATTATTGTTCCGGATTAATGAGTAGAATTTGAAACTTACCTTGACTCAGTGAGCAAAACTCATCTTTAGTCTCTTAATTCACAAAATATACTCCGTACTTCAAAGAAATCAAACACCATAATATGTAGCTACATAACCTATGTGGTTAGAATGAGAAAGTAAAAAACAAACAACAAGACTGCTTATCCACTAATAATGACGTCACAAGATTTTGAACAAGCAGCGCTATGGCTTTGTAACTCTAGACGGTAGTGCTCTGGTTCACCGAGGCAGGTGGGGGACGCGTACTTGCTTAACCCCTGAATTGCTTAACCCAAAGGTGGCACGTATTGATCGACTACGATGTTTGTCGGTTTTAACCACATCGTCGATTCGGCTAATGGAATTGATAAAAAGTATAGCAGGATCCTTTCAACTTGTCAGAAAACATATGATTGACGAGCATATGATCACAATACTTAACCTACAAATGCTGAATCTCGCAGATTATTGAAAAGGTCTTTTAAAAAGTTATTCTTTGAAAGGTCTTCTTTAAAAAGGTCTTTCAATAAAGACTTTGAATGTCTTTCAGACTTTTAAGTCTTTTGATTATAGTGTGGAAGTCACTGTTTAATTATTACCAAATCAGCTGATTTCTGACAAGTTAAAAGGATCCTGCTATAAGGTTAGAATGATTGAGTGATGAATAAACTTGATTTTATTCCAATTCAAGGATATTTCTGACATATTTTGTGATTAATTGTATTATTTTAGAGTTACTCAACATATAACAGGAGTATTTGAGAACAAAGGGCTAATCCAGAAAAGAATTCAATTGAATCTTTGATAAAATCAGTAGTGGAGAATTCAATATAGGCTAGATCTGTTTTGTAAAGCTCCGTTGCGAAGCACAAATAAAAAAAACAAGATTTTCCTATGAAATTTTGTAGGTGTTTAACATGTTTTAATTTGTTTATTCATTTAGACATAGACATCGACAGTAACATTGACCTTGTCATAGCCAACTACTGACAACAACCTAACCTAGAAGTCTGCTCTTGCTCTTGGCGCCCAGACTTGCTGAGCCTTGCCAACTTACATATAGCAGGATTATTTTAAATTGTCATGAACAGCTGATTGATGATCAGGTCACTGAATTTAATGATTTACTTGCAAGGAAGCAAGGAAAGTACACAAAATACATTTTCCGCTGTAAGATTGAATTGAAAAGAGAGGAGGAGGAGGAGGAAGAAGAACAGGAGGAAGAGAAAGAGGAGAGAGAAGTAGGAGAAGGAAGAGTAGGAGGATGCCAATGTCAAGGAGAGGAATGGATAAAGAAGTGAACAACAATATAATTTTAACTCGGGAGAAGTTGTTAATGAAATAAAGTTAGATGAATTTCAACCGTTCTCTTGATCGCCTTTGTGGCATAGCTTTATAAAACTCTTGAAAGTTTTTGACAGGCAATTTATCTCCATAGTAAAGTCTGTGAAAACAATGAATAGGTCCACAGTGTAATGTAGGTTACGAATTTAACATTATTTTTAATGATCCGACTCATATCAGTCAGCTCACTTTATATTATAAAGTTTTGATAATCCAGCCAATAGGGAAGGAATTTCTATTTCCTTGAAAATTGATATTCATTATCAAAAGGTTAGATCTGTGAATAATATGGTAGACCTTTTTTGAAGGATGTTACAAAAGCACAATTGTGCCAACAGACATTAGATATAAAGAAAAATTATTCTCGTGTTACTCACATGTGAACTGTGAAACAGATAAAGGCAATAGATCAACTAGGGGCAACTAAGGGTACTAGAGTTCCAAGCAATGAGGATTGTTTTGTGAAGTAGTGGAGGTGATATAATGATATTTATCAATGAATAAAAAGGCTTAAAGTTGTCACAATCACAAATTCATTAGAATATCGAGATACCATAATCATGTGTAGTAACAACCGAAGCCGCTATCCCGATATTAACTTCTAGAGTCTTATTCAGCAACAAGATTTTAGGAAATTTTACTACATGAGAAAATATGAAAGTAGCATGCAAATTGAAAAATTTTCAATACTACGCACAACATGTTTGTGCTATAAAGTGTGCTACATTTGTATGTGCTATAAAATTTGTATGACCTTATTTATCATGATTATTATGAAATAGAAACCATCGAGAAATCTCAATGTTTGAAAAATTCAGCCGTGACCTTCTTGTTTCTCCATTGAGCAACAAGTGGACGAACGCGTTTTGGAATCGGCCGCTGGTGTGAGTCCTTAAATTGCATTGCTCACCTCCCACTTCACTTATTGAATCTGTCAGAGCCGACACAATTTATTTTCCATCGCTAAGAAAGATGTTCACTTTCACAATCCCAGTTAGTTAGAAGGAAAGCTTTCACAGTGCAAGCCGCCAACACTATCAATCTACTCTGCTGAAATATATTCTCCCGCTACACTTCCAGATAAACAAAAAGCACTGAAGCTCTGAGGTGTCTCTCAAATTATATCCGTATAGGCTTACGTTGGTGAGTATTGCATTTTTTGAAATCGCTCTTGGGACGACGTGCGTTAATATTCATGAGACGGCGGCGCGGCTACAGTGCTTTGAGGCATGAGAGAGGAACCGAACCCAGTCCCAGTGAGTGAGGAACCCGAGTGAGGTCTGAGGTATACTCACTCTCACTATCGCTCCTCAGCAGTTCAGCCCCAAGCCAAACTCCAACTGAAGTTACACGCCAAAACGATAGGAATAATTGTATAACCCACTCCTTGTCCTTATCAGTGCCCCGACAATGATTCGGCGCTTGGGCAGAATCAATGTTTTTGTAATAGACGTTACTTTTGAGTGTGTCATATCACTGAAAAGGAGGGGAAACTCAGAATTGTCTCCGAACATAGATGTACTTTGTTGATAGCCTTGCCTGCAGCAAAGTGGCAAGCGAACTTGTTCTGTTGCAATAATATGATACTTTTATCACAGAGAACAGACTAGAGAGTATTGCTTATCTATGCTTTTATGTTGTAATTCAAAGAGCTGGAAGTACAGTAGGTATCTAAAAATATTATTCTATGCTTATGTTATTGGTAGCCAAAGAATTGAAACCATTCAAATATTATTGGTTTAACTCAGCTTAATACATTTGAATTGAAAGTGAATAATTGCAATTATGAAAAATTAATTACACAGTATCAGTATGGGCATAAAACACCAAGTTTTTCACTGTTAAGTAACGAGCAAAATATGCAATAAAAGTACAGTATACACATAACATAAATAATTGAAGATGATCAGGATAATTTCTGTTTTTGAAATTATACATTAAAATGTTGTAACAGTACATCATTTCTTTAGAATGTCAATAAAGCTATCATATGATCTGATTGTTAAGTACTCTCACACATTTAAATAAGAAAGCATCAATGTGGAGGCCAACTAAATAAACTTTTATTTCTCCTAGAAGTTAATGATTTCACTTCCCTCTTTCTTCAGCTTGGTCGTTCTCTTTTACAATCGATACCTTTAGAAAGTGAACAACAAATTCGAAGGGAAGATAATATTCAAAGCGGTCGAACTTTCCTCAGATAACAAGCCCGAAGAAGATGTTTCAGTGCTCTTCTCTTAATTCATTCGGCTGTCTAATACTAACTTGAAGAAGCTCATGCCATTCATTCCCCAAGCATCAGAGCAGACGCGGGTGCAAACATCATCCCTATCAAATTATAACTTTTGATGGTGAATTTTGCCCAGGAGACAAGGATAAGCTCATTACCGCAGCATCCCTCCATTGTGCAATCTGGTTGGCTGGGGTGAGACCAGACGGATAACAGAAAGTCTTTACAATATCTTGCACGTGAATGGGGTGAGGTCACCTTCAGTTCCACACAAAGACAACTTACTTTCTTATCAACTTTGTTTTGAACACAAATGAATAACAAGCCGTGGCGAAGCGTGGTATGCTTCCTATAGGAAATATACCCGGCGATGATCAAATAAGCATACCACGCTTCGCCACTAATAACAAGATGGATTTCAACTTACTTGTATTCTTGGCAAATACTGTTGATACCTACAGAGAACAGCTTTTCTCTCTCACACTTTTTTCTCTCAAATGAACGAATTATTAGTTTTGATAAGCTACATGTGTGATCATTAACTTGAAGCTGCGCTGTCATGGAATAAAGCCTGACGTCAATTGGAACCGTTTTCGTCCGAATTAGTCCGTTCGGTCGTTTTCGGCCGATCGCTTAACATAGAGAAAGAATACGCAAGTAGATTTCTCATCAGGTAGGGATGGCTGTTAAAGTTTTTACTGTACAGCGAAAATAGTTCGAGTCAGGCGAGTTCAGAGGTCTCGCAGATCGCACATTTGATTAACACAGCAAGTATTTGAAGTACCACTGAGTACCCAGAGATATCGCCACTATCACGTCGGTTTTTCGTCGATCACCATGGGGGATAAATTTAATAATCTACTTGTACTTGCGTATTCCTTCTCTATAATTGGTTCAAATGACCTGTACCATTTTGAATAATATTTGACTCTTCCTGATATATACTCATGGTTTGAAAACTTCTGCTCCAACAATCATATATTGAAGTGGTGAGCAATACTGACTGAAAAAGGCCACAGATTTCAATCACTGGCAATTTTCTATACGGCCGATTTGTTCCATAACCATTCACAAAAGTACAATGTTGTATATCGGCTTGAAATGACAATACGCGAGACTGTAATAGAACACAAAGTAGAAAGGATCTACTTTTCCTTTCTTCTCTGTGGATAGAATCAATATGAAGATTCAATTTGATTGAATATTCATGAGAAATAATTTTCCGAAAGCTTATTCCTTATTTCAAATGGTAATTCTGGCAGCTGGACCAGAATAACAGAGAGAATATTGTAGATCTTGATAGGGAAGTCTGGATGCTATGTTGATCTGGTCACTGAATTTAATGATTTACTTGCAAGGAAGCAAGGAAAGTACACAAAATACATTTCCAGCTATAACATTGAATTGAAAAGAGATTGAAAACACATTTTCAATAATAGATACAATTGTTATTGGATTTGGAGAAGAAGGAGAAGAAGATGATCATGGTGGTGGTGGTGGTAGTGGAGGAGGAGGAGGAGGAGGAGGAGGAGGAGGAGGAGGAGGAGGAGGAAGAAGAACAGGAGGAAGAGAAAGAGGAGAGAGAGTAGGAAAAGACGATGAGGAAAAGTAGGAAAAGGAAGAGCAGGAGGATGCCAATGTCAAGGAGAGGAATGGATAAAGATAAAGAAGTGAAGAACAATTTAATTTTAACTCGAGAGAAGTTGTTAATAAAATAAAGTTAGATGAATTTTAACCGTTCTCTTGATCGCCTTTGTGGCATAGCTTTATAAAACTCTTGAAAGTTTTTGACAGGCAATTTATCTCCATAGTACAGTCTGTGAAAACAATGAATAGGTCCACAATGTAATGTAGGTGACGAATTTAACGTTATTTTTAATGATCCGACTTATAACAGTCAGCTCACTTTATATAAAGTTTTGATAATCCAGTCAATAGGGAAGAAATTTTTATTTCCTTGAAAATTGATATTTATTATCAAAAGGATAGATCTGTGAATAATAATATGGTAGACCTTTTTGAAGGATGTTACAAAAGCACAATTGTGCCTACAGACATTAGATATAAAGAAAAATTATTTTCGTGTTACTCACATGTGAACTGTGAAACAGATAGGGCAATAGATCAACCTAAGAGTTCCAAGCAATGAGGATTGTTTTTTAGTGAGGTGATATAATGATATTTATCAATGAATCAAAACAATCATGAATATCGATACCATTTTGCAACCAACATTTTTGAGTCCTCAAGATTTTAAAATATTAATTAATTAATTCTACCAATACTACGCACAACATGTTTGTGCTATAAAGTGTGCTACATTTGTATGTGCTATAAAAGTTGTATGACCTTATTTATCATGATTATTATGAAATAGAAACCATCGAGAAATCTCAATGTTTGAAAAATTCAGCCGTGACCTTCTTGTTTCTCCATTGAGCAACAAGTGGACGAACGCGTTTTGGAATCGGCCGCTGGTGTGAGTCCTTAAATTGCATTGCTCACCTCCCACTTCACTTATTGAATCTGTCAGAGCCGACACAATTTATTTTCCATCGCTAAGAAAGATGTTCACTTTCACAATCCCAGTTAGAAGGGAAAGCTTTCACAGTGCAAGCCCGCCAACACTATCAATCTACTCTGCCGAAATATATTCTCCCCGCTACACTTCCAGATACGGCAAAAAAGCACTGGAAGCTCTGAGGTGTCTTCAAATTATATCCGTATAGGCTTACGTTGGTGAGAGTATTGCATTTTTTCATCATTTAGAGCTCAATGTTTCATTCTCTGGGGCTCTTGAATGTCTTCCATTTTTCATGCACTTTCTTTTAGTTCCATGTGAGGCAGATTCAAAGCATTGGGATGCTTTTTCCTTACTTTTCTGGTGATACTACATTATTTTCATTGGTACGACCTCAATTTGATTTAGTAATTTTTTTATTAATTTAATTTGATTCTTTGACTTTTTTAGTTTCTACCGTACCTGTCTACCGGGTAGACTAGTTAGTTTCCTACTACAATAAGCAAAATATCCTGTTTCCTACTACGGCAAACATCACCCATCCCGCTCTGCTCCATCTGTTATGTGTGGGCTGTTGTTACACCGCACTAATTATTCTGAAAGTGCCAGGGAACAATTGAATTCTCATTAATTAATAGATGTGGTTCACCATCAACGTGTAGTATGTCGAACTAGCGAAACCACTTCAAACTTAGCAAAGTGGGTCGACCACGAACTGCCATGCTCTTGCATGCTTGCATTGACAGCCAACTGATTCCCTTCGACAATCCATTGTTGCCGTGGAAACCCTAGATTGGTGTCCTGTACTTTATGCTTGTGACAGAATTTTCAATTGTTTGTTTTCAGCAATATTATGGAATTCAAATCCCTCCAAAATTGATCCATAATTAGTATGGTTTATCATATTGAACTGAACTGTGATACTCCGGTATTGAAAAAGTACTGGTCGGAATTTAAGTATACTGTTTGGCGATTGAACGATTGAGTGAAAAGAAAATATATTCGGACAGTTGCACGAAAGCCAATTGAATTCCATTGACGTCATCAAATGAACCAATTACATTTTAATTGGAAAATGATGTCATCTAATGGAACTATTGAATTTTAATTGAAAAATGTTGTCATCTAACAGAACTATTGACTTTTAATTGGAAAATGATTTCATCTAACGGAACTATTAAATTTTAATTGGAAAATGATGTCATCTAACGGATCTATTAAATTTTAAGTGTAAAAATACGTCATCTATCGAAATCACTGCAACAATATCCCTATCCAGCTTCATAACATAACATCATCTTACGACGTTTGAATTCAATTGGCTTTGGTGCAAGTATGCAACTTGGTTCTTTGTCTCTAATAATGTATGTCAGTAATATTTTTTCAAATAATTGTCTCTGAAACTCGATTGAAAACGAGAAAGTCATTATGAATTTTCAGGCATGTACAATATATTTCAGCCGTTCAGCGATGAAAATAAGGAGTATTTTAGATTCGAGATAATAAAATTTCTACAAAATTGTATAATATAGACTACGTATTGTATGTTTGATTTCAATTGGTAACGGTACGGTGCAGTCCAGTCTCTTTGGAACTCGGCTTTCATGTTTTGAAAAAGAGGTCAAACTGAGTACAGTATAAAAATATAATCATCATTTGGGATGATGGATTGGGAGGAATACATTATCCAAAAACCACTAATGACTTCAAGCATAATTAGGAGCCTGATGAGGAAAATTATTCATATTTTTGAATAATTCCATTTGAATTTTTGCTTGCTTCCGAAGCTCCGAAGTCTCATTTTTTGAACAAAATAAGTTGGGAGTTAAGGTTTTATTCATCTTATGTCGTGAATCAGATAAAGATGAAAAGCTTTCAATTAGAATTTTATAATTTTATATTTCTCGAAGGCAATTATGATTTTCAGCTTCTGAGAGATGAATCTTTCTTCTTCTGTATCTAATCTTGAATCTTCTGTAGCCTACTGATAAAACAAAAAGACTAATATTTTTCCAGCATTGAAGTATATTCTTTAATATAACGTCTCACAAAATATTCCAAAAATATTTCATGTAAATACTGTACTAATACTGTACTGTGAATACTGTTGTAAATATTGTAAATACTGTTAGGATTCTATTCTACAGAAATAAATTCACATTTACGATAAATATGTTACTCTTTATTTACAAACAACATACTTTGGAATGTAGTGAAAATTATAATTCAAACATCAATATAAACATTATATTGGTGACATTTTCATAATAGAGATTAAGTGAATTTTTTTGAAACCACGTATTGTATAACGATTACAATTTAATAAATTCACTCAGTCATTCAACATCCACTAAATATATATTTACAAAGTATGAACCGCAGCCATATACTGTATATTTTTGGAAGATCGAAAATTGTTGGTTATGAATGAACTTTCATAAAGCTTTATTGACAGCAAAGAGTCGAAGAGAGACAAAGATTGAGCATTTGGAGAAGTTTTCAAAATAGTTAATGTTTAAAAATAAATATTTCTAAGGAGTTATTATTATAGAAAACTGTGAGATGATTTCTTTCCCGTTTGGTGGTAAATTGAGTGGTAGACAAGAATGTCTAGTTCTAATATCACCTAAACGGATATCTCATTCTCGTTCCATTTTATTCCTTTTATAAGTTTACTGAGCTCGATTTGTATTACAAGAGACCTGATTGTGATGTTCTTTGAAATGAAATTGAATTGAAAACGGCTCTAGGTCGCTCGAATAGATGATAATTTTCCTTGTTGTATGATTGATATTTCATTCAAAATTTACATTCCATGAATACTTTACAATCTGAATTATTGTGAATGTTGCTGTAAGTACTCGAATAAGAAAGTCTTCTAAAAGGAGTTTCCACCACTGAAAATCTTGACTTTGAATTATTCAAAACAAATTTCTCCGGACCGTGAGAAATATTCAACCCATTTTGGAGTATAGTTTTTGTGGGGGTGTTAAAGAAACTTTCTTCACGCTTTGATCAGCTATATAGAACCTCACATCTTTGAGGAAGAGATGGAAAGGAAAACGAATGAGATACGATATAATACTTTATTGCATCTATCCGCTCCAAGAGTCTGTATCGAAATTCTTTACGTAGCTTACTCGGACCAATCCATTATCTCTTTTTCGAAGGTTTCCTCTCAGTTTCAACCCGCAATAAATTTTTCTTTTGCCACAGATGGGGAAAATAAACTTTTTCGTGGCTACCGCTCTCAGCACACATGATTTCTCTGTTGGGTTATGAGAAATACAGACAAAAACTAACAGCCCAAAGAAAAAAGTTGTAATAGATAATTAGATAAAAGTGATAAGTAGTAGAGATATCCATATTCAGTATTAGTCTATGGTACAGAGACTGTATACAGTCTGAACATAGTATATAGTGAACATCAAAGTGTATTTTTTAGGAGAAAGTGCAGTAGGCCTATATGGACTTCTCTTATAATTATAATCTTCAATCTAAACTGTTTAAAACATAAATTTATTAAGAGAAGTCCATATACTACAAGGTTATTAGAGATACATAACATATCTAGTAACCTTGCATATAGTGCACTACAGCCTTTCTTTAAGCACACTATGTATGCACATATGTATTCTGATCATTTTAAATTTGAAGTAGACCTACACCATGCATTTCACGAATAATGTCAAGGAGCTTGCCAGTTACTTCTTGAAGTAGCCTAAAACTTGCAAGAAACCTGTCACAGTAGTAGTCCAATTTGATCGCTGATCATAATTGTTGATATAAGAATAAAATATATAATAATATAATATCAGAATAAAAGAATAATAACTGATTTATAATATAATAATAGTATCACTGTAAAAGAGATTTCTAACTATATCGCATTCATGATTCAATAAGCTAATAAGCATAGGCCTAAATAATTATCAATATTGTATCATTGGAAGCGGGAAGAGTGGTTTGCGAAAATCAAACAAATGACGTCACGTATTTACTCTGACACTGGTACTGGATAAGACCAGACCAGCTCCAATGCTGGAGGAATCGATACACGCGGTGCGTCATGTATTTGTTTTTCCACACTAGACCAGAAATGCTTCCAATGTACGGTAGAAGTAGCACATAGGAAGGAGAATTCAAAGTTATAGAAGAATTAATAATAATTATAAAATAAGATATAAAGTCAATACTTATTTAAAAGGCAGTGCCTTTTAAAATACTGGTTGAATCTGAAATCATAACCCCTGAAAGGAATTTGTTGAGTAAACAGAAATCGCGCAATACCGATAAGAGCAACATTGAATACCAACATTCTTTTTCCTCTCCCCTTTAGACCTCAGGGGTCATCATTTCAGATTCAACCTATAATTTAAGAATTGCAGACAGAGATATGTCTTTTGATAAGTTTTCAATTTTCTGAAAACAGAGATGTGTGCTGAAAGGTGAATGCTTTCTGAAAGATTGATCAAATAAACTTTTATTGGAAACGATGACCATTTAATGTGTGTGATTGATGGAGATGGAACTGGTGTCAGTTTCGAGAAGTTTCTTATACATTTGTATAAGAAATCTATATTGGTGTTTATACACAATACAGAAATCAATATCTGTATTGGTATCTCTCACCAAACCACCAATGATACTCTCCAACTTGTAAAATTGACATAGGAGTTTTTCAATTCTAGGACACAAATATGAAATCTTGGATTATTTCTATCTTTTTCAGTCACAGACAGGCGTATTTTATTTTTGAAATATTATGAATTTATTATAATAACAATATCAACACACAATTAACTCTGCTGTGGTCTTCATCATGAAGGATATTATGGTTTTCACAAACAAATGTCAGTGAATATAACTATTTATTTATAGATTATGATCAATGGTTTTTTAAGGGAATGTATATGTGAATTATTTTAGATGATTTATCATCAAATTAATAGCATGACAACGTAATAGACAAGGTAAGAGAGTGAGGTTGTTTCGCAGCATTCTCAGATTTTTGAAAACGCTAATACTATATATTTTAACATAATTATTTACAAAATATATACATTCATCACATCGATTCAGATAAAATATATACATTTATTCACTATTAGAAACCATTCACATTATCATAGAAAAAATGAATACTTGATAAAGAAAAGTATTAAAACACCGAAGTACAACAGTTTAGTCAATAATGCTGACTCAGGAGTTTCAAGCGGTAAAATAAGAACATTAAAATCTCCATTTAAAAATTCAAGTTTTTCAATTCTAGATGATTAGGCTGATATTTTTGTAAAAGTATTGAAAACGACAAGATCATAAGACTGAACATTGAATTGGTCTTATAGAACAAAATTCTTTTATTGAAAAAATATTTAACATTATACTATCATAATAAAAGATAAACATTCACTCCTATCGGATTCGCATATCTAGATCACAGCCATTTAAAATACACCAAGAAAATTAATTGCTTAGGCATTGGATATGTTTAGAGTAATAAGACTATAAAGCCTAGATTGGAGTCTTCAGTAGTGATTAATATCAACTGGTTAATCTTATACAATTTATACGACACAAAACAGAATGTACATTCCGTTTATTCCATAATAAGTCCCCCCCCATAATTATTGTATGAAACTTCAATATGAATCAACAATATCATAAGTCTGAAAGAAGCGAAAAAACAAAAGACTTCATGAACACACATAATTTCATAACCCCAATAAATATAAATTTTTCCAACTTTCCCTATAGATATAATAACTCATGAAAATATATCTATATCAATTTTCTAAATTAATGTTCTTCTGTTTAACAGTAGTAACAATAATCAACCATTCATATAACTGCAGTGAGATGTGAAAACAATATTCTTCTAAATTTTTTTACTCTTTTCTCATTCAAGAGAAATTTCTGCAACCCACAGGCTATTGACCAACTCTCAAAATATTTTTTCTTGAAATTTGCCATTGATTTTTTCATATTGTGAGTAAATAAATTATTTCAACTGAAGGTTTTTGCCAAGAGTAACTAACAATTCTATGGTACCTACCCAGTGTAGACAGATTATCCAGTTATGTGATTGTAGAATGTAAAAACACTATTACAAAATTAATAAGCATCATTTTCATCCAGGAGTAATCGGGCAAGCCTGGTATTCTCCATTATTTCTTCTTATAGTTCTATTTTCCCTATCCTCTTTCAGTTTCAAATTTCCAAAATTAAATTTCAATTCTGAATTTCTTTCCTGATAAGTCAATAGTATAGGTACTCACTAGAAAATCAAGATATTGTTAATTGTCAATTACAGGTTGGGTTGATTAATCTTGACAATTATACAAAATATAGAGTGGGTTGCTGATATATGTACAAAATGTTGCAGTATTATCATATTAATTGATTAGATAAACTTTGAAGCAAATATTATTTATGTTGATGTTAGGCTAGGCGTACACCGGTTAGTCAAGACAAGACAAGACGACATTAGTCACGTTTAGTCACAGTACTTCACATAGTTGCTTATGAAGCAGCACACACTGATGCAATGACTAATCGGTGTGTGTTGCTTCATAAGCAACTATGTGAAGTACTGTGACTAAACGTGACTAATCTCGTCTTGTCTTGTCTTGACTAACCGGTGTACGCCTAGCCTAAGGTAGCTTTCAACTGAGTTAGTTCCACACAGAGGAAAATATATTATTTTCTTTAAATTTTGATATAGAATTATATAAATTTCCATTATTTTTCGACAATTTTTCATTCACCAGTTACTGCAGAGAGTATAAAAATAGGCCCATACCGTACAAAACAACAAAGTGAAAATTCGTTAAATTGCAATGACAAATATTATGATTGGAAGTAAAACTCGATGGGGAATTTTCATTATAGACTGTCAGCAAGGAAGAAATTTGAAGATCTATTCGCGAGTGATGTCTGGCAGCATACAAGTATGAGCAGGAACGCTAAGCACTGCAGTGGTGACATGGAGGTTTGGCAACTGCTACTTCTACTGTGATCCGAAATGGTGTTCAGTTCTGGTGGAGGCGACTTTACCTCAACTGTGGAAAAAATACATATTCTTTAAAATATTCCATGAATGAGAAATAGTTGACAAGTTTAAAAAAAATGGTGTTATCGCGTAAGGAACCTGAAAACAACGTTAATAAAGAGAGATCAACAAACCACTATTTAATTCACAACAGAATTCAAGTTCAAGTTCATTCAAGTTCAAGAATCTCTTTCGAATAAATAACAAGGATCGAAAGAATGAAAAAAGGAGAATATTTGAAATTGCCCAGGAATTGCTGGAATGAAGGAACTGGAATTCTCTTCAAAGAATGTGTACATGTTGAGTAAATTCAAAAAAATTATAACAAATAGAAATTATAATTAGTTATAATTTATACTTGTTATTAATAGATTAATAACAAGGACCGGAAGAATAAAAAACAGGAGAATATTTGATATTGCCCAGGAATTGATGGAATGAAGGAACTGGGATTCTCTTCAAAGAATTAAACATGTTGAGTAGATTCAAAAAATGATCCTAAAAACAGTCGTCATCTCTCATCATCACCCCTCTCATTACCCACGCACAAGCCTAGAGCTCATGTGGGCATCACCCTCAAAAAAAGAGAAATATATAGGGTGTTCAACTTAAAAGTTTATTTGGCTTATATTCGACGGGGCACTCTATATAAATATATAATTATTATTAATTGAACGAGAGTAGAGTAATATTATAAATAGTATAATTGAATCATGAATAATAATATGAATTATAATTTTATAATATATGTTTGTGAATAATGTAGTATCACTACTGCTAATAATATTGAAAGTAGGTTACTCACTGGCTATACTCTGTGCCCTATGGTCTGCATATTCTGTGTTGGTGGCATCATGGCCGAGGAAGTTGGGAATGGTGGCCAGACAGGTGAGCTCCAGCTGTTCGCGGTGGTCCTCCTGGATCTGGAACCTCAGCTGCGTGGTCACTGTCGATGTGCGCTTCTGTTTGAACGACTTCAACGCCTCTTTCTCCACCTTCAATTCATTTGATGTCAATTTAATCAATCCATTTAAGTATGCTTTTTGTTTGCTGCTTCTATACACATATTTTAATTTGATAATATGTATTTGTGAACTTATTACTATAAAGATGGAAGGTAATAATTACGTGTAACCATACAGTTGCTGTTAAATCTTTAATTGAACGAAATTCCTAATTAAACGAATTTCCTTACTAGCTATTAATCTGTTGTCTATTTGCAAAATAGCAAGTCTCCAGAATATTAATGGCATTAGGTATTTCGTTCAATTAGAGTTATTATATTACTATAGTACAAGCATGATCACAGCCAAGGCTAGGCGTACAGGTTAGTCAAGACAAGACAAGATGAGATTGGTCACGTTTGGTCACAGTAATTCCACATAGTTGCTGAAGCAGCACGCCAATGCAATGACTAATCGGTGTGTGTGTTGGCACAAGCAACCATGTAATACTGTGACTATGACTAAGCGTGACTAATCCTCATCTTGTCTTGACTAGCCGGTGTACGACTAGCCTAATTATACAGTACAGTACAATCACATTACAGATTTAGCTCATGTAATAAAACAATACAAAGTAGCCTAAAGAGAAAATGAGCGATAAGATCAATCCATGTTTTGCTCTTTCCATACAAATATACAAACTATCCTATTGAGAAAATGAGAAGAAAATCGGAACAGTAGAGATTCAGTTGATGTAATAGCATATAACAATACAAACTAGCCTGTAGAGAAAATGATAAAAATTAATCAATCCATATGTTACTGCTTCCATACAAAGTATGATCACAACATTTATGTAGTTTATGTAGGCCTGATGAAACAATGCGAACTAGAACAAATTGGGAAAAATGAAAAATGGGGGTAGTTCAGTTGTTGAGTATCCTCACTCTACAGTATAAACACAATATTGAATAAGTACTGAATAGCGTCCATAAATAGTAATGATGGAGATCAATGTGAAGATCAATTCATGATACAAATTCATTGTTTATTAGTTTACATTCTTGATTCATTTCAATTGTGTCATTTCTACATTTCACTCTATTGATAGTTTTTAGCTCCATATCATATCAACTGACTGAATGTCATATTTTTCATGAGTATCTTATTTTTATTATATTAAAGCTATTGAGTTATTTATTGGAATGTTTGTAGGACTATTTCTACTGATCCCTGTAGCCTGTTCATTAGTTCACATTCCTGAGTTATTTTAGTTGTTTCATTTCTATAGTTTACTGTAGTGATAGCTTACAACTCACATCAAATCATGTCAAATAACTAAATGTCAAATGTATTCGACATTTATGTCAATTACATATATGTACTTGATTATTTATTACTTTATATATTTAATATTGAGTTATTTATTGAGCTGTTAGTGAATTATTTCTCTACCGGTAATAATCTGTACCGGTATCATAAGATATTACAATTTCTATTGTAGAATAATTTTTAACAGAAGGAATTTTTTAATAAATACTTTGTCATTTCAAATTCAAACACCATGAGGGGAAGTGAATATTTTTGAACTGAATTGAGCCTACAACCGATACAACGTTATATCTCATATGAATAAGACATTTTCATAACATTGTAATAATGCTTTTGACACAGTAATTACAATTTTCACAATGTGAATAGAAAGCATAATTTTTTATTTGCTCGAGACTCGCCACGTGATAAAGGTCGTCAAGTAATTATTAATGTTGAGTGATGAAAACGTGTGGAAAGGTGGAGAGTTGTATATTGAGTTTTATGCTTGATTAATATCCTTTGTGCAGAATATCCAGTATGGTTTCAGAGGTGGGAGTAGTGCTTTTGTTTGCGTATTTATCAAAAGCAGTCGGTGAATGTTTGGATAATGCATGGTGGTGATACCGGAGGCGTTTATCTCATTTCAAATTATCAGTTTGTTCGTGCGTGGGAGTGGCACAGTGCAGTCGACTTTATGAGGGACTTTATGCAGTGGCAGTGGGAGAGACTTTATGCAGTCGACCAAATCTGATGCCAAATTCAGAGGAAACTTTACTTCGAAACACACATCTCAATAAATTTTTCCCATGTTTGCTAACGCACTGAATTTTGAAACAGTAGACCAACGAGAATTTATTTCTCAGATATCAAAGCCGTTTTTTATGGATAAGATTTCCTGATAAATAAGTTTCACAATACAATATTTAATGCAATAACTCATTCAAATATTATGTAGGCCTAAATATCAAGGGTTTTTATTATAATTAGATAGGGTGAAATGATTTTTTATAAGTGAAATTGGCTAAAAAAGAAAACAGTACATCTACTTTGAACGTAGGCTATTCTTAATTTCTTATTCACTGAAAAATATAAGAAGTCACAATGAGAAATACGATACAGGTTTCTGCTTATATCACAGATTTGACGTCTACTGAGATCGGACACTCCAATATTCAACGTAGGCTAGGCGTACACCGGTTAGTCAAGACAAGACAAGACGAGATTAGTCACGTTTAGTCACAGTAATTCACATAGTTGCTTATGAAGCAACACACACCGATTAGTCATTGCATCGGTGTGTGCTGCTTCATAAGCAGCTATGTGAATTACTGTGACTAAACTTGACTAATGTCGTCTTGTCTTGTCTTGACTAACCGGTGTACGCCTAGCCTTACACACGTATTTAGTTATCATTTACGATAATCTGCACTTGTGGCTTGCAAATGAAATAAGTAGCTTATAGCTCAGCTTTATCAGCTTATAGTTCAGCTCAAACACATTCTAGCTCCATTATATTAATTCGATCATATTACCCTCTATTTCAGTCCATTACAGAATACTATCAAAATATAAAAAACATGATTTTCACAAAGTAACTCTTCCTGGTATCGAATTCAGGATGTCAAATTATATCGATATATATACAATCGATACTGTGTACGAAATACACATTACATGAGTCGATGAGTGAGTGCATTACGATGAAATGGATCTCTCGCCAACGCATGTACAGGATATGCTAAGCAGTCTGTGCTCCATACTACTGTAAGTACGAGCCGGTGAATAAAATCCAACACGGATTTGGAAAGAGCGGAAACCCAATCGGGTTGTTACCGGCTGAGCTGAAAGCATTCTTATTGATTCACTCGTGTTGGGTTTCTAGTCCATGAGGATGGTGGTTTTATGTTCTTGAGCCCCTTACTGATTCTGATTGACTAATAGATTTATTGTTAATAAGATCAATATTATTATTATTATTCAGTAATATAGTCTATTATCAACTTGAGCTGTTTCATGTGCTGTTTTAAGCCCGGTCTACACGCTAGGACTTGTTGTACAACTTAAGTCCTACAACAAGTCCTAGGACTTATGGATGAATAGCATCGCGTCTACAACAAGTCCTAGTGTGTTTTTACAATGTACAACTTATTGTCCTACACACTAGGACTAGGACTTGTTGTACAACTTAAGTCCTACAACAAGTCCTAGGACTTATGGATGAATAGCATCACGTCTACACGTATGAGTTTTACAAGTACTGAGACTTTTGCCGTCTACACGCTAGGACTTGTTATACAACTTAAGTCCTGCTAGGACTTGTTATACAACTTAAGTCCGGCAACAAGTCCTAGCGTGTAGACCGGGCTTTAGTATTGTAATAATTGTATTAACATACATACAATTAAAATGTTCAACAATATACAGTATAACAATATAAATTAATATATGTTCTTTCACAACAAAAAATATGTATTAGGTATTGTATAGGTATTATATATTATTGTATAGCACATTTTATAATGTATATTGGTATACTAGCTGAAGCCGGCAGAAGTAGCCACGCCTCAACTTTTAAATGTATTATTTTCATGTTCTTCAGCCCCTTACTGAGTCTGATTGAATAGCCTAATAGATTTGATTGCTAAGTATATTTATTATAATTATGAGTTTACCCCGTGCACCAAGATTCATAGCAAACAGTCACGTGGGTTTTGATTTCATTCGTCACATCCATACAAATAAATGAACATCCTCTTCTATAATTATAGATTATTGTATTTGCTGTGTTATGTTAGTGTTAAAATTATTGTATTAACATGTATACTGTATTTGCTGTACACTGTACAGGTATACTGTCCATTGTTAAAATTTAAAATGTTGATTTTAATGTTATTTGCTTACCTGTTTACCATTTAACAGCCAGGTGACGTGGGGCGTGGGATTGGCAGGGGCCGAAGTGCAGTTCACCTCGATCCAGTCACCCACCGAGTAGGTAGGTTTTCTGAAAGATATCCTCGGATCTTCCATCTGGCTCTCTGAGGAAAGAGAAGAGGTTGATCCCAAGAAAGAGTAAAACGCTACGTCACAATGAGCATTTCAAACTTCTTATTGGTTCCAATGGATTTTATATGAAACCTAACTATTTATAAGGAAAATGTTGGCTCATTCACATGATAAGATGACTTTCTGAGGAAAGAAGGTCGATCCATTATCCTTATCAAGAATGAGGAGAGCGCTTCGTCACAATAAGCATTTTAAAATTTCTTATTGGTTCCAATAGGTTTTACACAAAACATAACCATTCGGAAGACAAATGTTGGTCAATTCACATGATAAGAAGCAATTGAAAAATAAATCTTTTCTTAGAAAAAACGAACATTCTCTTTGAAAAACAAAATCACGGGCCCAGAAGTAAACTAAGAGAGAATTACTAATAGAGAGAATTAATAATTTTTTCCAAAGGAAATTACTGTTTGCTTTATTAGCTAGTAGAATACCATGATGATCAGGATTTACGCTTTTTAGAGATAAAGGGAGTGGACAAATTTGAAAGAATCTAGATATTAATGTAAATACAGTACAGTAATATATCACACTAAAGAAAAATGTTATAATCCTCGTGTTGAATGAAGTATGATTTATGTACAGTATATTACGGTATAATACAGACTCCACATACCTCTTAAAATTGAATCAAAAGGTTATTTCCAATTGGTCAAAGCTCAAACTTGATAAGGAAGATGAAATTAAGTAACATACAGAATGACGCAGAGAAACGGGAATATTTGAAATAATATTATAATAAACCAATGAATTGTACAAACATTTTTTATGCTCAAAATGTTAGGCAAGAGTGGAAATTGCATGAAATAACAATAAAGTTGAAAATAACTTTTGTCAATGGCTGCATTGAGACGTTTGTATGGGGAGCGCATAATTTCAAGGAACGCTAATGTCGCTTGGCCTCCACGGTGTATATGAAAAGGAAGGAATTGAAAAATGTGCTATGCCTTGCTAAATCCTGAAGCATTCTTCTTCTTCTAAATTGCTCAACCTACTTTGTGACTAATGACACAGACAATATTTCCTGAGCTAATGGCTAGATTAATCCACCAATAGCACAATTTATGAGTGGGCGAGAAGAACTGAATAAAGTCTTAATGAACTCTCTCATTCAATATAAATCTCTTTGCGTTGAACCTATGCGAGCTATCAACGCCATTACGGGAAAGCCAATAGAGATTGGTGAAATATATTAGGGGTCTGGCACTTGAAGTATGGTTTATAATAGAATACGATGGTGATGGTGATGAGGGGAGGTGAAGATAAACGAAAAGACTTAAGAAGAGAGAGAAAAATGGATGAGAGTAGAAAAAAGCAAAAGAAGGAGAAGGTAGAGAATGAAGTATGATAGTCCATGATAGAGGAAGAAGAGGATGGGGAGAGGAGTGTAAAAATGAACGAAAACACTAAAGAAGAGAGGAAAGGGGGGAGAAAAAGAGATTGAAGTTAGAAAAAAGATGGAGAATAACGTAGCCCTATGGTTCATGATAGAGAAAGAAGAAGATGGGGAGAGGGAATGCGAAGATGAACGAAAATACTAAAGAAGAGAGGAAAAGAGGGAGAAGAAGAGATAGGAAAAGATGAAGAAGGAGGTGTAGTGAAGTGCTACATCACCAGAGAATTTCAAGCATTACAGTGTTGGTTGTCCTTCTTCAGTTGGCTGTTCTTTAGGGCTGGTACCACTGTGTAAATGCTACACGTTCCGCATATAAATCTTACAGAAATGCAATAAGGGTGAATGCATGCAGGACGTGAGAAATGGAATCACCTAGTTGCTTCATCTCCGAATAGAATTCCTCCGCTATGACGTGTTTGTAAACTGTGCATTGAATAGTTTTAGAGAGCACTAGTAGTATTGAAAGGCGGGGACTGGGACATGGTATTGATACCATGAAAACATAGGCGGATTTTGGGACACCAAGAAATGACAGGCGGGGACTGGGACACGAGAAATCACGGGCGGGGACTGGGACACAAGTAAACACAGGCGGGGACTGGGACACAAGAAACCATACGCGGAAGCTGGGACATGAACCAGCGATTGTAACACAACTTCAAAACAATTTCCAGCCTATGCGATAGTTGAGAGACATTGTTCAAACTAGAATTAGCAGAGATAAAACAGGTAAGGAGCATGTTGAGAGGAAAAAAACAGTCGATAATGAAAGAGGTGAAATACACACAGCACCGTTTTCATGGTGTGATTCTGCTAGCCACTTTGAAAGCAAATTATGCCAAACGGTTGGCTGTTTTTGCTTCTCCTCCCGAGATCGAGTTTGCAACAGAGTTGAAGCCGGAAGAGCTCTCAAGTCACGTACAATGAATACTTTGCCGTAGCACCGAGTGCTCAAGAAGAAGAAATGTATGATTTTCTCTCCACATCTATCGAAAACAGGTCAAGGCCTTCTACTTCTCAACGAAATTGAGTGCTTGTCATCTCTATTTATTCTACCTGTCTAATGAAAATATGATTTTTGGCTTGAAAACATGATCAAGTGAATTATTTTTCAGTTGGGCTTGTGACTCTAATGAGAGGGCTGTATTGCTCAAGTTTGTATCTTTAGTGTTAGCAAAGTCTGAAATGGTGATTTTCAATCCAGCAAGAGTCATGTTATTGTGCCAGAGAATGTCGTATATTGACAGAGATGAAGTGCTATGCCGGTTTTATTTTTCATCCATATGCGCCATACATTGTTTGTGTGGAGTGTGGGTGGAAGACTAGTGGAACTCTTGATCTAGAACACATAAAGTTCATGCATAAAATAAACAATTCGGATGTAGTTTGGCCAGGAGTGTGGATGAAAATTATGAATGCTATGTAGTTGCTGCTGAGAACGAGGAAGTAATAAGGAATACTTTTAATAAATGGTCAAAGTTTTTACTACATGTTGAAAATGGTGAAATCTGGTTTGTATTACAGGTTTTCAAGATGATGTACAATGTATCTCGATGAATACGGATCGGAGAGAAGAAAATCACGCACTGGCGATATTCATGAAAGTAATAATGATCAGCCAATTGACATGAACAAGACATCATCTGTTTTTTCACTTAGAGACGAGGATAATGGAGAACAGCATTAAATACAAGTAGTGATTCGAGCAATAATTCATACATCACGGATGCGAAATGAAACTTCACCACCTCGAGATCAATAATACTATTGAACAAATGGTTACCACACCCCAAGGACGTCACATGGCACCGATTTATTTAAAAAATGTGGATCATGATTTCATGCGTCGGGAAGGTGAATTATCAATGGAGTATATTAGTGGTCTGATGGGTGATGCCCACAATATTTATGATCATACGTATGGTCCCAAATTTCACGGAGATAAATTGAAACTAGGCTCTGCTCTGATTGTTTTTGATGATGATAAGATTGAACTACACAAAGGGGATCAGATTTATGAAATTGATAACTCACCAGAAGACTTGGTATTAAAAATAGAGGAGCCGACAAGAGGATTGTATGAGCTTATTTTCAAGAAAGACCCGAAAGATTTCTCACCGGATGATTCTGAGAAATATAAGAGAATTTTATCCTTCACTAATGCACACAGGATTGATTCTGAAGAGGACAGCAACGTGAGATCGAATCGGGCAGAAAATATGTTTCAATTATCAAAGCATTATTTCCACCAAAGAGAGAGGCCAGTAAAAAAAACCGGGAGCGGATTGGGTTATAATGGAAAAAATCCTGACACAAAAATATTATTAAAGGAGGTTTGAATATGAAATTGAATTCAGATAAAAATATTCAATTTCTATTATGATGACGAATGAGTTATGTGAGAGACTTAAATATTTGGTGAGTTCTTATAGTGCTGGGAATACTACCTTAATTAACGAAATCCGCTCTATAATTGAAGAAATGTTTGAGAAAGGACTTATTGACACCACAAGCATCTTGATATAAATAGTTTAGTCATTATATTGGTGCTAGCAGTATTCGTTCATCATTTACAACAATAACACAGACAAGAAAAATGCATCATATTCATCAGGACGATAGTGTTAATGAAGTGTTTTCACCAATTCATCTTAGAGATTCTCTGATAAAAATGTCACGTAAGCCTCGACGATTACATCATTTGATAAGATTTTTCACCAAAGAAGATGGATTTCTTCCTGACAACATTCTAAACAGGCGTCCAACAACTTTGGATTCATCACAAACAGGGGTTTCTTTCAAAAAGAATGCAATGAAATTATTGAAGACTATTTTACTAAACATCGTGAAGATATTTTTGAATACAGTAATGATGTATCTTTATACTGTCATGAAACCGGATAGTGAATATGATGTGTTCAAGGAATACACCTCTTTGAAAGCTGAAATTATGAAAAACTATGCAAGCAATGGGTAAATCTTAATTTTTAATGTGAGTGTAGGTGTGTGTATACATTTTTAAAACAAAATAATCTAAGTTTAGATTAGGTAAAGTATTTGCAAATAAAACTTACTTCATTATAATAAATGTGATTTTATTTTTCTACTCCCATTCACCTAAAACAAAATCCTATTCCCACATACTTTGTCTGAAAGCTTATTCATTACCCGCCTAATTGATTATGTAGACCTGTCAGTGCTTCTATCTCAGCGTGCATGAGAAAAGTTAGAGCACTGATTGGAGTGGTTGAAATGTTCCGTTTAACTTGTTTGATTTAAGTGAAGGTGTGTGGTGATAGAGAAAAATAGGGCAGTGTTAAAAGTATACTGCATTATTGTGGACGCGTGATGATAAGTGAAAATGGCTAGACGAACAATGGGACTAGTGAACTACTTACTAAACTGATACCTGCCCCACAGACCGATTTTAGGCTTCCTTTTCAGGTATAAAAAGACCCGATCCACATATGTAATTATTCTTTCACACATTCACCTCTGTTCGAGCAAGTTGTGCAGTTGTGATTTTTTCATTTGAACTTCTAGCTCTCCGCTTTCTGGGAAAACAAATGTAAGTACATTTTGATTCTGTTGGTCTTTTGTTTTTCTTTATTACTGTTTGACATTGCATCTCATGTTCTTGCCACAATATTTTTTTAAAACACACTTCAAATCGTAACAATGAAAAACTATTTTGTTTTGATTAAGAAAAATAATTCCACTGATGTTTTACTGGTATAATGCAAATATCTTTAAAATAATCATGTGTGATGAAGGAAATTTTGAATAAAACAAAAACCATTCACTAAGCAACCTTTGCTCTGTCATTGTTTTAGGTCTTTGCTTTTTTAGTGTTTAGCATCACATCTCATGTTCTCTTTACTCACATTTCACCAAATATCACATGAAAATGATTCTGCTGATGTTTTTACTGGATCATGTACAAAATTCGATCTTAGCCGTTGCTCCAACATTCTTTCTCAAGGAATAATGTGTCTTTGACGATGTGAGTTAGATAAATCAACTTTGAATCCCCCATACCATTCATTCAATTAACAAAAATATTTTTTTCCACTATTCACAGATTTTTCGGATTTTGGCGAGTAGCAGATCTGTGATCCATATCATTTCCCACGTAGCAACCATTTGCACACGATCGTCTCTTTGAGTGAGGATTTGCAAAAATACACATAAAACGTAAGTTGAACAAGAATATTCATTCATCCATTTTGCTTTATACAAAAATTATTTGTTTTATTTTTATGTCACTATTCTGTGTTATGTTATAAACTACTAGATAGATAGATAGATAGATAAACTACTAATTCATTGTATTTGATGAGAAAAATATACAGAGTTATGAATTTTGAGCACCTATTTGAAAAGTGAAGTACGGTAATTGTTTCCTTTTTGATTTGAATTTCACATCTAAATACAACACATTCAAAGATAATAATAGAAATGAGAGTATTTTTCACACTTGAAAGTATGGTCTATTATTTCTTTCAACTTATTAATTTTAAAAATACACCAGTTCTGAAGTGATGTAGTAGTATAGGTGAAACTAATAGTTTTGAGATGTTACTAGTTATTTTTCGAAAATACATTATTAGAACTTTTCAGATAATTTTGTGAATTGAATCAAATAAGCCGTAAATAAAACATTACCTAAGCTTGAAATGCTTCTCTATGATTCAACTATTTTTCAGTACAATATTATGTTTGAAAGCCGGTAAACCGACCTCAAGTTTGCCGATGAGAAAAATATTCTTTTCATTAACAAGAATTTCTTTCCATTATTTTCTCAGATTTTCGGAAATCACGGAGTAGCAGTGTTTTGGTTGAATTGGGGCTCAGCATTCCGGCATTGAGGCGCAAGAGGACAATATTCTAATAGAATCAAACACGAAACGTGAGTTGCAGAATAATCCATTCATTTCTTTATTTTTTATAAATGTTACCCCATAAAACTAAAATTTTTCTTGAAAATCGAATATTGAAACATTTGCTCGCATGTTTTCACTCAATTCAATGTATTAAATATCAATCTAGTACACTATTTCATCAATTTCGACGAAAAACGTAAGAAGATCTGTGATGGGACTTTGCCAACGGCATTCGCCATCTAGTGGTGAATTTGCGAACCATTTTCAAATGTTTAGCTAAAAGCAGTACTGCATTTCCACATTAAAATGAACGTTTTTCAATGATGGAATTTTGATAAAGCCACGATATTATTTCTATTAAATTAAGCAGAAATCTAAAAACTCGGTTGTAATTTGTGATTTTTGATTATTATGAATCCCATTTGAATGATTTTTCCGTAAACTCTGGTTTTTATGTGATTTTCAGCTAAAATTCACTATACAAATCTCCGTGCGGTACGCCGCCCGAAAATCTATCAATTTATTGTCAAAAGTCGTTGTAATTTGTGATTTTTTGATTATTATGAATCCCATTTGAATGATTTTTCCGTAAACTCTGGTTTTTTATGTGATTTTCAGCTAAAATTCACTATACAAATCTCTGTGCGGTATGCCGCCTGAAAATCTATCAATTTATTGACAAAAGTCGTTGTAATTTGTGATTTTTTGATTATTATGAATCCCATTTGAATGATTTTTAAACTCTGGTTTTTATGTGATTTTCAGCTAAAATTCACTATACAAATCTCTGTGCGGTACGCCGCCCGAAAATCTATCAATTTATTGACAAAAGTCTGCTGATTCATTGATGAAAAATCTAATGATTTATTGTCAAAAAACCTTGTGTATCACTTTTACCATTATTCTATTGGATCAAAAATGCATTCTAGCAGAAAAAAACCTGAATATTATTGACTCCATTCATTCACAAAAAAATTATTGTGTATATTTTAACTAAACTAATAAGATCTGGTGATTGTGCATTGAAATCTCGATATTTTTTCTAGATCTCATCTGAATATTATGTTGGAGAAATATGCTATTTTATTGAAAAAAATCAATTAATATTTGGTTTCTGTACAAAATTCTGATTATTACATATGGTAGAGTGAATTTCATTTCAATATTCTATCACATGCACAATGTAATTTCAACCAATTTTTTTCTTTCATTTTCACAGAGAGACGAGCCTTATCAAAAGATTGCCAAAACTACAAGAGTGTGCTATCATCCATCAATTCCCACAAGAAGTGAGTTAAGTGAGTCAATCATTCGAAAAATGGAGCATAATTCTTTAATAGACATTTTTGAAACATGCATTTTGGAAAAATCCCCTGTGTGCAGTATTGATAGTGTTGGGAGATTTCTAAAAAAACTGGTTAGTAAATCGGAGTTGAAGTCAACTGAAAAAATCAGAAATATATTTAGGAAAATCAATGCTCTGTTCTTTAATTTCAAGAAATGGAAGGAGATGTCCTACTCTAGCCAAATTAAATTTTTAAAGTTCTGTTTCAATGTATTAAGTATCTCAGACATGACCGATTTTCTTACCGAAGGACTGAGTGCTAAAAAGATTGATGAAATCAACAAAAAAATGTATAGCAAATCAGATTGTAACAAACTATTCAATCTAATTGAGGATGTTGATTTTGATGAGGTTGATCACGCCTCTTCCTCCTCTCACAATATTGTGAATGAAGAGATTTTCCATGATGGAGACTCAGCCATGAGTGAGATCTTTGAAAAACCCGCTTCAATAATTGTAGATGAAGATAACATCAATTTTGAAGATCAGTATTTTGAAAAAATAAATGATTCAAAATCTAATGATATAACACCCATTGTTGAAACATACCAGAGACGAGACCAAGAAAAACTTCAAGTAATGACATCTAAAGTCCCTATTTCTTCTCAGAATTCTGGAATGATGGTTAAAATTGAGGTGACAGATTTGAGAGATATTAGGAATGTGAGAGATAGTGATAGGTGGAGAAAAGTAGCTAAAAAAGCAATATTCATCTCGAAAAATGAGGAAGACCCGAAATTCAAGAAAGTAAATGAGTGTTTGAAACTGGCCATTGCAGACTTAGTTAAAAAGAACGATGTGACTAAGATTACTAGGAAGAATAACATTCAATGAATTAAATACTGATTCACCAGAATATCCTCTCATATCATAAATTATCAAAAAAGATTAGCTTTGACAATTTTTCTCATCTCAACTCTCTCTCTTTTCAGATTGTTTGCGCAATTTGGGGATAAATAATGAATATTAATCAAACTTAACAATGATTAGAGGTGATAGATCGAAATCAAGTAGACTTCAAATTCAGCCCTCCAACAATTTTGTGGAGTTAGAATCAGCCTTCTCAAATGCTCTTAAAACTTACTATTACAGAAATATTCAATTTAAAGATATATGCACATTGTTGAAATCATTGAAAAATCAGTGTGTTAATTTGTTAAAATCTCAATTGGATGATGCAGGCTCTATAAAATTCAACATTCTGGTCGAGTGCACCTATAGAAAACAGTCACAATCTTTGGATGAGATTTCATATCAAAACAGATCTTTTAAAACAAAGAACACTCCTCTTTTCTCTGGTTCATCTATAAGCAGTATTTATAATGAATGCATTTCATCTATTTGTGATGAGGAAGCAAATTATCAAGGATTTGGGTCAGGATGGACATTGAGTAGAATTGATGGGGTCCTTCTCAGAACAAATAAATACAAACCATTGAGGGTGGATCCTATATTGAACTACCTAAAAGATTGCTAACAGAAATCGGTTATCAACTGTAAAACACAGACAATCAATGCTTCATCTGGGCTATTTAAGCAAGTATGTAAGAAACAGACCAGAGCGTATTTCTCATCATCATCAAAATCTGAAATCAAAGTTTAATTTCAGTAAAATCTCATTCCCAACACCTTTAAAAGATGTTAGAATCTTTGAAAAGCTCAACCCATCTGTGTCAGTAACTGTTTATGGATTAGACTCCTCTCAAAATGTTTATCCTCTGAGACTTAGTGAATTTATCAAGAGAAATCACTTTGATTTGTTGCTTGTACAGAAAGACACTAGCACACATTGGTGTTACATAAAAAACTTAGCTAGGCTAGTCGTTGCTCAAATTAATAAACACAAGGAAAAATACATATTTGCAAACGGTGTCTCACTCATTTTGGTAGAATATCCGCATTGAATCACATGAAAGGATTTGTAAAAAAATGATTTATTTAGAGCAATCATGCCCAAATCAAATCAACTGTGGGACCTCCCATTATGCGTTTCAAGAATTATCAGAATCAATATTCAGTCCCAATCGTAGTCTATGCGGATTTTGAGAGTATTCTAAAACCATACCATTCTAGTCAACCCCGCTTTCCACTAGTTTCACGGAGAAAACCCACAAACATGAACCATTCAGTTACTGTTGCTACACAGTCATGGATGAAAGTCTTCCAGATCAAATAAAATACCATCACAGAACACCCATTTCTCTACCGAGGTAGTAATGCCCCTAATCATTTCACCCAGTACTTAATTGATTTGGCCAATAATTTAGGTGAGATCATAACAACAAATATACCAATTATCTTTACAAAAGAGGATGAGGATCATTTCAACTCCCAATCATGTTGTGAAATGTGTGAATGTGAGTTCACAATGATTGTAACACCTGTTAAAGACCATGATCATTTGAGTGGAAGGTATAGGTCTAAGCTTTGCTCCCCCTGCAACTTGAAAAGATTGAGACAAAGGTATATTCCAGTAATACTACACAATCTGTCACAATATGACGCCCACTTCATCATACTGAGTTTGGGTTGTGATCAGGAAAAATTGATATCATCCCCAATACAAGTGAGAAGTACATCACATTTTCAAAACACACTAAAACGGATTGACACTAAGATTTATTGATTCAATGAGATTCATGAATTCTTCTCTCTCCAATTTGGCAAACGATTTGAGTAGAGAGGATTTTGTTCATGTCAGGAAGTTTTTTCCTGAGTCCAAACTTGATCTTGTTTGTAAAAAAGCCAATTTTCCCTATGAATATGTTGATTGTTATGAGAAATTGGAGGACAAAACTTTGCCATCAATTGAAAATTTCTATAGCAGTCTAATGAGTGAGGAAATTGATGAGGAGGAATATATCCATGCACAAAACATGTGGGACTCATTCAGGATTCAAAACTTAGGTCAATATTCAGACTTATACCTTAAATTGGATGTTCTTATCTTGTCAGACATTTTTCAAACATTTAGAAAAAGCTGTATGAAAACATATGGTCTAGACTGTTGTCATTATATCACAATTGCCTCTTACACATTTGATGCAATGTTATTCTATACTAAGGTTGAATTAGAGTTAATTTCTGACTATGGGATGTTTATTTTCATTGAGCAAGGATTACGCGGAGGAATTACAACTTCTGTGCATCGCCATTCAATTGCTAATAATCAATACATTCCCGAAACATTTGATCCAGAAAAAGAGAGAACCTTTTTGAATCTCATCGACGCCAATAACCTATATGGGTGGGCATTATCAAAACCCCTTCCATTATCAGATTTTGTATGGATGAGCCAAGAAGACATTGCATCACTAGATATAATGAAAATTCCCAATGAATCGAGTGAGGGCTACATATTCGAGGTTGACATTGATTACCCCAAAAAACTTCATGATAAACATAGTGATTTACCTTTTTTTCCTGAGAAAAAATGCCCCCCCAACAACAAAAATGAAAAATTAATGCTAACATTAGAGCCAAAAAAGGATTATGTATGTCATTATTTAAATTTAAAACAGGCCATTGAAAATGGGTTGATAGTTAGAAAAATAAAAAGGGTTTTAAAATTCACACAATCAAAATGGATGGAGCCATACATAAGACTTAATACAACTTTGAGACAGAAATCAACAAATGAATTTGAGAAACAATTAAGGAAGGTTATGAATAATGCGATTTTGGCAAGACAATCGAGAACACAAAAAAGGGTTAATATGAAGCTAGTCAATTCATAAAAACAATTGGAGAAATTAGTGAACAACACAGCATTCAAAGATAGAACTATTTATTCCGAAAATCTTTGTCTGGTAGAGTCTCAGAAGCAAAATGTTATTCTTTCCAAACCCATCTACATAGGTTTCGCTGTGTTGGAACTGTCAAACACTTGATGTATGATTTTTTTATAATGTAATGCAGAAATACTATAGAAAAACTAAAATTGTTGTATATTGACACAGATTCATTCTTTTTTGAAATAAAAACATTTGATTTATATAAAGATTTAGCAAGATCATTTCTGAATAGGCATCTAGACTTGTCTGATTACCCCAAGGATCATGAGCTCTATTCCCTTGAAAACATGAAAGTTTTAGGTAAATTTTCAGATGAAACCGCATCAAGGCCCGTGCGGGAGTTTGTTTCATTAAGACCAAAGCTTTATTCCTATAAAATATGTGGTAAAGAAGGTGATATTGAGAAAAAAAAAGCAAAAGGTGTCTCAAGACAAGTGATTGAAAAAGAATATCTCATTCAATGATTATTACACTGTTCTGAAAAACGATGAGAGTTCAATGAGTAGACAAGATAGGATTGAGAGTGTGAGATCAAGATACAGAACTATGATAACTTTCAGATCTTCAAATCATGTTATTAACACAGTTAAACTTAATAAGCTTTCATTATGCAGCAAGGATGACAAGAGAATTATTCTCCATGATGGGGTGACCACACTGCCTTATGGTCACTATCTAGCAGACAAAGTAAACAAAAAGATTTTCTCATGGAAGCTTAGAATGAGTAATAATTAGAGTTTGACATTTCATGAAAAAGGCTATGATATTATGATATGAGAGGATGTAGAGTTTTGTAAATATTAATGTAGTGCCTATTGGTGTGGGCAACACACCACAATATAATCATAATATTTTCAGTAATCATTAAAAATAAGAATAAAAGCTGTATTGATAGTTGAATATAATTTTTGTAGATCTTAATATAGCGTCTATTGGTGTGGTCAACATTTTCAGTAATCATTAAAAAATAAGAATAAAAGCTGTATTGATAGAGTTGAATATAATTTTAGTAGATGCTTGATGTAGTGTCTATTGGTGTGGACAACACGCTGCAATATAATCATAATATTTTCTGTAATCACTAAAATAGGAATAAAAGCTTTATTGATAGAGTTAAATATAATTTTTGTAGATCTTAATGTAGCGACTATTGGTGCACAATATACACATACACACAATATTTCTCCTAATCTTATATAAAAAAATGCAATCTCAATAAATAAGAGTTTTTTTCTGTAACATATAGTTGTGTAAATATAATGATTACATTTTTTTGGAGTTCATATTCTTTCACCATTACCCAATCCCTGTCTTATCATATTGAAAATTTTAAAACCATCATGCAACAATGAACTATGTGTCATTTGTTGGATGATGCTTGAGAAGGAATGTCTTAAAATAAAATATTGGCTTGCAATAGTCGAATATTCTATTTAGTTGTGTTATTTTTCAAGTGAAGTGAGAGAAAATTACATTGTTTCAAAGCATGAATCAGTATAATGTCACAGTGGAGGAAAACAATGAAGATGTGATTTGTGATAGATGCAGACATTGTTATCATGTACATGGCTTGTATAACAACACCAAGTTAATGATGACATCTTTTTTCATTCTGATATGTTGGGTTATTCTATTGCTATTTCTGCTGATTTCATGTCATGAGAAAAACATATATGGTAAGTTGGTAATAAATTCATCTGAGTCAAATGAAGTAGGCAAGCAATTACCCAATTCAAGTGAAACTGTCAATGATGATGTTGAGTCAATATTTTTCCAATCAACTCATGCAGCCATTTTCTGTTTAAAATTTATTGGCGTCCCAAACGGTTCCAGAATATTATTGTTGCCAAACTTGAATTTTGGTTGCTCAATCCAACTAGTGCTTCTTAGATGGTGGCAATCATGCACATCCTTCAATACTGTTTGCTGGCTCCATTGCTGATGGACACTGTTACGGTGTCTGGAGATGGTATAGAGCGCAATTGCAGTAGTAGTGGGCGGTGGAGCTGGTTGAACTTGACAGTACAGTGTACACACCTCAACTGAAGCATTGATGATGGCTTCAAGGAATTCTGACGATGTAAAGGATGGATGGAGGCATGTGCGCAAATCATATGCACAATGGACTTGCTGGCACAGCTCCTTATCCACATCATGTTCACCAGCCAGGTTCATGTACCAGTCTTTGATGTGTTGACGCATTGCTCCAAGATCCTTGTTGAACTGTCCGGATGACTGCAGACACTGTTGCATGTGAAATATGTTTGAAGTATCCAGTCCATGCTCCCTTGATGTGAGAAACTCTCCACTCCGGTACTGGGGATCCAGCTTGAAGGAGTTGACACTCACTGCTGCAGTCACAAGGAGATAGTACACTGGTGGTATCATGATTGATAATGATGCTTGACTGCTACTTGACCTCCTTTTATATAGTTGATAACATCATTGTTTCTTGGAAATTGGTTATTTATAGCATTCATGTCATCGTCTCCTCCTCTGTTTCATCCAAGCTCCTCATTGTACAATTTATTCTGCAGTTCCCGACAGTCAGTAGAATGATGACTATTAATCCAATATGTGAAACAATCATGAGCATTATCATCACAGCTAACCAACTCTCTAATATACTGACTAGAAATTTCAAGAAACAACGTAAACAAGTTACAATAAAATACAGAAATATGCTTTTCTCATTTTTTCCACTAGAACCCGTAACCTTTCTTTAATAATAATGTCTCTGTCAGGCGGGTTGTCTACACAACGCCTGAATATTTATACAGTACATTGAGAATATCAACTCTCTTGTTAACCAAGATTATTTGAGCTTTCTTTTGCGAAAAATATCATCAAAAAGAAATGATTTGGGATGTGGATTCGAACCCATGACTAGTGGCAATGTTAACTAACAATGGTTGAGTCCTTATCCAACATGCCAAATCACTTCTTACAAAAACAAATGAAAGAAATCCTACTTTACCTTTCAAGTATTTTATGCGGTGAAGAGAATAAGATTTTTCTTGGTCTGCTGTTAGCTCAGTCGGCATACATTATACTATAACATGCTCTAGACTCCAAGTCCAGAACTGGGGATCCAGCTTGAAGGAGTTGACACTCACTGCTGCAGTCACAAGGAGATAGTACACTGGTGAAGAGAATAAGATTTTTCTTGGTCTGCTGTTAGCTCAGTCGGCATACATTATACTATAACATGCTCTAGACTCCAAGTCCAGAACTGGGGATCCGGCTTGAAGGAGTTGACACTCACTGCTGCAGTCACAAGGAGATAGTACACTGGTGAAGAGAATAAGATTTTTCTTGGTCTGCTGTTAGCTCAGTCGGCATACATTATACTATAACATGCTCTAGACTCCAAGTCCAGAACTGGGGATCCAGCTTGAAGGAGTTGACACTCACTGCTGCAGTCACAAGGAGATAGTACACTGGTGAAGAGAATAAGATTTTCTTGGTCTGCTGTTAGCTCAGTCGGCATACATTATACTATAACATGCTCTAGACTCCAAGTCCAGAACTGGGGATCCAGATAGAAGGAGTTGCCACTCACTGCCCCAGACACAAGGAGAAAGTACACTGGTGAAGAGAATAAGATTTTTCTTGGTCTGCTGTTAGCTCAGTCGGCATACATTATACTATAACATGCTCTAGACTCCGAGTCCAGAACTGGGGATCCAGCTTGAAGGAGTTGACACTCACTGCTGCAGTCACAAGGAGATAGTACACTGGTGAAGAGAATAAGATTTTTCTTGGTCTGCTGTTAGCTCAGTCAGCATACATTATACTATAACATGCTCTAGACTCCAAGTCCAGAAATACCAATTCAATCAAATCATGGTTTGTAAAATGTCCTAGAGTTTTTTGCACTTGAAAAATGTCACAGAGATTGTGGCCCAAAACCCGCCTGTGTTTACTTGTGTCCCAGTCCCCGCCCGTGATTTCTCGTGTCCCAGTCCCCGCCTGTCATTTCTTGGTGTCCCAAAATCCGCCTATGTTTTCATGGTATCAATACCATGTCCCAGTCCCCGCCTTTCAATACTACTAGCACTATATTTATATTATTATATTATATATTCTATAGAGCAATGGAATATTAATTAGTCTCAAAACTTCTCTGAAAATGAATTTCGGTCACAAAATTGTTGACAATTTTTTCTATTATGAAATAGTATTCCAAGCCAAGCATGACAATAGTATTCATTTAACAAGTATGAGAAAAGTCAAGCATTGTAAAATTTGAAGAGAATGTTACTTAAAACTTCAATTTTCATAAGAAATCTAAAAGGCTGTCAAGACTGTTTTAAGGCTTGATTTCACCAAAAACGATAACCAGTTTTGAGCTACAGGTTTAGTCAGCTTATTTTAAACATTTATGTGATAATATGATTTTGTCAATTTTTTGCTGGTTCAAAACTAACTGTCACTGAAACCTAGTTTACGTTTTCGGTAAAATCGGGCCTAAGAATCAATTTCTTCAATAATTCATCCATGATAGTCGAATGATAAGGTTTTTCAACTGTCTTTTATAGATTTTATAATGAAAATATTAAAATCTTTATTAATAAAAGAGAGTTGGTGTCTGTACGCTCGCTTATAACTCGAGAACGGCTGAACCGATTCAGATGATTTTGGTTTAGTTTGAATTTTTACAGCACTGGTTAACATAATATGTATTAAAATATAAGAAAATCCCTTTATAATTAATAAATAATTAGTACATTAATGACCTAACCTATAAAAAATTTTACAGACGCATGATTGTTTTGAACTTGCCCGCCAAGCGGCTACCGAAAGATGATCGTGATTCAAGATCAGAAAACTCAGCCATATTATTCTAAGCCTCGGTAGCTCAGTGGATTAATTTCTGCCTTTCATTCTTGAGGTCCCGGGATCGAATCCCGGTACGGCCAATTTCTTTTGTTCTAGGTTTTCTACTCTAATTATTTTTTTACGCTAGAATCATCAATAATAAAAATGAGTTATCGTTCGTATCATACATGTTTTATTGTTTCTAATAATAAAATTGAAGAACGGAAATAAAATTGAAAAAAAATATATAAAATAAATTAAAACAAAAAAATTATTGATTATATAAAATAAAAAATACATTGATTATATTAAATCTATTTTTACTTCGTGACATTTTTTGTGGGGGGGGGGGGTGACATGAAGGGGGACATTTGGGGAAAGAAAGGTGAAATGAAAGGGATTTTGGGGTTGACATTTTGGGGGGGGGGGAAATGAAGGGGGCATTTGGGGGATGACATTTTTTAGGGGGTGTCATGAAGGGGGGGTCATTTGTAGGGAGAAGGGGGGGGGGACATTTGTGGGGGGGGGGGAAGGAGGGTGATACGAAGTTCGCCGGGACAGCTAGTAATAATATAGACTACAAACTCAAATTTTCTTAAAACTTCATTGTCGACATGCATTAATGCAAAAATTCTTCAATGTGTGCTTGTCGTTACTTCAATAGTTCCTGAAAACCAAATAAATGAAAAAAAGTAATAATTTTATTATTGGACGCAATTGTTAATGTTGGGAACCCATTTTGTCTACTTCAAACAATACAATTTTCAATACAAGTCAAACTTCATAAGGTGATATGCAGAGGAATTTGGGACAACTATTACACAATTCAACTATATATACTAGATATGCTAATGAAAGACTATAAAAATTGAAAAACTAACGGACTACTGTCATCTCTCTTTCTTCGGAAGGCTTTGTGTAGATGGGCGTCTCAGTCGTCACCTCGCAAGAATAAGCACCCGAAGCATCGAAGTCCAAATTCCGCACTGACAGTTGGCGCTCGTTGCTAGACGTCCACTGAAACAAAACATGAGACAATCAATTTTGAATAAAGGTTAACTAGGAATAAGTAACAAGGAACTAAGAATAAATAGTAAATAAGAATTAAATAGTAAGTAGGGAGAAATTAGTAAGTAATAATTTTCTGTGTAGTAGTGAAGATGATGTTGTGGTAGTAATTTTATCCATACTGAATAAGAAGACTTGAAATTGTCAAAACCACAGATTTAATAAAACAACGAAATACTGTAGTTTCGGTTGTTACACAAAGTACAGTGCAGCCGAATTTATACTTGTGACCGAGCGCTGTGATTGGCAGTTGAATCAGGTGAACGACTGCCATTGGCCTAGATAAGCTCCTCCCACAATGGGCGGTTTCTACAAACATCACATCAATGGCGATTCAAACAACTAACATAGCAAAGATAGGTAATTGATATTTACAAAAACAAATGAAATAAATAGGAATCCTTGAAGAGAACAATGTTTCTTGCTATTTTTATTCCACATTGTTCTCTTCAGGCAAGTCAAAATTAAGGTAATATTAGGCTGGGCGTACACCGGTTAGTCAAGACAAGACAAGACGAGATTAATCGCTTTTAGTCACAGTAATTCACATAGCTGCTTAAGAAGCAGCACACACCGATGCAATGACTAATCGGTGTGTGTTGCTTCATAAGCAACTATGTAAAGTACTGTGACTAAAAGCGACTAATCTCGTCTAGTCTAGTCTTGACTAACCGGTGTACGCCAAGCCTGAGACGGGAAGCATACTACAAAATGATACGATACGTACTTTTATATGTTGGTCTACTCAAAACATTCTCAGAGATCATTTTGTGTATGCATACACTGAATCATTTAATAAATAATTACCAGGCATCTAATATTTATTTTATTTAGCAGATCTCAGAATTTTTCACATGAAAGTTGTGCCCCCCGACGCGACACCTATGCAGACAACAGTGTCTTATAAGATTTGATGTGATAACATTCGTTTGTTGATAATGCTCATCTGACCCTACATAGATGCGTGGTTGTTGTGCAAAACTGCCATTTATTTTTGTATCATTTCTTTAATTAATGTGAGACAATGTGTATGGAATGGAAGTTTGTTATGTATGAACTCTAGAGTGAACTTAAAATTCATTTCAAGCATGAATGAAAAAAGCAGCACATGTTAAGGTTGTGGCTGCAATTGCGTACGCAAGGATAGCAACAAGTCGTTGACATTATTATTTAGGCGGAAACTGAGAAAGCATTGTGTAGGCCTGATAAGAAGTGGGCTGCGAATCCAGGCCAACAATAAACTAGAAGGGCTGAATAGGTGTGTGCGAACTCGACGGGGGTTTCAAAAGCCTCAGGATGGAGACGTGCGGTTGGAGGAGGGGATGAGAGGAAATGAATTGAACGGCAGTGGTGAAGAAAGCTATGAAGCTGTAGAGAAGAGGAAAGAAAACTCGGGAAATGGGTGACACATCATACTGTCAAAAGGTGGTAGAATCGAGAGATTTAGATTTAGATTTATTACTTTATTCATCTAGATAACAAATATGACGGCTCAAATTCTATATTATAATAACAAATACGACGGCTTAAATTCTAGATTATAATAAAAATATACAATATTGATTATTCGTCAAATTTACATTAGCTTATAAATTATTATGCCATGAGTAGATATAAAGCAAAACTATACTGATGATTTAATAGTTGTGAGTTATCTAGATGAAAAGGCGAAGTTTGGACATATGAATGTCCATTCTTGGAAAAGGAGATACAAAGAAATCCTTTTCATCAACACTTGACCTTGGTTAGTTGAAATAAAATCATTTTTACATATTTTGACTGAAATTATTTACATATTTAGACTGAAATAAAGAATAATTGAGGATCACATCTGAACAAGTACACTAATGAAACAAAAAATATTATATGAAATGAATAAAACAAGTCATTGAGAAAAAAAAATATAAAAAAAAAATAATTATGAATGAAAATGGAAGGAATAGCTTAAAAATAATGAATTATTAATTGATTGTAATGGAAGATGAGATGTTATTTAGAAATGGGTGTGAATAGAATATAGTATTGTTTGATTAACGTCTCGACATGTGTTAGTAATGGTGATAATATTGTAATGTCGATGAGTTGACAAAATAAAGTTATAATACAATATTAATAGAAAAATTCTACATTCATCAATATCGACTTGGTTACAAATAATGTCAATAGGGAAACATGATACAACAAGGAAAACATTTCAGACGTTAAGTTAAGATAACAACCTAAAATAATATTGTTTTGAATTGTGAGTAAATTACAATGAGTATGAGGTGAAAGATGAAAGCTGTCATGCAGTGCTTTAGGGTTGGTCAGGCTCAATCATTTTCTCGAGAAGATATTTTCTTAATTTCATAATAAAGCTCGCTCGACCCTCAATAGATCTAATAGAAATTGGAAGTGAGTTCCAAAAAGAAAGAGAGAAAGAGAAAGAGAGAGAGAGAAAATAGATGACAAAGAAGAATGTGAAAAATTGATCTTTGTGGTCTGGTTGATATAGGTAAAAGCGAGTTACGGAAAATATGATTTAGTGGTGATAGAATTTTCTATAGATGGGAGAAACGAAAGATCAGTCACAGTGATTGAATCATCAGATCACTATTTCTAGGTAGGCCTAATAGTGCTTCGCTTTTCAACAGATTCACAATTATAACAGCTATAATATTGATTTCTACTTTTATCTCTCCTATATAATATCATGTTCATAATAAATGTAATATTCAAAATGAAAAATAATAATATAAATATGTGATTGTGAAATATGCTACATAATCTAGAATTGACTGTTCTCAAGTTGGAAAAAGGACAGTTTTGGTCGTAAGCCTGTTGTACATCAATTAATTGCACATCACTGAGTGAATAAATAAATAGATAAATACTACTTGTACGAGTACATTGTATTAAAAGTTGTCTCCACAAGCCTTCTGCTGGAAATTTCTTCTGAATTTTGCGGCCGATCACTTCATATTTGAAGAAAAAAATGAAAATAATAAATTGCAAGAAGAAAGGGTGATAGTGAACTAGAGCCCATGCTGAGCTCAGCGGGGCAAGCGAACAATATCCAACGATGAATTTAATGGCGTAACACATGCAACACTGTTAGGTGCAAATGCACTACATCTTATCATAACATAAACTGCCACAAATGATAGGGGAGTGAGCTTACTTGCAGTCATGTTCAACATACAGGTACAGTTTCAAACAAGAATTCTTATTACGCACGTGAATATTTTTGAACTTTATACTGATGCTATTCATGTTTCTGCTAGAATATGCGATGACAAATAAAGATATATTATATTTGATTTCATTCGGATATTCAGCTATTGTTCAGTTCACATTATAGGAGGAATTGATTCTAACAAAACGAAAAATCATACTTCGATCATTTTCACCACTCATTGTTGGTTCACTTGCTCAGAAAATAATGATACAGTTTTTCAAATGATAATTCCAAATACAAATTTACTAAACTACTGATTCTAAATCAGATATGATTCACATATCGCATTACATATAAGCCCCTGCGCCCACTTCGCAACTGCTATCTGATTTCAGTCAGCAACCCAATGTTGCTAGATGACATTTGGCTGTTTTTCGGGTAATCGGGTAATCTAACCCATCAGCCAAAGTCATCTGGCAACGCTGGGTTGCTGACTGAAACCAGATAGCAGTTGCTTAGTGGGCGCAGGGGCTAAAACTCAGCTAGTTGCATGAAAATCTATTTCAATTCAACCGACGTAAAGAATGTTCTCTAACATAATGCAACGAGAAACAAAGAACGAATCGAACAATGATGTTGATGCAAAATCGTCATTCTATAAGAGCATCAAATGCAATTGGATTCTGTGCAACCAGTCACAAATCAGCTAGATTTTAAAAATTCTAAAGAGTCACTAATAAGAGATTGTACAACCCAAAAGTCAAGCAGAGGCCTGTTGCATGAAAAAATACAAGCTAGTAATACTAGTTGTCAGTATGGTAACTTGCCATCTGACAACTATTAGTAGTATTACTAGCTGGTATTTTCTCATGCGATAGGCCCCTAATGTGTGGCCATTGAACCATGGTCCTTGTACCACCAATAAATAATAGAATTGACAAACTCCTTGTGTTTTAATTTCAATTATTAGCTAGATTTCAAATTTGTATTGCAACAGGGCACAAAGAACAACAACAACAAATTCTACAAATAAGTTAAAAACAATAACAAATTTGTTAAATGATAATCGATGACAGACAAACAGCACTTTTCACAAAAATGAACCAGCTGAAATCAAGGAACGAACGTTTTTTTCCATGCCTATTTATTAGAGCAGCGTGCACCAAGGAGTAGAAAATGATAGAGCACCAGGCGGGCACTTGACAAATGAGCCAGAAGTGGGGGAGGTTGTTCGGAGGGAAGGAGGGGAGGGCGTGCTTGCAAATAAAGAGCTGCTACTGGAAAGCTTTGCCGCCGCTCCGACCAACAAAGAACACGCGAGAAATAATGAGCTGTCTCTATTGCTGTTTGCAGTTCCCGCCATGACTTCTTTCTATGTGCTAATGCATCAATGGACACATCAACTCCGCTGGGAGAGCATCAATTATTCCCAATACTCTTTTCCAATCCCAATCTTGCTCCTTTCTCATCACTCTTCTTCGTATTTGTATTGAAGAGTCTTTTTATTTCTATATATATTATCTCATCTTTCTTCTCTTTTTCCTTTTGGTACGAAATTCTTCAACCTGCTCCTTGCTCATCACTCTTCTCCGTATTAGAGCTTATATTGAAGAGTCTTTCTATTTCTATATATATTATCTCATCTTTCTTCTCTTTTTCCTTTTGGTACGAGATTCTTCATACTTCTGCGTCTTCTATTCATTATTCTGATACCTTCATTTAGTCCTAATCTTTCATCTTCCTCGTCAATTCCCGCCTATTATAATGTAGCTCTAAGCTCTCACCTCATTCATTACATGATAAACATGAGCACCTTCACAATCTGAATGAAGTTAGATTCAATATGGCGGATTCAAGATGGCGGACCAGATTTTTCAAGTAGTATTTTCAGTAAGATCCCCTGAGTCAGCTACCTACAGTGAGTGATCATGTCAAAAAGCTCAGTATTGATGCCGAACATAGATCAAAAGAGTTTAAAGGAAAATATTGTGAAACGCAGGAAAGCTTGATAAATCATACAGATGGCGGTTTATGTCGATCATGAGGATCTGCAGCTCAGTGCTGCCATTTGCTGAATCCGCCCATTTCATGTTGGTCACTTAATTCCATTACACTCGTTCCAAACGTTCGCTTATGACGTTCAACTGAGGTTAGAGTCTATACGTCAGGATTGGACCAATGCATTTGCGATGTAGGTCATGTAACTCTCACATCATTCGGATCAATCAATCACTGAACTAGGAAAATGTTGAATTTATTAAAATAAACACGTGTAACAAAGGACCCTCATCCTAATAACTGTAATGTACATTCTTACATACTTACATTCTCACATTTCTGCTGTTATAATAACGCAGTTATCCGTGGCGAAGCGTGGTATACTTATTTGGTCATCGCCGGGTATATTTCCTATAGGAAATTTGGATGACCAAATAAGGCTAGGCGTACACCGGTTAGTCAAGACAAGACAAGACGAGATTAGTCACGTTTAGTCACAGTAATTCACATAGTTGCTCATGAAGCAGCACACACCGATGCAATGACTAATCGGTGTGTGTTGCTTCATAAGCAACAATGTGAAGTACTGTGACTAAACGTGACTAATCTCGTCTTGTCTTGTCTTGACTAACCGGTGTACGCCTAGCCTTAGTATACCACGCTTCGCCACTAGCAGTTATAGTTCGAGCAGTTACAGTAACATGTACATAATCTTGATTATCCGATGAAGATTCTCTTCATGTCATCTGATACATAAGTTGTCATACACAAATTTGATCGTTTAAAAAGATACCAGTTTCGATTGTCACACTATTGTCAATCTCTAATAAACTAAAATAAAAGTAATCAACAGCAGAATATATAATATGAGCGCTACAATTGAATTGTGATGAATGAATTGGTGGATGCCTATCAAGGTGAACGACTGCTATTGGACTAGGCTGGCCACTTCCATTGCGTTCACTACTACACAATACGTTGAACACGATTGATAAAGACTCCATATTACTAGCGGTTATCACCTATGTAGTGCTTCTAACAATTTAATTTTCATTCAAAGATAGATAGATCTGTTATTTGTATAAGTATCTTATGAATAAATAGAGTTGGAAGATAATTTGTTTTTACCTGAATATTCCTTAAAGAGATTCTATGTAATATACTTTTCCAATTTATCTGTTAACATTTGAATCCAAAGGAATTTCATTTGTACGGAAATATTCTGAATATTATGTATGAGTCAAAAAAGCTTAACGTACAAAAAACTCATGAAAAAAGCTGAATTCTTTGAACTAATGAAAAAAGCGTAGATATATTCTCAGCGTTATCATTTTCAACCGGTGCTGAGAATGAAATTATGTCCTTTCAGACAGGAAAATCACTCTTGCAGCACACAGCCGAATTATCATTGTTATTATACATTGGTGGATCTTTTACCTGAAAATATGGGAGTACTGCCAGCCTTGCAGCCATGATACAGAGTGAGCCAACATCAACAGAATGCTCACTCTATTATTTTCTGGAGCTGTTCTTTGTTGTGAACGATTCTGATAAGGGATGACTGTGATAAGGCTATAGCGGCCAACTGCGAAAAAAGGGGCGAATAGTCGTTAAGGAATAATAAACCGAGCACTAATGCAACCAACCTTTTTTCATTCTTCTTATTTTTCTCTCTACGGTGTGATAATTAAAATGAAGGTTCATTCTTGCTTGTGGCGCTGCTGATGGAGAGAGAGGGAAAGAGAGAAAAAGTGAGAATGAGAGTGAAAAGACCTCGTACAGATAAGCAACCCTAAATGGTTTATCGGACTTGCTCCTTCTCTCTATCTCACCAGTATTCTCATCCAGTACCCATACTTCTCTCTGAATCTCTCTATTATTCCTCTTATTAGTAAATGATAAAAATGCAGTGGATAAATACATTTTCATTCTACAGAGCCGAAGAAAAAATAATCGGATAACTGTGGAAAATTTGAAAAATAATCAGTCCCGAGTAATTAATGAGCTTGGATGCACTTCTTTTGTCTGAAATCTCTGGAAAGATTTTACATTATTATTTCTGATCACGAAACGTTATTTTCTTCGAATAATACTCAAAGCTGATTAACAAAGTTCGTAGTTTCCGTTGCATAAATGTTATCTTCTTCGAATAATGTTCAACCTTGTTAACAACGTTCATTACTCCCGATGTAAGGATGTAAGGAACCTTCTTCGTTTTTGAATTGATTTTCTTCTTCTTTCTTGAATTATTATTAAAAAAAAAACTTCGTCTTAATAGAACCTCGATAATCATTAATGAGAAACGAAAAATGGGTTTCTAGTTATTTGGAGCCTCCACATTACCTACGCATAAGTCAAAAGATTATTTGGGTATCACTGAAGGATAAATACTGTACAAATTTTTAAAATTTATATTTTAATTTCATGAGGATAGAGTAGAAGGTAAGTAGAATTTTTCTGTTCAATTTCAGTTCATTTTTCTTTCTGTTCCTGTACTGTTTCAGTACAGTATCCATCCAGATAAGCAAGCTTTTTTGAGCTAGTAGCCTAATAGACGATAAACCGACCGTACCGAGTAATCAAGTAGCCTACCATAGTGTTCTTGTGTTTGTGTGAAAAATATCCTTGAATATCCTTTTCCAAGAATGAGACCATGGGCGCCCATACAAAAATTTGTAGGGGGAGGGCTAGACGTGACCTTCCGGGGGTTCAAGGGTTTTGAATACCCCCTCTCTCAAAGGAAAGGGGGGGGGGGGGGTCCGGGGTACTCCCCCGTAAAATTCGAAATTGAAGCTAGAATAGCGTGTTTTCAACGATTTCAAGACATTCTTACATATTGAAAACGTTTATTAACTCAAACATTTTACACAGATTGCTGTTTGTGATTCAGATATACCACACCATTTATTGACCTGCCAAGGGCGTAGCCAGGGATGGGATTTGGGGGGGGGGGCTTGAAGTATTAGATAACAAAGGGGTTAGGTAAACGCAACCAACCCCCCCCCCCCCCCCGTTAGATATATGGAAGGGCCGGTGGGATTTTTGGAAAATTAATGCCTGAAAATGTGTATTAAAATCTACCTGACTACACAAAATTATGAGAAATTATCTTAAATCTTGTCAGAAAAAAGCTGATTTAACGTTAGTAAACGAGCGTACATCAATCAGCTGTTTTCTGACAATTTAAAAAATCCTGCTATACCTCGTATTCATCTGAGCTGCAAGCTGCCTATCTCGTGATAGGCCAGCAATGAATGACTCAGCTAGTTCTGAATTCGACCGGTAGATGGCTGCAGTTACTGGGTGATTTACAGCTTCAATCTTTACAGACACGCCTCCAAGCTCCGCCTCTCTCCCCTGATTGGTTGGCAATGCACAACAAAGGTAGTTCTGAATTCTATCATAAAATGGCAGCAGTTACTGGGTCATTCAAGTTACAACTTCATTAATCCGCCGTCTAGATGTCTGAGGTACACTCATTCTTATCCAATGGGAAAGAACAGATTCTTTGTATTATACATGGACATTCGATATTCATAATAAATAAAATAGTGTATTATATTGTGAAATATTTATTTCAATAGTATACTTAAATTTGTAATTCAATTTTGATAAAAGCGATTAGTTTGACAACTATAAATATTTATGACACGTAGATTATTCATTCAATCATGGGAAATTCTACTACAGATTTTTCGAGAACGAATGGTCCAAAAAGACTGAATTCGGTGTACAAAAATTGTTGAAGACTTTAAAGGATGTGATTATGGGGTTTAAAATTACCCCACAAAATTATATACAATTACAAGAAACGTATTATCAGCAGTTTTGAGTCAAAGGGAAGGATGTGAACAGAAGCCTATTTTTGCTAAACCTAATATGAACTAAGTGATTGTGGATTGGATTTGTGCATGTGAAGGAACTTTGAGGTGAGTCAAAAATAGTGAAAGTAAAAATACTTTCATGGAAAATGTCTTATTTTTTTGATAGGCCTATTTTGTTTTTGAATCACATGAATCGTTGGAAAGGAAGTGGAGGAGTTTGGAGTTATGATCAGAGAATTGGAAATTGAGAACTATTTTCGAGTTATACTTTTCTACAAAAAAGTCCATGATTAAGCTTTATTCAGTTCCCATTCCCTGAATTTTTTTTTTAAATGTTTGGTGGGGGGAGGGGGGCTCGAGCCCTCAAAGCCCCCATATGATCCAGTAGCCCAGTAGCCAGGCCCATGTGACCTTCAATAATTATTATAATTCACTATATGTTTTTGTTCTCAATTTATATTAAAAAATCACTAAATTATTCGATTTGTTTTTGACAACATTTTTCCTTTCCGTAAAAGCTAGGGGGGGGGCACGGCCCCCCCTGCCCCCGTGTATGGGCGCCCATGAATGAGACTTCATATTGTATTATTTCAGTTTTCTATTATCCATAAAAAGAAAACATTACATCGTAATATTATCATGAACGTACCGAGTAACAAAGTTGTGTTTATGCTGTGTTTATGTGAAGGAAATTCTTGAATATCCTTTCACAAGAATGAAAATTCCTGTATTATAAGTTCTCCATTTCATGCAGATACATCACAGTCAAACTACTATCATATCATAATTTACTCTACAGTGTTATTTTTCTTGTTTTTCTCCTAATTTTTAAGTATGATTTTCTTTTTCTTATTTTTCAAATTTTATGTAGCCTAATTTATCTAGTATTTAATTTAGAAATGTAGCGGACGCCTCCCAGGATAAAATAAAGGCAGCCATTCTATTCTATTCTATTCTATTCTATATCACATCGCATCCCATCTTCAAATCGTAGAATAGCTTCTTAGTTTATGCTTAGTACAACTTATCAAACAACTACAATACTTAAAAAATGTAGTATTCCAGCCGAAATATTATTTAGTAAATATGAATTAAGTAAATAATTAACCCTAATCCAAAATCATAATATGCATTTATTGACGGTATTTTTATGAACCAGTCGATGTGGTTTTTGTTTCTGAAAAAATAACTTCAACAGGATTTTTCATGATTATAAAAATGTTAGTAAATCTCTTTTAGCTCTAATGATCTGCAAATGACACACACAGCAACTGCTGCAGAGTCAAAGGGAATCAGACATGCAAACAAAAATCCCTTTATTAACCGTAGGCGTATTGTTGAGTTCAAAATAACAAAAGGCAAATTACCAGTTTGAAATTGCGTTAGTGATCTTGACAATGAGCTATCAGTGGAATAGGAAGCAGAACGCTTGAAATATTGAAACAACAGGAATTATTGACAATTTGAACGAGCTTTGGAGTTTGTTGCCGTGTCTCGATACAAAGGTAGACGCGTAAAATATCGAAGGCCAGATGAGGTAATTAACATTCAAATCTATCTCATTGAACTGTAATTTCGAATATAATTAGTGTAATTACAGATCTTTGATCATTGATCTTTCGACTTAATTCTGATTGAGGATTTATTAGTGAATGGTATTTTACAATAAACAAAGAAACAAGTAATAATATTACCTTGATCAATTCCCTCTAGCAACCAACTATAGTTTTATTACTCATCTTCATCTTCCAATTGACTTACAATCAAATGTTTTTCTTAATACATTTTATTGTAAGTCAATTGGAAGATGAAGATGAGTAATAATGATAGAAATAAAACTATAGTTGGTTGCTGGAGGGAATTGATCAAGGTAATATTATTACTTTACCTTGATACATCAATATTAATGATTTTAAGATGAGTTTTATCAAAACCAATAAAATGACAGATGGCTCCAAGATTTAAGCAGACTGTGCTCAAGTGGAGATATTTCGCCTTCTAAAATTGATGAAGCGATGAATTTTATCACTTTCTCAACACATAAATAGCCCACTCTGAAATAATATTATCCATAACACTTCAAATACATGTTAGCTGTTCAGTACGGTGTGTACAGTACTTTAGTTCAGTCATTAGGGTTTCAGTAGATCTGATGATCTGTGCAGAGCTTCTACATTATAGTAGGCCTAAACATTGATAGAATCCATCAATTTTAACAAGTATCGCGGAAAGAGTTCAACAATATCAGATATTCAGGCGGAAACCGCTGTTGTTCGATCTCATTATATATTGAGATCTCTCATATATCTGCGGTAAAAGTGATAGATATTTCATTGAACAGATACAACCACACAATTGCACTGAAAAAGTAAAACACTCGATCGAATTCAGAAAGCAAGAAAAGAATGTTCAAAGATAGTGTTTTGACAGCATGCACTCCCAGTGGAAGTGATTTAAAGCACAAAGTAGCTTCCAAAATGAACACAATCGGATTAAATCCTACAATTGCGAGCGTGGGATTGTTTACTAGTGAAGGATGGACCTACGCTACTTCAGCTCACTCCATCAGGGACAGACATTAATTCGATTGATTTCTCCCAAACAGTTCCTGCTCTTATCTCTTTCAACCCCTCTCACTCTGTCTTACACATACACTCTCTAATGTTCTATCTCAATCATTCTCTCTCTCTCTCTCAATCTATCTATCACCCTTTCTCTCTTGAACTTCAATGCCCAAGCGAGCAATAGATAGCGACTGTAGAGGAATCGGTGAAACGTGGCGTTCAATTGTAGCATGGCAGAGTTGAATGCAGTAACGCTGACAAATGACCCAAGTCATTGTTCTATATTGCCGGAGAAAAGAGTGAGGCGAAGAAACAATTGACAGCCACTGTCTTTGTCAGCATTTCCATCCACTATCGAGATGTCACTCGAGAAAGGGATAGTGAAATGAGAGTGATAGATTTTCTGAATCTAACTTTTTGAATACCTACACTGCAATAGTTGATGATGAAATTCATTTTGATGTCATCTTTGATCAATAAATACATCATACTACACATACCAACAGAACGTTGGAGTCCCAATAGAACGTATCACTTCTTTACAATCTATGAATGAAGGAATGAATACGTGTGTCTAATAGATACACTTTTCCTATGAAGTCCCAGAAAAGTCTCGTATCCAGAGAGCATTTCAACTGGCTGACAATTTGCTTAGAACTTAAATTTCTGTAAGGTTCGAACTATTTTAGATCTGGAAGGCTAAATCATAGATAAAAACTGTGTTACTTTACTATTAATATGAACTTTTGAATTGAATCTATGAATCTTGAGCTTTCTCCAATCAATACTCAGTGATTGATTGGTCAATCGTACCAATGTGTGATAGATATACTCTCTATTTTTCTATCCCAATCTCTTAGGCTACTCCATCACTCTCAAAATGTCTTAATTAAAGACATTGTTAATCGTTGAAGCAGCCATTGCGATATGACGAGATTGCTCTCGTAACAAAAGGTTCTCAAGGCTTGTTTTCGAATATTTGATATCTCAACATTCAATTTCAATGAATTTGATTCAATTGGAAGAAAGCAGTTCAATTGATTGACACTCGAAACATAGCTTTCGAGCAATAGACTGTTGTTCACAGAGAAGTATATACTATTAATCATCAAAATAACTCTACCAAATTGAATTTATCTGATTCTCCAAAATTCTCTCTGACCTCTTTATAAAGTATTAATCAAGATTTTATAGGTCTCATTTTGGATCCAGAAACAAATTCTAGAAGACACATAGGCCACATTAATTTCATAACTTGATTTTAGCTCAAATGATAGAAAGAGACACTCCATTCAACAAGAAAGAAACCAATTAATCAAGCGTGACTTCCAGGAGTCATCAACCACCCTGACATTCAATTCATGAGCAAGTTGACCATTTTGAAGTCAGCAATAATTCGGGTATGGCCCGAAGTAGTGTGCGTCGTAAGTCGTTTGAAAAAGAGTTTTGCAGCCGGGAAAAGAGCGGGAACATCCATCGATCGGTCAGAATTGTGGCGAGACCTGTTGAGGGTGGGGTGGGGGAATGACTTTGAGGGGTGGGTGGGGAAACGCAGGGCTTATTGTGGAAGCCTCAGCGCGGAATCCCATAATAGCTATCCCCCAGGTCTTGCTTCTCTCTCTCTGTACATCCGGAACTATCCCAACTCGAGCGGGAAAACTGCTTGCACTAACCCACTAAAATAGCGCAGCATGAATTTATATTTGAAAACGTACTTTCTGTTCAAAGAATTTCTTGAGGTATTCAGGTTGCGCTTCCATCAGGGAGGAGGAGACCACACAAAATGTGAGCTACGGATTATTTTTTCATAACTGATAGAAAACTATGTTCTGTATGCTAGTTATAACCAAACTTACACATTGAAAAAATTTCAACTTCCACTTTGAAAAAATAGATAGAATTTTCATTTTTCCTACTTTGATGAAACTTGTCCTTTCATAACTAAATTTTAGTTATGAACAGAAAACAATGTTCTATATACATATTACTTAACCAAACTATCTTAAAAATTAAAAAAAACCTTCAAATTACTCTCTAAAATAGATCGAATTTCTCTGTTCCTCAAGTTGAAATATACATATAATTCGTTCTTGACCCGCAATTTTGATCTTGTTGGTGCCTCGGTGCTAAGCTCAAAAATAAATGAGACTACGTATTGTCACTATATCTTTGTTATGATCATTATCATATCAACATTATCATATGATATTTCGGTTAATTAATACGAATCACAACTATCAAGAACAAGACTAGTATTTTAAATTGAAAACTGGTGCTCGAGTAATATTGAGAGAAAAGAAATTTGATCCTAGAAGCAAGAGCCTACTGTTTGACCAGAAAAAGAATGCCTCTGCCGGATTTATATCTAGCATGCTAGCCGGGTTATTGGTCCAGTTCGCCGGCGGCATTATTTCTCTGGACAAACAATATCAACAATTACGAGGAGAGTTCTTCTTATCCCTTACTATTGAAATAGAATTTTTCAGCTTTCTGATACAATAAAATTTGTCTAAAGATATCTCGCATGTGGATCAATATACAATGAATCAAACATATTATAGCAAGACCTATAGTGAAAATTCATTGATTCATTTTTTGTTTTTCATTCAAAAATTTGATTTCCAGTTAAGAGAATCTTGAGAACTACTTCACTTTTAAATCACAAAGTATCATAGAACCTAACATGATCTTGTTCCACAAGTTTGTTTATCTTAGCAAAATCATATTCGTTTCAGCTTGTAAATAACATGAACAAAAGTCAACATAATGACTAAGCCATCCCTCCAATTAAGTAACTTTCGTCAGGGTTGCATTCCAAAATCCTGGAGAAAACTCCATCCAATTTCCAGAGTGCCATGAACCTTGTTATTGTTCAGTTCCATTTCTGCTTCAACAAACTTAATTCCAGCCAGCGGATGTGTTTTGAATTGAGTAATTTGCATAATCAACCACCAGGGTGCGCGTATTTGCGTGTGTGAGTCGGTAGTTGCATGTGTGATGGACTTGTTTACATGTGTGTGTGAGCTTAAGCTTGCTACACCCTGCATGTTTAAAGTTATATGTAAGAACGCTTATTACGACTAGCAGAGGAAGAGCTCTATCCTTGTATGTCCTAATACAGTTGCCTGTCCAGGATTAATCCCAGCAATTAGTTTGCTGCAGTAATTTATTACCAGATTTTTCCTCTTACAGCCTGAGTCCATTCCTGGAAATAATTTCCAGTTCCTCTTGATGCTGCTCTCTCTCTCTTTCTTTCTGTCTCTTTCACGATCAAGTGTTAATGAAACGGATATCTTCGTATCTCCTTTTCCAAGAATGGATATTAATATATGTTCAAACTTCCCCGTTTCATATAGACGAATCACATTAATTATATCATCATTATCATTTTACTTTACATCTTATCATTGAATAATTTGTAATTTTATGAACAGTTTTTGTTTAATTTTCTGTATATTTTAATATTATAATCTATAATTGAAGCCATCATATTTTTGCTATCTTCGTCAATATTATAGTAAATACGCGTAATCTAATCTAATCAATCTCTCTTTCTCTCTCTTCACGGTTGAGTGTTTATAAGAAGGATGTCTTTTTATATGCTTCTCCAAGAATGGACATTTACAGCACGAGTCTAAGCTCCGTGTCCCTGGGAGGAATGCAATACGTCATCGAAAACCGGTTTCTCCGAACTTTTTCAGGTCTCGCATAGTTGTTGACCTCTTGACCAGATTTAATCTGCTCTGGAAATTTCTCTCGAGTGAAGAAGGGAGCACATACCAACTTTAACAAGCATCCTCACACAGGAAGAACGTGACCAGGCCGTGTTTGAGCAGATCTGGGAGGAAGCTTTCCACCTGGAAGAAACTCGAAAGGGAATGAGGGGGAGAGGAAGGGATCAGGAGATCGAAAAGAGAGAAAGAAGTGAGAGAAAGAGTAAGAGAGAGTGAGTGATGTGCTGTGATGACAGAGGGTGCGAGAAGGAGAAGAAGTGAAAGAAAGAATTTGCGAGAAACCGTGTGGGAGAGTTCAATAACAATAATACAGGAAAGATGGAGTGAAATTCATTCAAGGAAATTGATAACAAAGGGATTGAATTCGACGAAAACACAGGATAAAAGGACAGTGTAAAGTGATTGAGAGATACATATATACGATTCGAATTGAGAATTGAATTCTATTACAATTCTAATTATTGATTTCTGAAAAAAAAACATTCAAATATGAGTTGATATGATTATGTGATGAGTTGCACAAAGACTATTTAACTGCTTCAACATATTTTTTTTACATAAAGCGGCGGAGTTGAAATACGGAGTTTTTAATACTCGTTTTTGAAACTGGTTATTGAAGAATATGCTTCCCCATCAACACTCAACCAAGAAAGAGAGAAAAAAGGTGAAAAGATAGAGAGAAAAAAGCGAAAGGAATGAGGAGAAAGAGCAAGGAAGAGAGAGATTCAGATACTAGATTTGGAGAGGAAGCAGGGGAAAGCAAGAATAGAAGGCGAAAAAGAGGAAGAACATAAAAGAACAATAAGATCAGTTAGTGTAACAAGAGTTTGAAAGCTAGAAAAAAGACAAAGATAGAGAAAAAAGGGAGAAACGTGTTAAAAAAGAAAGAGGAAATTGCATGGATTGACAGAAGAGATAACAATGCAGAAAGAGAAGTGAAGGAGATATACAAGGATAAAGCAAAGAGTGGATAAATGGGTGAAAAAAAGCGGAAAAGAGTGGATAAAAGAAAAAACGATTATGGGAACATAGTGAATAGTTATAGTGAATAGAAAAGAATAGAATGACTGCCTATATTTTTTACCTGGGAGGGTGAAGTTAGGGCGCAGTCGGCCCTCTCTTACGCACTCAACCCTCAATAGTGAGGAGGAGGAAACCTGAGAAGTTAGGAGAAAAGAAAGATGAAGAGAAAAATAAAACATGGAAAATCCAATAGAGTAGGAGAAGAGGGTCAAAAGAATTAGAGAGTAGAGAACGATTGAAAATGAAGAAGAAATGTGAAAGGTTGATGTAAAAGAAGGGATGGATTATAGAAGTTTAGATTGAAACTGGAATTAATTGCTAAAGAAGGTTGCTAGAAACAGTACAAAGTTAATCATAGATTAGATTGGATTATAACTTACGTCTTCCTACAAGATTACAGAGAGACAAGGAGTGAAGATAGCAAGTGGGCGTAAGAAAGCAAGGGACGCAGAAAGAAATGAAAATTATGTTGGAAAGAAGTGTTGTTGGGAAGAAGATGCGTAGGTGACAGAGCTTGAGAAAATGAAGTGGTGTGGGAGAAACCATGTGGACATAGATGTTGGAAAACAAGAACAAGCAATAACAAGGGTTGCCCGAGAATTTATACGACACTGTTTGCACAGGGCTCTGTCCAGTTACCACCCATCACCCACCAATCTCCCAACCATCACCCACTCATTCCCCACCTATCACCAACCGTAACATTTCCAGCTGCAACTGTTTTGCTTCACCCAGCTGCTTCAATTTCTCGCCTGCTGCAATCCCCCAAGTAATGAAACTACCCTGACATTGCAATGCTGCCTGCTAACAAACAATTGGGTCATACAATCTCTCAGTTCCATTCAAACGAATGTTTAATTCAGATCTGTAGTTATTGTGCCGACAATGTGGTTGCGATTCAATATTGATGGAACAATGGTAATGAATGTTCATTGTCATCTTCCTTAATCAAAGTTGATCTTTGATTTCTCATGAGAGTTTACATTGTTAATTGGAGGTCAAGATTTTTTCGCCACACTTGGACGTAATGAACTGTTTTTCACACCTCAAACGAAGGCCGAAAGCGTTCTGTTTCCGACGAGGTCTGTAAACGTTTACGGCCCTAGGGCGGAAAAGAAAATGACCTTGAATGACAGCTGATCGTGTCCGATCACACAAATAACGAAGAGATAATCACATAATTTTCATGGAAATAAGCTGTATATTTATAATATATTCTATAAATAATTATTGTTCCATAACTTAATATGTATTATCCTTTTTATTCAAATAGTTTTTCTTGAACCAATAGAATAGGATAATATTTCCTTAACCTCAACAATTTATTATTGTGTTGGCTGCATTGTGTAACACAGAGTTATGAATTTTGAATATTGAAAAGTGAAGTACAGTGTAACTTAATTGTTTCTTTTTGAAATGGAATTTGACATCTTAGTATTAATAATACATCGTAGTATTTAAAGCATCAATAAATTAATTTTTTTATAACTTAATTTAAGTTATAAAAGTTCTGATATCAAACAATAGAATGCGATAATATTTTTATAGGCCTAACCTCAAAACATTGAATTCTCCCTAGAATTTCACTTTCAAAATTGCCATAATTATATATTTTTCTTGGTGTGGCGAAAAATAGCGTTCGCACCGCGGGCAAAAATGTTTTGCCGGCTCTCGATCGCTTCAAGTTCTCGACATTCGTCTCGAACTTGAAAACCGCGATCTCAAGCCGGCAAACACACATTTTCCGCCCTAGGTGCGAAATATACTATAACAGACATTTGAGTGATGACTACTATCATAGAGTTTATTAGAGGGGGCTATGCTACTATCCATTTCATCCATTCCATCCATTTCCCCATTTTATCCTGCACATAAGCTGATTCAAGTTTATTGAAGATTATTCGGTTACTAATTCAATTACTCATAATTGGAGATCAAACTCAACAAACCTTTGTTCAATTGGGATTCAGTAAATGGCGATTGACTTTCAAAGACTCTTAAGGTCTGTCATTAAGGTCGGTGTAATACTACACTCCAGTTTTATTATCAGTGTACTTTATCAGTACACTTTATCAGTATACTCTCCTGTAAGTGACGAATTGATGAACGGTCCTTATATAAGATTTTCTTGAATAAGATGCCTTCAGTGAGAAAATAGTGAGAAATAGCAAGGTTGATGCATCGGCCGCCATTATGCTACCATACTTCAGAATGCTGTTTACGAAATAGTTTGAGTTAGGTCAGTGAATACAGTTGAATTTTGAAGATCAGTTCAGAGGTTAAAGCTGGGTTACATATGAAACTGTAGCTAAATGGCGGGGGCCCCCGCGGTCTACCCCGTCTCCATAGAGCCTTATTTATTTATCCAAATTCCAATGGTACACATCACTAAAGCTAGGCGTACACCGGTTAGTTAAGACAAGACAAGACAAGACATCATTAGTCACATTTAGTCTCAGTAATTCACGTAGCTGCTTATGTAGCAGCACAAACCGATGCAATGACTAATCGGTGTGTGTTGCTTCAAAAGCAGCTATGTGAAGTACTGTGACTAAACGTGACTAATCTCGTCTTGTCTTGACTAACCGGTGTACGCCCAGCCTTAGTGTAGACTAAGACTATCTGACTATATAGAGTGAAAGACAATCTTGTTGCTTCCCAGATGAGTTGCATCTATTACAAGATACGAGGACTAGAGAAATGAAGGGAACCGTGGCGAAGCGTGGTATGCTTATTTGGTCATATTTCCTATAGAAAATATACCCGGCGATGACCAAATAAGTGTACCACGCTTCGCTACTAGAAGGGAAGAAGATGAAGAGGAAGAGAAGACAGTAAGGTTTCTGATTCATAATATGCACAATTTCTTCATGATAAATATCAATTTCAACAATTTATAATAATCGAATATTCGGGTATAAATAATAAATAATCGGGTATTCATTGTGTTTGAATATTAATGAACGCAACTCACATCCATGTGGGCACCCGGTATGGTATAGTTTCGGAAAGGCGGCCGGCGTCCTTTCACGTATTGGAAGATCTTCTTGCCATGCCTCAGCCACTCGACCTTGTGTACCATTTCGTGTGACACACTGTAGTCACATTTCAAAATGGCCGAACTGCCCAGTGATACGTAGCGCGGCGCTCGCAGCTCCACGTGGAACGTCCAACTACCTGTCAACAAAATAATCCAACAGAAAACTATTAATTGAATATAAGAAATATTAGAATTTCAATTACCTGCTAACAGACTTATTACAGAGAATTATAAATTTGATGAAAAACCCATTATAAATTCTAACATCGCTGATAACAAAATAATCCAACAGAGAATCATTGATAATTGAATATAAAAACTAACAAAATTCAAACATAATTCCATAACATTGCATTCCAGCGGCCTGTAAGTTAATCTTACGTGCTAGATTGTATATTCTCATTCAGATTAATTTTTTTTTGTTTATTATTTTGTATGTGTATGGTGTTGTGTATGGTTGTTTTTTCTGACATGTTTGTTTATATGTATGTTTGTATTTGTATATCTGGTATTGAGAATAAAATTCAATTCAATTCAATTCAATTCAAACTACCTGCAAACTTAATTTTCATAGAAAACCATCAATTCACAATTAAAACATTAGAAGTTCAACTACTGTACCTGCCAATAAATTTGTTCTAGAGTACCCATTGGTTTGATGTCTCATTCAATCAAAATTGAAATAGGAATTCATAGGATTCCAATAATTCTTTGAGTTGTAAGATTTCTTAGAACTAAGATAAACTAAGATTTCTCTCATGAGACAGTGCCGAAACTTCATTCAGACACATTTACTGCAGTCTTGGATCCGATTCTTTCATTCACAAACTTATCATTCACTTTCGTTGTAATATTAGTCATCTGAACTTTTCTGTAACTTCACTATCATTCTTCATCTACACCCATAACTATACCTCATTCTATATCTACATCTTATGTAGATCTATGGTAGCATACATTGAAAGCAGAATTGTTGGAGTAAACTTCTTTGCATTTTCTAATTGATTTGCAATGTGAACATCCAGTGGTATAAATCTAATCCATAATGTTCATGAATGATTGTACAGACGTATTAATAATATTATTGTATGATGAACATCAAGGAATATTATTTTATTTATTTATTTATTCAGTAATGTCCAAATGATACTGAATGAAAGATCTGTGCTCATGCCTAGAACTGGCCCTTTTCCAATTTAAAAAACATTCCCAATTCAGGTTATATTGCATTTTCATAGCATTTTCACAGTCACCAATTTCTCCACAAATCTAAAAACTTGACAAATCTCGAATATTTTAGAAGATGGACTGATCTACAAGAAGATGGAACTAATCTAGAATAGTTATATCTGTAAGGCTATAGGCGTACAGCGGTTAGTCAAGACAAGACAAGACGAAATTAGTCACGTTTAGTCACAGTAATTCACGTAGCTGCTTATGAAGCAGCACACACCGATGCAATGACTAATTGGTGTGTGTTGCTTCATAAGCAACTATGTGGAGTACTGTGACTAAACGTGACTAATCTTGTCTTGTCATGTCTTGACTAACCGGTGTACGCCTAGCCTAATAGTCTGATCCAATCTCACTCCTGTTCTGCAGAGAGCAACGTTCAACTTGCTTGTAGTGTTGTCACCTCACCTCGCAAGGCGCCTGATATTGATTTTGCTAAGGGTATTATGGCGGGATTATGAGATCACCTGTGTGCAGGCGGTTTTCATTTGAATTATCTTCCCCTCAGGTGACAAGATGATATCCCTCATGATGATAGGGAAATATTCATAGAGCACGTGTATAACCTGCTTTAACATTGAAGTTCTACTACATTATACAGCACTATCACTACATTGCATCAGATTAGTGAACACAAGTTACCTATGTTCGGTAAATGGTACAACAATATTGGTTGTATTCAAAAAAGTTCAATATAAAATGTGAATTTTGAACAATTTGAACATTTCATATAAATCACAATTTCATTTCATTCCATATTATACAACTTCATTTTCAATATTAAGCACTACATTGTTATGACCCATATGTACTACAGAGACTGTATAATACCAGTGTGGCCATTTGATGTCACACTTTTGATTGGTTAGCTCGGACAAATCCACCATACTTTTGCCAATTCCCTTATAAGATTTGCATTGAAAAGATTTGCAAATCTTACCTACAAGCTACAAATTGCCTTTGCCAGTGTTAGTTTTTATCATTTTATGCTTTTAATACAATACCAAGAGTGGAGAGACTATTTTTAATGTCGAACAAGTTGTTTTTGATATTGTTTCACTAAAAATAAGTTTCAAAGTAAAAACAAAGTGAAATAACTTTCATAAGTTTATGGTGAATGGGACAATGTGTTCATGTTTGCATATAATTCCATAATATCAGAATTTTAAAATTTTGCAAAAGTATGGCGTTGGCGGAAATAAGAAAAATGTTCCAACTCACTGTTATGGACCTTTTCACACCAATGACCATACTATTATCGTACATTCGCTGTTGTAGTTAAAACTATCGTTTCGCTGAAATTAGTTTGAACGAAAATGGTGCTTGCGTTCTATGGGTTCAGTCCAAATTAAATGAATCTGATTACACCTGCAGTACAGATTTAGCCATAGAGTTTGTTATCGTAAAGTTGGACAGAGTGATTGGAAAAAGAGGCTTGTATAATAGAGAGGATAGATAAGGAAGAGAATGTGAGCGATCGAGAAGAAAGATAGACAGGGTAAGGAAATAAAATAGTCGGAAGAGAGAGACAGAATGAGAGCGAGAAGAGAAGAGGAGAGAAAGAGAGAATATAAGTGAAGAGAACAAGAGAAGAGGGAGAGAGAGTGAGCGTGAGAGGAGAACTGAGATGATCAAGTGGCGTTTTATGATCAAGTGGAATTCGGTCTGATCGTATTCAAAAGCAGCACTTGATAGTTTAATGAAGAGCTTGGCACCCCATTCAATGTTGAAGCACTGAAATGAGCCATCCACTGTCACCCTGATATACGAATACAGTTTACAACATCGCGATACAGCAGATGAATTCCATTCTCGATCACCAGCAAAAACTGTGTAACCTCAACAGAGAAACAAGTAAGGAATTCTAAAATTGAATTTTAAATTCGACAGTGTGATCAGATATATTGCAGCCCAATCTAGACCATTGAGAACCACTGTTACCTATTTGAAATCCTATTACAGAACTGTTCGAATGATGAACTAAAACTACACAAGCAGTTCAAGAATTAGAAATTTATTGTTTGGAATTAAATAGAAAAGCGTAATTAAATACATTGTAGCCCACATGTAGACCAATGAGAAATCAGTTCGCCTTCTGTTGCGCTCTTGAAATATGACTTTGGCACTTCACTCGCAGGAAGCTTCTATTCCACATAAAGAAAGAATCAACAATGCACGCGAGCTGCAGATTAAAATAGAGTCGGAGTCTTAACTTCCAAGCAGCACGCTATCCTCAGCTTACTTATAAGTGTCACTTTTTGAATCAAATACACCCTGAAAACAAAACCTATCTGCTGGATTTCACTTTGCTGCTTTTTGCAACTGTAAATCGGAAGTAGAGTTTGGCTGCTGTTCAGAAATAAACGTAATTAATATTTGCATGATCTATTTCTGACAACCAAGGCTTGTCTTTCCGTGTAGTAGTGAAGGTGACATTGTGGTAGTTATCCATACTGAATAAAAAGACTTGAATAAAGTTGTCAAAACCTCATATTTAATAGAACAACGAGATACCGGTTTCGATAGTAACACTATTATCAATCTCTTGCATACTGAAACTAAAATACAGTGCAGCGAAATTTATACTCGTGACCGAGCGCTGTGATTGGCAGTTGAACGGCCTATCAAGGTGAACGCTCGCCATTGGCCTAGATATAAGCTCCTCCCACAATGGGCGATTTCTATAAACGTCATAGCAATGGCGGTTCAAACAAGTTTGCTTTATTACTTGCTTGAACCGCCATTGCTATGACGTTTATAGGAACTGCCCATTGGGGGAGGAGCTTGTATCTAGGCCAATGGCAGGCGTTCACCTTGATAGGCCGTTCAACTCCCAATCACAGCGCTCGGTCATAAATTTTGCTGCACAATATTTTAGTTTCAGTAAACCAGAGATTGATAACGGTGTTACTATCGAAACCGGTATCTCGTTGTTCTATTTAATATGTGGTTTTGACATATTTCTTGAAACTTTCAGTCTTTTTATTCAGCTTTTACTTGTATGACCTTCACTTGAGTTTCTACTCGAGACATGTTCGCGGGAATTGTTTCTATGAATTCTATTTAATGTCTTAATTGTAGTGTTCATCTTGTACATTACGTCATATTCAATCCAGTACTTCAGATTTCTTAGTTCTATCGCTTCCAGAGTGGAATCCAAGTTAATTTTTTTATCATATTGTCTTCAACGTTCTTCAAGTACGTTTTCTATTCTGATATTTTACAGTTTACATTTCAATTCTTCTCTGTACGCTATTGCTTGGAAGTACTCCTGACCTCGTGTATCCATTCACTTGATAGCTAATGTACATGAAATACAATCCATTCAACTGTAATACATTAGAGAGGTCGTCCGACTCAGTATCATCTCAAGTCGTAATTCATTCAATTTTCCGCCTTTTCAGCTGGCAGCAAAGCAGACTCCGATTCATTAATCCTGAGCTCACGGTACAGCTCTGCTCTTTCCATTGAATTACTCAAGTTCTAAAAACTCCAATGGAAAGCACTTGTACAGTTGGCACCAGGGTTTTTATTCTGCTTTACAAGGCTAGTAGTACTCGGGGTGAGTTTCAAAGTTTATCGAATGCTAAAAATCGCTTAGAACTGTGCTGCAATCGGCAGTTTATCTCACTTTGCTGGTCCCTGCTGGCCTGCTGCTCTCAACTCTCAACGGTTAGCGCTCTCAACTCGACTCTCAGGTGTCCGTCCACTTCATCAACCTATCCTTCCTTACTCTTCTTTTCTTTCTACACTCCATGTAACCCTATTCTTATCCTTCTATCCTACCTTTCAATATTCCTTTCTCTTTACTCCCTATTACCCTATTTTTATCCACCCATTTTTGTATATTCATCTTATCTCTCTACACTCCCTATTACCCTATTTTTATCCCTACACCCTATTTTTGTATATTCATCTTTTCTCTCTACACTCTCTATTATCCCTTCAATTCACTAGCCTTCTCGCTGCCAATCCGCTCTCTCATCTCTCTCCTCAATTATCATCGCTCTCTCACACCCCTCTTCATCTCTGATCATCTTCCTTTCCCACATAATACATTACATGGCCAAAGTTGGAAAGGATGCCTTTGGATACTTTTTTCCAAATATGGACATTTATATGTTCAAACTTCGCTGTTTCATGTAGATAAATCTCAATTATGTCAACGTTATCATATTGCATCTAATATATTCATATTGTTGAGAATTATAAGCTATAATTCGTATATTAATTAATTACTTATACCTACAACTTTTGTAATCTAGAATCGAAGCAGCTATATTTGTTATCTACATGAATAAATTAATCTAATCTTATTTCTCTCTCACTCTCTCTTCTTATAATCTCTCTTCCAATTCTCACCGCTTCTCCCCAGATTCAAGAGGAATGACACAGTTCCTGTTCTCAATTTTTCTTCATTTTTAATTCATATCCTTTCTCTCTGGCTTTCTGCTTTTTCATTTTTCTCCTCAATCATTATCTCACTTCTTATTCAGTTCTTATTCTTCATTTCCTTCAAACACATTCCTATTATGCTATTAAATTCCCTATTACTCAATCTGGTTATAAGCGTAAAGCTTGAATGCAGCGACAACCAAGTCATCAACTCATCTCGATTGAAGCCGGTTAGCCAGAAAGGTAACAAATGAGTATTTTGTAACGCTTGATGATGGGTTTGACACAGACAAGCGAATGCAATTCATCATTGGTGTTCGACTGATAGATAGTCCAATTTGTTCAGTGATTGGTATCCGGTATTGTTATAACTGAATGATCATCTTTGTTATGGCAGCCCGTTGTGAGAGCTTGAATTATTAGCAGCTTGAAGCCTGCAGCTGATCGTTTGTTTTGTGAACAGACATCAATCTCAATCGAGATCGCGATTTTAAAAGCTACCTGGTTTTGTTTCTTCCCCAGAAGACATCCACGCAGAGGAATTGATCAATGTATGAAGGCCTTTTCCAAGTGTAAGTTGTGAGACAGGTTCAGCTGAGGATCTTATACATTGCTTTCTATGTACTTCGGATTGTATAATTATCTTGGATGTGTATTATTAAGTGTTGGATGTGTACACATATAGACAAACAGAACAGACATATTTTTTCCGATATAAGAGAACATCACTCTTGTTTCATGATGAAGGTGATATTGTGGTATTTATCCATTTCGAATAAAAAAACTTACGGCCAGTCGCACAAGAAACCAATTGAGTTAAATCGCCGTAAAATAATGTCTTCTAAGGCTTGGCGTACACCGGTTAGTCAAGACAAGACGAGACGAGATTAGTCACGTTTGGTCACAATACTTCACATAGGTGCTTATGAAGCAACACACAACGATAAGTCATTGCATCAGTGTATGCTTAATAATAGTAACGTCACTAATCTCGTCTTGTCTTGTCTTGACTAACCGGTGTACGCCCAGCCTTAGGGAAACAATACAACAAGTATAAGAACCATTGAACGACATTATTTTATTAATAACTTTCATGTGTGGATAATTTATCAATAAATTCAAGTGGAAAATCCGATCTCACAAGGCGTTGAATAAACTAGGGAACTTCAATGATCATGATTGTTGTGTTACAGGTGACTGAGTTTTGAAATCGGTCAACTCAAAGTTTGCGAGTGAACACGTATCCTGTAATCTTGTATTAATATCCACATTCCACTAATATCACTGTTATACTGCATAACATTCTCCCCGAAGCGAAGAATCGTTTTGAAAAGTCTTCATCTCTGATGGTGAGGGCGAATAATTTGCAAAACATGTTTTGTGTTTGACGTGAACGCTTAAACTAAACAAATTAGATATCTTTCGCTCTGTTTCTCTCTCTCTTTTCCACCATCTAACTATTCTCGCCTCTACCTGTGGTCGAAATGATGATGTCATTGCATTGGCCACTCCTGACGGTAGATGATAATATCGTCAAATATCATAGCGACAGCAGGAGCAGCAAATAGAGAAGACAGGAGCATCGGCTCCATAAATAAACAATGACTTGTGCCGTGCTCGAGGTGACGTGAATGCCGCTCGCTTGTTCAATGTTGTGTCTCTCATCAGAATCAAACCCCTACCACCCCTTGTCACTCACCCTCTCTCTCTATTTCTCTCTCTCACTCTCTTATCAGTCAACATACCTCCACAGCAACAAACAGCAAACGTTTTGTACATCTTTCCATTTCCATGACACTGTCTGTTTGTTCCTTTCCATCACATTCCCACTAACAATGCGGTTTTTCTCTACTTCCAAACATTTTCAAAAGCACGAAAATTTCTAAAAGTGGCGGAGCCACGTAAATTCTTTATTGATTTTTAGAATTACTGATGTTGTGTGATGTCGATCCTCCTTTGTAGAATGTTTTTGATTGCGTTTGTTATTTCAAAGCAATTTCTAACTTGTAGTGATGAATAAAATCACTATTTTCTTGAATTAACTATTCTATCATTTCAAATCCATTTGTAGTGATATTTTTCTTGTTATTTCGAAGAGATTTTTTCGATCTGAGCGTTAATAATATTATCTATCACTTTGTTAACATTTCTTATTCCTGAAGATGTAATTATTCTCATTACATGACACAGTTTTCAGGACACATATTCATTTTCTCCATACATAGTATGGGAATAATTATATGGAAAAAATTATGTTTTTATTTGAAAACCTTTGGAATGTGATTTGATTGAATTGATTGTCCTCGTTATTTCAAAACTATTTTCACTTTTTGTGATCATTAACTTTCCAACTTGTATTCAATCAACTACTTTCCAAATCAATAATTTTCTCATTTCAATCTGTAGACATTTATTATTCCTGAAAAAGTAGTTAATGTTACATCATTATATGATCTAAAACTAGAACTTAGATAATTGAAGTCTGGTGGAAGGACGTATCTAGAAGGTATACCAGTACACTATGGACAACCGACTCCCAATCTTGGGGTAGGTTTGATTAGAACTCAAGCTTTTTCACGTAAATTGATTAGAAATATAACCATATAATAAAATTATTATAATTAGATTGGTGTTAAAGTGCACTAAAGCGTGTATTCAACGACTCGTTCAAGCGAAAATTGACAGGAAAAATAGTTGTCAAGGCAACAGAAACAAGATCACAAGAACAAGTACGAGGAAGTTTGCGTTTTTAATGCGCCTTGAGGCGGAAAAACTTTGATTTTTCGCGGAAAACTGACTGCAAGTTGATCGCATTCACAATGAATTATACAGGTCAAGCGGAAGTGTTCTCTTCCTTCATTCTCTCTCACGTTTCTATCACTCCATCTCTCTCTCACACAAACACGTTTCCATCACTCTATCTCTCTCACACACGCACTTTTTCCTATCTCTATCTTTGTTTCTCTCGTTGGCTCCATTCAAGTGACGTTGCTGCGGCCTGACTAGCGAAAGATTGAATTTTTCATCACTCGTTAAAAGCTCGGTTTAGAATGCGAAATGTCCCCGGCTGCCATATCCGACTTGTCTGATAAATACAGATATACACTGCACACCTGTCACGTGTATACACAGTACCCACGCCTTCAGATTTATAACTATGTTCATTGTGGACATTTCACGCCGACTTCTCCCTTCATCAGTTCTATTCTTGAACGCACAAAAGATTTCTCGTGTTCTGAATTCGTGGAAGCTTCGCAGTTCGTCCCCATAAGATTCTTCCAGACAAGAATTGAAGTGGAAATTCCTTGATTCTGGAGAATGATTCTCGAAGACGCTTCTGAAAAATATTATTGTGCCAGTTTGATCTTGACCAGGACATAGGAACTAACTGCCTGTCACCAAAGACGATAGGAAACTATTAACTAAGTATTCTAATTGTCTTTGCTGTTACCTACTTGAAAGCGAATAATTATGATTAACCTGAAAAATAGTTTCTATAAAAATCTAATTTTCATTCAGTTTAGTACTTCCCATCCATTTTCCATTCAGATTATTCCAGTTATTCAGTTTAAGTCCAGTTCCAGTTCCGTTTCAGTCAATTTTCCGTTGAGTTCAGTTTCCGTTCATTTTTAGTCCAGTTCCAGTTTAGTTCCAATCAATTTTCAGTTACGGTCAGTTTCCATTCAGTTCGGTTTTTTGTTCACTTAAGGTCTTAAAACTCTTTAGCTACCGTTGAATTTTTATTCAGTTCGGTTTTGTTCAGCTTCAGTTACCATACAGTTCCAGTCCACTTAAGGTCCCGTTCAGTCTACGCGTTACACTCATAATCAGTACTGTTCAAATGTGGTCAAATATACTCCTTTCATTCTCCATTCTTACTCATTTCATCTTCTTCATATATTTATATACTAGACATTTCATCAATTTCTGTTGTGTATGATGTTTATTCCTTTTTTCAGATTCGTGAAATGTTTTATCCCGAATAAAAATAAATTTATCGTATGATATGCTATTTTTTCAATTACATTGTACGTTAGCTTAGCTTTTTGAAGTAATCATGCGATGGGACTACAATTCCAGAAGATACTCCCTCACCAGCTCCATTCTTCCCATTCCATCTCGAAAAAGCTCTCACTTATTACTTTAAGGTGAGCCAGGGTGAGATGCACTCGTTTCATTTTTCCTAAAAGCTTCCGAGAAATTTCTGAAACTCTGTCCTGTATAAAAGTCATACAGAAAATAACTGTGATCGATGAAGTGTAATAATTTAATAGAACCGAGTTAAGGAAACCGAATCCTGCCTTTCTAGAAACAGGATGCGCTGTCGGTTCAACGAAAATTGCTCGACTGATGAGTTACAGCTGACGGGGGGTGGAGAGGTATATATTGATGGAATCAAAGGTGGAGAGAATTGAGCGACATGACATGGAAGTTTAATTTCCACCAGGAAACTCGTTCACTTCATAACTTATTAGATCGAAAATCAAATTTATCTTTCATGTTATCAATGTAGAACCAATGTGCAAACAAGAGTAGAAGCTGTGTTGCAATTTGATTAGATACAAAACGTTTTTATAAATTGAAACATTACAAATAGATAATTAGTTTTGTGAAATTTATCTTTCGTGTTATCAAACAGGAGTAGAAGCTATGCTGCAATTCAATCGATTTCTAAAAGGTTTTCTTAATTGAATCATAGATAATTGGTTTTGAAAGCAGAAGAATTTCGAATTATGAATCGTATCAGCGAATAGCCGAATAACAGGAATTTGCTATTTGGTCTAGATTTCATTCTATCTGGTCATAATGATAGCAATTCGAACCATAGAAGTTAAAAATTAAGCAATAAACTGAAATTACGAATTTTTTTAGGATATTTAGAAACGCATAATGAGAACAGATTGATTAACTTAAATGGAATTTATAATATCAGACTATGATAAAATGTTATTATTAATTGTATGCCTGTTGCCAGCCCATTTGATCCCCAGCAACAGCATAGTGAATTTCGAATTCAATGGATAACTGGGAAATAGAAAAATATGATCCAACAATAATGAATAAGAAAGTTTCATTTAGGTAGAACTTCTCAACAATTTAAAACAACTTCTCAAGCTAGCTTGACTCTGAATCGAACGATCACACATTCGTTCAATTAGGTTATAGTAAGCAATATAATACGAAGATATATTACTATCTATTCGTTCACTTATGATTTCAAGTTTGAATTGATAATAACGAATGTAAACACAGCATAGGCTGACTAATAATGCATTGCAAGGTCGTCCGACATTCAAACGAAATATTTTATTAAAACAAACCGCAATATATGAGAATTCTCAAGCGACAACAGTACAGAGATAACATTGGTCCAGTACTTAGTTGAATGATTTCATATACTTACCGAACAAAATCATTAACTACTCTTCGCAATATTACAATCGATGGTTGATGTCGTATTGAATAAACCAATGTATAATGTATTCCTGAATTATTCATTATTAGTCCAGCTGGGATTGTTTCAATACAAGCAATTCACATTGAGTTTCACTACGGTGATTTCAGTCTAATTGCCTGAAACACTAGGAAGCTAATGTTTATTGTTGATTACAATAATCGTTGTCGCAGGTATTGTGTATCTATCTACAGTAAATAGTAATCACATTCTCCCCATAAAATCAATTACCACACTGTATTACCAATTCGATTAATAACAACTGTGAGTATAGTTATCTAATGATAATTAATCGTTAATTATTAATGTTCAGTTTTCGTATTAGTATATGTCTTTCTAACATAATTAATATTTTAATACTGACTAAGTACTCAGCGCATCCACATTTCATTCAGTTGAATTCTAAATTCACAAACTGGTGACAATTCCTGAGCTAATTTTAAACAAGAAAAATTCAATGTATTCAAAAACTGAGAAGGTATCAGTTGGCCTACTTCCTTCTTTTTAAATTTTGTCTTGAAGATTTCCTTCTCTTCTGTTTTCTGAATTTTCATTGCGAAGAAGTATAATCTCATTCTCTTATTTGGTTTATCTAAGTTCATCCAAAATTATTAGAAGTGAACCTTATTCCCTTCCAAAACCCTGTAACTCACTTCAAACAGTGGCACGATCATCGATTATCTAAAATATTTCATAAAATAATGAAGATAACGTCAAATTCATTCATTTGGTCGTTTACAATGAACTGGCATTTGTTCAATACTGTTATTCATAAAAAATTCTGATGAATTTATCATGATATAGAATCAAAGTGAAAGGAAAGATTTAAAGAGTGAAAATTGAAGAAGGTCAAGTTATGAATCATCAGAATTATTACTATTTAATCTAAAGCTGCGTTTACACTAATACTTGTTTATAAAACATTTTTTATAAGTTATTGTAACTTTTGTTATATAACAACAGCTGACACTACACAATAGTGTAGTTTGTTAAATAACAAGTTTTTTTTTTTTTTTAAATGGGTTGGGCTTTGTAACCCTTAGCCACCGCGACCGCTATTCGATCTTTTGTGGCATCCCCTCTTTGGCTTATGCCATGTTCCATAATTCAAGGCCAGAGCAGAATTTACTCAGGGCCTTGAAGTCCAGTTCTCTTGCCTCCTCTGGTAGGAGGGTTGCCTTTCCAAGAAGTCTCCTCCTCATTTGCAAGAGTGCTGGACATTCCAGCAGCAAATGTGCTGCTGATTTCAGCTATGGACCCACCCTTCCGAAGCTGTTCAACTTCTATCAGGGATGGGTCTGCACACTCCTCAGATTCCATTGCGGAATCTTCAGTTGTAGTGCCTTCCTCTGCATGTACCGTTTCCCGGCAGGTTTGAGTCAGCAATAACTCTGAAACCTGTTCCCACGAGTAGCTGGAGACTTATTCAGTCACCCTGGGCAGAGCTCAGCTTTCACCCAGGGAATAAGGCTTCTTGAAACTGGAGGTCGCCCGGTATCCAGAGTTCGCATACTCATGTCAGGCACTTTCCTGACCATGCAGCCGTCGGCGTATGCTGTTCCACCATATGTTGGCTTGGCTTGCGCAGTTGATGCTTCAGGTGTTCCTACTTGAACACCCTACTTAAGCTGGGACGCAACGGTGTTAGTTGCCAACCAGCCTACATCTACCACTTGCATCAGGAACCCGGAGGATTGCCACACCCCGGACAGAATAAATTCTGCCCCCCTGCGGGGAAATAACAAGTTACATGTATTGGTAACATTTTTGTGAAACTTGTTATGTAACAAATTTTTTATAAACAAGTTACATAGTGTAAAACAGTTTTTTTGGGATCGAAGCAGTTCAGCCTGTTTATTGTTCCCACATTGTAATGTACTTTCTTAATAAATGGATGAATGAGATGGGAATTGTGTGAAATTTTACTTTACATTAAAAAATCCATACCTAATTGCCACGTTTCAAGACAGTTTTCATCACAGATAATTCTTATTTTATAGCCTGACAAGCATCAACCTGTCTATAATTCGGCAAAACACCTTGGTGAGTCGAATAAATAGACATCGCAGTGAATTTCAGGGCCGGAGATCGAATATCGTGCCACTGATTAAATTGAGTCACAGACTTTACTGACAGGTCAACTGTGGAAAGTCCGAGGCCTGTGAAAGGAATGTAGGGAGGAGCGTAGTGGTGGAAAACTTTTCATAAAAGCTATTACGATGATAGAGTGAGATTTCAGAGACAGTGAGAGTGAGCGAGAAAGAAAGAGATAGAGAGAGAGCGAGGTAGTGAGAGAGAGTGAAAGAGAGAGACAGTAAGAGAGAGAGTAAGAGAGATAGATAGAAGTGGAGACAGAGTGTGAGAAAGGGGGAAGGAAGTTTAATAGAGTGGGAAATCGCAAAGGAGAAGCTCGGCGTACAAATGGCTGTGAGACAAAGTTTTGGGGGGTGAACGGGGGTTTTCTATGAAGGGGTACGTCACACGCGGAAGAGGCTTTCAACTCGAATTGAGCTTGCAGAATGCAGAACAACAGGCCTTTGTTGTTGCTGTTTGACACGATGTGCGTTTGAAATGCTATGCAACGCGCTTTCTAAGTTGAAACTCGCAGAAAGCACTGTATGGCAGCTGGGGTGCGACCGATTTCTCTCACTACGAAAAGATGGCGCTATGTTCATTTTTCATACCTTCAAGACTCACTCTTCACACTCATATTTCTCACGGTCTTACTCCCTCTCTCTTTCTCAAACTCTCTCACTCTTTTCATCTCTCTCTACCTTTCTCTCACCCCACCCTTCCTTTTTCTGTCGCACACACACACTCTTTTTCTCTTCCCATCTCTCTCACCCTCACTCTTTCTTTCGCTCTCTCTCACTCTCACTCCCGCTCTCTCACTCTCTCTCCCTCTGTATGTGCGCGGATAAGGTGCAAGATGGAATAGAGCTCGCTCGTTTGTGTCACAACTCTAAAATTGGATGGCATAATGTCAGAGAGAAGTTCTTTGGCTTCTTTTTAGCGAGAATACAAGTAACTGGAATGGGGATTGCTCACACATGAGCTGCAGTGTCTGATCTGTTATGTTCGTTTTAAGTTTTTGATTAATGGAGGTTTATGTAATATTTATGTGTCTCATTCATGATCGTGGAGTGGGAGAAGTTAATGAACATTTTCCAATTATTTTCATAATGGAATAGTTACACCCCATCAACCTATCTTCTATCTATTCTTCCACATTCTATAAAGTATAATTAAAAGGCTAACAAGTTTTTTGTAGCTTCAATAATATATTACTCCGTGGTTTTTAAACAGAATTTGTTCGTTCACGTCTCATTTGAACGATCTCATTGAGTAGATGTTAAATAAGGTCTGACATTTTTGAAAAAACGTTATCATGGAGAAGAGAAGAAGAAGAAGAAAGAAGAAGAAGAAGAAGAAGAAGAAGAAGAAGAAGAAGAAGAAGAAGAAGAAGAAGAAGAAGAAGAAGAAGAAGAAGAAGAAGAAGAAGAAGAAGAAGAAGAAGAAGAAGAAGAAGAAGAAGAAGAAGAAGAAGAAGAAGAAGAAGAAGAAGAAGAAGAAGAAGAAGAAGAAGAAGAAGAAGAAGAAGAAGAAGAAGAAGAAGAAGAAGAAGAAGAAGAAGAAGAAGAAGAAGAAGAAGAAGAAGAAGAAGAAGAAGAAGAAGAAGAAGAAGAAGAAGAAGAAGAAGAAGAAGAAGAAGAGAAGAAGAAGAAGAAGAAGAAGAAGAAGAAGAAGAAGAAGAAGAAGAAGAAGAATACTCACCTATACAAGTAAGTATCGACCCTTAAATTACCGGTAACGACTTACAGTAAAAAACGTCTTTACTGGCGTTTACTGATACAGTGTTTACTACTTCAATAGTTGAAAGAGGGAATATGAGTTTGAAACACAATTCTGCGGCGTGTAACATCTATATTGACTAAATTGTTATCGAAAAATGTGGATTAAATGTGGATTATGATGGATTGTAACAGCTCCACAAAGTTGCCACACATTCAAGAGAAATTTTAATTTCAAAGTCGCTTTTTTCTCTACAATCTGACAGCTCCAGTATTCGCATGGTTGACAAGCAATCCACTTGACAGGCGAAACGTCGATCGCGTCTACATCCTGGACACTGTTCGCATCGGAAAGTTTCAAAATTCAAAGCGTGAAATTCCATTTCCCAATGATAAGCCTGTCATAACCAATGAACGACTCGATATTCACGCGTTAGAATATGCAGCCCTTTTCAAATACACATTACGTGAAATGATTGGCGTAAACCGGATCGCTTGATCATTTTCAGAGCTCTATTGAAAGCAGTCTAACCATTACTGACACTACGAATCAAACTCCTACCGTGCAAATTTTTCTAGAGCTGTCGTTCATAGAAGGAGGAATGTCGGTGAACCTATGCAAGTTTCCTGGTAGAAAACTTGAGCAATATTTAATACGTTAACTATTACTCTCTACTAGAAAAATGTGAAATGTCTCAATCTTGAAGTATTCAGTTGAAATTGATTTCTTAATCTATCAAAATGAAATCCATATAATGCAATAGGAAGATGTTGATTCTGTTCGAGTTGATTCTTGTCTTTTTGTATCTTTGTTGACTGTGTCAAGTAGACTTCTACAATCGCGAACATTGACAACACAATAAATAGCTATAGGAGATTATATATAAATATGCTACTAAACAAGAATATTTTGTCTGAGTGATCTGCTGTCAATTTTTCATTTTGTTGTAGACAGTAGACATTTTCAGTTTGTGGTTGCCTGTAAAAGAAGTCGCCAGTGTTTTTATAGCATTCTTTAAATTCTAATTCGATCAATATATTAGCATGCATTCAATTGCAATTTCTAATAATTCCATCCATCTAAAAATCATTACTCGTTTTCAAAAATATAATAATATGAATAGCTTCATAAGTAATACAGTAAGATCATTAGTGCTAGTTTATCATCATAGAATAGTCATATCACTATTATCTCATAGTGCACAAAGCTATAAACAAACTAGAATGATCAATTTTACGAGAATGAAACCAATGTTGAATGTAACACTTCACATGCTTTACAATAACAATGCCACATTGTACATGCTATGGGATTTTAAGAGTTTAGTCTTGTTTTTGAAGTTGATAGTGACATGTCGCAGTAAGACTTTGCAGAGTTTCGCGAAGCAGTTGCAAAGCTCTGAACAAACACTTGAGTAGATGACATGAGGTTGCACATTTCTGTGGAAAAGACAGAGAGGGCAAGGGAGGAAAGAATGGAGAAGCAGTAAGAGTCAAATTTCTTTGACTACCACGAGATGAAATGCAAGGTTATTTATGTATCTGTGTCAGTATCAGTATCTGTACCTGTATCATTGTATCAGTGTCGAAAGCCATCCAGCAAGTCCGCCTTCCAGGTCACAGAGTTTATTTATCTGCGGAAACCCTTCGGAGCCCACTCTATCAAACCGTCGATTTACGCCCGGCGTCACGTGACAAGACTCTTGTGTGGTAGAGAGGTTTGAAAAGAGGCTCCCGAAGGTAATCCGGGCTGCGTCCTTACAATCCTGCTCACTATTCAGCAGCTTACTCGATTTTCGTCGGCTAGCGATCGTGTTATTTCACGCAACGCGCTACGCACTGGGCTGGCTGACAAACACGTTTAGCCTCGCCAATGTTGACTGAGTGCTGTCAACAAAGCCGGCCTTGTCGAGAATGGCGAATCAATTTCCAAAATCCAATTCTTCTATTGTGCATTCTCTTCTACAAGTATTATTCCTTCCGACACATATACCGCAGGATCCTTTTAAATTGTCAGAAAACACCTGATTGATGTACGCTCGTTTACTAACGTTAAATCAGCTGTTTTCTGACAAGTTAAAAGAATCCTGCTATAGTAGGCCTAAACATTGATAGAATCCATCAATTTTAACAAGTATCGCGAAAAGAGTTCAACAATATCAGATATTCAGAATCCTGCTATAGTTCTTTGTATGCATTCGTTCCTTTTCACACAAAGTATTATCAATTATTTGTAGAATCTCTATTGATGTTCTGACCTGACTTTGGACATTTTGTGAGTGAATTTTCGTAACTTCATCAGTAACATTTTCAACAGAACTGTTTTCTTTAGTGTTTTCATCTGAGTAATGTTTCAATAATGTTCTCGTTCTCAGCATTGTATTTTTACAAGTCCTATTTCCACGCCCTTATTAGCCCTTTCCATAGCTGTTTGATTCTCACCTAACTCCTTTCTCCGTGAAACGTAAAGCTAGGCGTACACCGGTTAGTCAAGACAAGACAAGACGAAATTAGTTACAATAATTTAAATAGCTGCTTATGAAGCAGCACACACCGATGCAATGACTAATCGGTGTGTGTTGCTTCATAAGCAACTATGTGAAGTACTGTGACTAAACGTGACTAATCTCGTCTTGTCTTGTCTTGACTAACCGGTGTACGCCTAGCCTAATTGAGCCATGTGATTTAATATCAAATACTCTACTTCTCAAGAATAACCAACTTGATGATTGGTAATTAAATTGAAATAGATGAATAAATTCTACCATTATTCGAAAAATATGCAACAGAAGCCATAAAATATTTATATTTTTATAAAGGCTATTTATTTTTTACTGTTGCTTATACTTTATTAAAAATCTTGATGATTTGTTACTGGCACGGCTCCTCTTCCGTTTTCGTGTTCAAACGCGGCACAAAGTTGAAGCAGGGCAATAACAAAATCGTTGCAAGTCCATTGTAATCGCAGCCGAGACAATGAGCCGAAGTCCCTGAGAACAAAAACAGCGGTGAAATTCCGCTACTCAGTCGTCCCTTCATAATTCTTTGTTTCTCACCGCGGCTGTGGATTTTCTCAAGTCTTTGTCCCGACGGGCATTAGTTATATAACCCGCCAACTGCCAAGTTCAAGTTTAAAAGTGAATTTCTACCCCCCTTAACTCTCGAATTTCTTCCTTTTGTAGTTTTCCTACAGCTTTCCTACACCTGCACTTCTCTCTCTTGATTTACTTACTTTCTCTTATTCTCTCTCACACTCTTTTCCTCGTTCTCTCTCTTCTTCCTTCTTTTTTAATTATTCTCTCTCTTCTCCCTCATCATGAACTTTATCACCCTCTCTTTCTCTCTTCTTCCTTCACATTTACTTTCTCTCCCTCGTCTTCCTCCTCATTTACATTCTTTCTCATTCTCTGTCGCACTCTTTCTCTCATCTACTCTCTCTCTTCCTCTTTCTCTTTCTCTTTCTCTTTCTCTCTCTCTCTTTCTCTTTCTCTTTCTCTTTCTCTTCTCTCTTCTCTTTCTCTTTCTCTTCCTCTTTCTCTTTCTTTCTTGAAGTTACGTCTCGTTTTTCTGCTTGATTCATAGCCGTAGAAAGAAGGGGCTATTCTTATGGCTAAATTAAGTTAGCTGTTGCTCTGCGATCAGAATGCAAATGAGAGATTGTCAAGCTTTGCGTGAGAGTGAAAATATTTTTGTTCCACTTTGCTGAATAATGAAGACTGCTGGTCATTTACCGCACTCTCTCTAAAAATCACCAAGGGCTGTCTTTAAAAGTTGTCACAAATTCAATTTGAAACTGAAACATGCTGTAACTTACTGTTTGACACAAAAGAAAAATGCCCTGAGGTACAATCATTTATTAGTGAGAATGGTATGGGTAGGTGGGAGTGAAACTTTGATAAAACTTTTCAAGTCGTCCGTGCTCTTAACTTGTTTCCCTTGCTTATCATCATCTATTTATAACATAGCTTGCTGAGTACGACGCCCACATGAGTCCTAGCTTTTGCATAGGAGGGATGATGATCAAAATAGAACTTCAGCTATCAAATAATTTCAATTATGAATCATAAATGTATGATTGATGACTAAATTCACTAACTTGAATAACGTGGTCGCTGGTATCAATCTCATTAGCATTAGATAATGTAGGTCTGTACAACATGTCACTCTCCTTTCATTAGTCTGTAATGAAATATTCTCTTCTTCGAATGAGCAATGATCTACCTTCACGTTCATTGGATTGAAAAATAATAAATTCAACAGTTTCTCCACATAAATATCAAATATTTCAAAATCATTTTCCAAGTGGCCAATGGCAACGATAAAATACTGATAAAAGATGTTCTTCAGTAATAAACAATTTACACTCTTAAACTTACAAGATTCCTTCTCTAAACTTTACTTTCATGAGAATCATCATACTTTTGGCGACTTTAATATTTCTTTAGATATTTATATTTGAATAATTACTTACTTTCAAGTGAATCATCGTACTTATTGGTGGCTTTGATAATTCTTTAATAATTTCATAAATTTCGTGACCTGACTATAATTCGGGTAGTCTGATTGAGCAAGCTATTTTCAAACCTCGTTTTAAACTTCGGCGTTTAAGTCGATCCCATGCTATCTGAGGGAGTAATGCTTCCGTAATTGTGGTGCATGTCGACCAAACCTCATGTGGTGTACAAATTGCATCCAGAAAATCTCGTTTAGACGAGTTTTCCTTCGCAATTCCATTCCAGCAATTAATCTACCAGGCAGGCATAATTGCTAGCAATCATAGCGTGCCGTAAATCGAATCGAAATAAGTTTTATCCAGCTTGGTTTTGCAGTTTTCATTGGGAAAACCCTAGTTGACCTAGTACCCTCCCATACACAAAAATTATAATAAAAAAATTATTTATAACTATTAAATTATTAAAACATAACGAGTAGTAAATTTAATTCAATATACGTTTTTCTTTGTTTCTTTGTTTCCACCTAAAGCTGTAGGTCCATTCATCTCTCATCATCATTCTTCCCATTACCCACGCACAAATCTAGAGCTTATGTGAGCATCATCCCCAGTAAAAAAATTATTATCGTTTCTGGCATTATTCAGAGGTTGTGTTGGCTTTTGAATAATCGTAAGCCTTCATAGGCCTTTTATAGGCCATACCAAAATAATTTTGGTTAGGCTTAATATTTTGGAACATTGTATTTTTATTCACATGAAATTTACTCTGTTTTCTCAATAAATTTCAACTTCAATTTCAATATACGGTAACTAATATAGGCTACAGTAAATAATCTAGGAATTAAGATTCATTCAAGGAAAACAAATTCAAAGAGTAGCTCTTTTAAAAGCCTTTCTCGAAGCAACAACATTTCACATCGATCACACAACGCTGAGAGATGCAACAAGTTCTTGACGGCAACAAGCAGAGCTCAACTTGCGCTATGAAAGCACGAGAGGCCCAATCTGCTGTCGCCAACTGAATGCTGGCAAAACGTGAGCTCCAATAACAAAATTAGCCTGATACGGCTGATACTGGCTCTCCGCTCTCACTGTGGATGAACTTGAAATTTTCCGCGTTCGTGGTTAAATGGAAGCACAAAAAGAGAGGAACTGTGCACTCGCTCGGTTGATAGAGAAGTTGGTGAATGAAGGGTGGGAGGGGAGTAGGGGTGGAGAGAGGGGATGACCCGAAAACGTGGTCGATAATTTTTGGTCGAGGGGCAGATTCGGTTGCCAGGCCCGGTTAACATTTTCAACCCTCTCCTTCACATTCACAAATCTTCTCTCTCACTCTCTTGTTTTTGCTTTATCTTTTACATGCACTCTCCATCTTCTCCTTTTTTCCTTCTTCTTTTTTCTCTTATTCTTCTTCCTGCTTATTCTTCTTCTTTCGACTTCTCCTTTTTCTTCGACTTCTTCTTTTTCTTCGACATCTTCTTTTTCTTTGACTTCTTCTTTTTCTTCGACTTTTTCTTTTTCTTCGACTTCTTCTTCTCCTCCCCCTTCTTCATCTTCATCATCATCATCTCTTCGTCTTCATATTCATCTTCTTTATCTTCATCTTCTTCATCTCCTCCTTTTTCTTTTTCATCTTCTTCTTCGGCTCCTTTTTCTTCATCTTCATCTTCATCTTCTTCTCCTTCTTCATCCTCCTCTTCATCCTCTCTTCTTCATCTTCTTCATCTTCTTCATCTTCTCCATCTTTTCCATCTCCTTCATCTTCATCCTAATCTTCTTCATCTTCTCTTTTCTCTTCTTCTCATCCTCCTTCTTCTTCTCTCTTTTCTTCTTCTTCTCCTCCTCCTCCTCCTTCTCTCCTCTTCTCTTCTCCTCCTCCTCCTTCCTCCTCCTTCTTCTTCTTCTTCTCCTTCTTTCTTCTTCCTTCTCCTCCTCTTCTTCTTCTCCTCCTCTTCTTTTTTCGCTTCTTCTTCCTGATTCTTCTTCTTTAAATTTTTTCCTTTTTTTTCTTTCTCTTCTTCTTCATTCTCTAGCACCTTCTTTTTCTTCTCATCTCTTTCCAGTTTCCACCACTGTGCTGTGGCACCTGTATCTTGGAGCAGAAGCGGTAATAATTTGAGAACCCGTTCGTTTCGGTCGGTGGCGCAAACCTTTTTAACTAATCATAACAGACCGTGCAAAACACAATTACTTCTTTCTCGACTAGCAGTCATCCAATGATAGCCGACCAATTACATTCTCACCCGCCGCCATAAAACAACATTGCAACCTGATAGCTCTCGCGTTTTGAAGAGCTCAGCTTATGCTTGAGACAATGTTTGTCATTTTCAACTTGGAATTCAATTAGTTTATCATTGCAGAATTTTTTTGTTGTTCCTCAGCTCTGTATTTCTGTGGCAGAGGACAAAACATGCCTTTTTCCTAGGAATTTCTAGCCTTTCAAACACGATATACGCCCGTTACTACTGCACATATTAATGATAAATTTATGATATGTTTCTATTTTAATGAATATTGTGTTTTGAGCTAATTTTTAGCCTTTCAAACACGATATACCCCCGTTACTACTGCACAGACAGTGATAATAGCTTCTCTTTCATCAGGTAAAGCTCTCAACAATTGAGTTGTTGCAACAGTTTCACTCAGCGACCATAATGAAGGTAGGAAGCGAGATTCTATCAATGTGTGAATGTCGTTGAAGCTAGCAGGAAAGCCATTACGCAATTACATTCAGCCTGGCTTTCCTGTTCTCCAATACTGGGCCTTCAGCCCTTAGAGCACAGTTCAGAGCCATTCTGGGTGTGGTAGTTAATAGACTCGAACCTGGACCCTCAGTATTTCCAACCGCGGATGAAGAGTAGGGCTTACGACCCCAATTGTTCAACTGTTGCACGACCCTGGGAAAATTCCGGACCCACGCCTGTGCAATTCGCAACGTATGATCGCTCAAGCAAGCAGATTTTATCGAGGGAAACTGGGCAATCGCTGGGAAATGCAGAATCATCATGCCGAATCTACTAAGATATTGAACGAATCCTATTTTGTGAAATTCCAATCACCAATATGCAGACTACCAATTTAATCAAACCATGGATTGGAATCTTCCTATTTGGCATTACTTTCCCCACAAAATCTTGATATCACGTTTCGGTGATACCCTATTTTGTGTTCAAAATGAAGTATAAATTGATACTTTCAAATGACCGAGACATTGTCAGCTTGTTAGCAAATTAGTTAGAAGGGATTGATACTGTGAAAACAGATGTAAACTTCATTCTTTCATCCCTTGGAAGCTATTGAGAGGAGCTGATTAGCTCATACAGATTTTGAGCAAACTTTTCCAGAATAGTGTATAAAACTAGTCTATGAAAGTTTCAATAGAAACATTTCGAAACATTCTGAGTATCATTCATGCTATAACATATTCATTCTAATACAAAACTTTTCGCCAAAGCGATTTATATCAAGGTTTATCACAACCTTGTATCGCTAATCTGAAGCATTAGAACTTTTTGTTCAAACCTATAACAAATTATTAAAAATAATTATTTGTTAAAATACAAAAGTATTCAGTGAGAAAAATTATGGGCCAAGAAGCACAGTAAACACACACAAGCCAGTGTGCATTGCCCTATTTGTTTATATAGAGTGGAAGATCATATGACCAACCTGCATGCCAGTAACCTACACGTCTACTGGTATCGTGAAACCGCGCCATTATAATAACTGGACGATTTAGACTAAGAAATGTATTTCATCACTATTAAAATGCTGTAATAATAATTATGATAAAGCTGTATCATTTTTCTATTTGTAATAGAACGGAAATTCTGTCGAATTATCAATTCGAAAAGCGTTAGTCGATGAACTTCATCAGAAAGTTGTATGACAAAAATTTTATTCATAGCAAAAGGTTTAGCATTAGCATTTAGTAAGCTTCAGCTCGTATTCATTCCCACTCCTAATAGAATACCTGCTAATTTTTAATCTGAGGATTTTTATTCGTTCGCAAATGGTATCACCGCAAACTGTGGGGAAGAAGGCGATTAGCATTTGTCAAGTTTGCTAATGCAGGTTTGTTTCACGCGAAATTCATGTCATAGAACGAAGGGCTTAACTTACTCATTTCACTGGCACCGACCACCGTACTCTTTCCTTTGTTAAAATGACCTGGATTCGTGCAAATGAAAACGATTAATCAAGTCTGAACCTCAGTTGCTTCGCAAATGCACTGATCTCTGCTATGAATAGACTGCAGGAAGATGTATTTTGTTAAGCCTTCTAGATAAAAAAATGATGATACAAAAATAATATTTAGGTAATTTGTATTAACATCGGGAGTATAAATTCATAAAAAAGAAACGATGAATTCATCGGGAGTATAAACATTCATCAAAACACTATCACACTATTTATCAACACACACAACAATATTGCATCTATGATCAAAATAATCAATCATTTTTAACACACGATACTGCATTGGACGCAGTTGACAACAATATCGCTGAAATAAGTTACTATTACAAATTAAAAAAATATATATTTCTTTCACTCCATTTATTCATTCTTCACTTGTTAATAGTTTATTCCTCTTCCTAGAGTTTTTTTTCGATTACTACTAGACATTTTATAATTTCCTAAACCGTTCTATTTTTTCCATGGTTGACCGGATCTATTTCTGTAAACTGATCTATGTTACTTCAAATTGTTTTTCTTCTAATCTGTGTTTCTTCTCATTATTTGTATTTTCGTCCTCGACGTGGGTAAGAGGACATTGCTGTTCAAACTTCGCCACGTTAAGAAAATAAAAGTTCATTCTATTCTTCACAAAAATTATGTAGTTATTGAATAGAATAGAGTAAACAGAGTAAATAGAGTAATAGAGTTACAGAATAGAGTAAAAGACATACAATGAAGTATGAAGACTTTAATTTTTAGAGATTACAACAAATTTAATGAAGTAGTAAATATGAGGTGTCTATAAGTGGATGACTTTCGAGAAAAAGCTTGATTGAGTCATAAGGAAGTAGAGAAATGCTTATCTGAGCACACTGTTGAAGTTCGCTTCGAGTCTGTTGATAAACTGCTCTTATCAGTTCAAATGTTGGGGATGCGAGTGAAAAAGAGGTTTCAGCAAGCAATTCCAACCCCCATAACATTCCCAGGAGGGTTGTAAGGTGAACTTTATTCCGCATAATATAGCACAAGTACTCCATCAAGTTCTCCGACATAACTTACGAAGTGTGTTCTTGTTTTCTGTTGAAATGAAGAGGAATGCCGGTTTCCTCAACTACATACTGGAATGTGCTGAAGGAATAAGAAAGTCTGAGAATCTTCGTTTCCCGAGCTGTTATTCACTCTCATACTTACTCTGTAAACGCCCACTAATTCACTATTCTCATAAAAGCATAATCAAATTGAATAGTGCGATTTAGAACTTGAAAGGTTCATGTACCTTTGAGGATTTGGAACCCATTACAATGTATCTTGTCAACAGCCAGTCGACTTGTAACAAATAATCATGATCTCTAACAAATCATTATTAATTTATACGATTAATAAATATGATTCATATTCAAATCGAATTTTATTAATGAAAAATCATTTACAATACAAAGTAAAAGGATAGGTACAAATAATCGTTCAAAGATGGGGATAATACTTGAATTTCTGTTATAATACCATTCCATATTTCTAAAGTAATGCTGAAAACTATAGGTAAACGAAACCAACCCCCCCCCCTCTAGATATATGGAAGGGCCGGTGGGATTTATGCCTGAAAATATGTATTAAAATCTGCCTTTTAATGTCTACCTGACTACATAAAATTGTAAGAAATTATCTTATTATTTCAAGATAAATAACAAAGCTACCTCGTATTCATCTGAGCTGCAAGCTGCCTATATGCGTGATAGGCCAGCAATGAATGACTCAGCTAGTTCTGAATTCGACCGGTAGATGGCTGCAGTTACTGGGTGATTTACAGCTTCAATCTTTACAGACACGCCTCCAAGCTCCGCCTCTCTCCCCTGATTGGTTAGCAATGCACAAAACAGGTACAGTAGTTCTGAATTCTGTCATAAGATGGCAGCAGTTACTGGGTCATTCAAGTTACAATTTCATTATTCCGCCGTTTAGATGTCAGAGGTGTTGTACACTCATTCTTATCCAATGGAAAAGACCAGATTATTTCTATTGAACATGGACATTCGATATTCATGATAAATAAAATAGTGTATTATGTTGTAAAATATTTATTTTAATAGTATACTCAAATTTTCAATTCAATTTTGATAAAAGCGATTAATTTGACAACCATCAATATTTATGACACACGTAGATTCATTCATTCAATCATGGGAAATTCTACTACAGATTTTTCGAAAACAACTAGGGGAAAAGCTAGGGAGGGCACGGCCCCCCCTGCCCCCGTGTATAATAGGCGCCCATGAGTCTGATTGGATTACGTAACAAGCTGGCTATGGGTATCCGGATGAGAAGCACTACAGTCGACTGACAACTAGGCTACTTCAAAAAAAGGCATTAAACTAAGATTTGAAAATTAGCGTCTTATTGCTTTTAGTCCAGTATCAAAAATCCATTAGAAGTATAAGACAAAAAGCAGACAGCAGTTAATTTTGTTCGATTTGATAAGTGAATAATGCACAAAAGTTTAGATTGTTCAAAAATTCTTGCCTTATCTGTGATACAAGAGATAATCCAAGATCCATCAACGTGTTTCAACACTAAACAGTCAGTCTAAGTGCTCTCCATCATTCGGTGATAGCAAACATACAGGCCAAACCAATTAAATCAACGTGAGGTGCTTGGCCATAACACGGCTTCACAGTTGGCTCAAACAGTTCAGCTAAGTCAATGTGTACAAATGGACCGGTAAGCTGTTGAGATATGCACCGATATCCACGTATACTTGAGCCAGCAAGATTAGGTACATGCATTTCGGGACTTAGTGCTCAATTATAGGCTACGATCATGAAGATCTGTAGGAGAACTATGAGGAAATTCACCTGAAATCAGATCTTTGTTCTATTCTATTCTTTTCTATCTTCTATTCTTGAATGCTTGGACAGGATAACTTCTTGGATTATAATGAATAAATGTTTGGATTCAAAAGATCATTTTGAAGAAGAATAATCATTATCTTCTTTTAAACACTTCTGCCTTCTATATAAATTATCAATATAAAATCAATTAATGAGACAAAAACTATTGGAGGATTTAAAATCACTAGGAAGAGATCATAAAAATGGTCTATGTTTATCTTTAATACCCTTCACCATAACTATTATAACTGATAGAAATACAATATCTATGGAATGGGAATTGTAACGAGCACTTAAATAGAGTATAAGAGTATGGTTGATTCATTCTGCTAAACCTGGATTAAAAATTAAATGCCTCATTACAGCTTCCTATGAGAATATTTGATATGAATATATCATGAATATGAATATTGTACATGAATATTTTTTAAGGTCAGAGTGTAGGCAATAGGTATACAAACCTTCACTGCACAAATATTATAGCAAAATGACTGCATCATAATCAATTAAATGGATTCTCATACACTCTGAATTTTGAGAGAAATGCTTGTTCAGTGTGATATTGTAAATTTGTTATCAATCCAAGTACCTTAGAAAATAAGCTAACTATACTAACTAATAAATGAATGAATGAATAAATGAACTTAGACATCGCATTCACTTACGTCACAGATGAATAACGCAAGTTCATTATAGTATTTGATTATCAGTACACCGCAACCCCACTGGCATAAAGTGACGAGTGAAATGTGGCATTCAACAAATTGAATTTGCACCAGTTTGGGAAGTGAGTTTGCGCGACTACATCTCACGCTGACTAAACCGAATATGTCGAGTGAGACATTACCAAAGTAAAACAGTAATTAGTAGATGACGCCATGCGTTTCCATCAGCCCATCCCACAGTGATGCCTCGACTATTATTAACAATTTCGGAAGGGTAGTAGTTTAGGTGGTGTGCGACAAATATCGATCTCGCAATGCTATTTTCAGCTTGATCTCTGACCTCATGACGTCACGACAAGTGTGAGCCGATGCGTTGAGCAAGTCATGTGTCACCAATGCTCGCCCACACCTCACGGGAGTCCAGGTCCGCGTCTCGACTCCAATCCAAACCAAATAGCAAAAGCAGTGTATCAGTGTGACTCGACATTACTCGAGTCGACAAAAATTGACTCGAGTACCAAACGAGTCACGATGAACGAGCGAACAACCTTCCTCTCGACATCAAGCGAGTCGACAACAATGTACTCGAGTCACGATGAACGATGATACTATTTACACAAGCGGACAACCCGACTCTCAAACCCTACTGCGTTCAATTGCGATTTTAGTTGGAGTAACTAACTAATCCAAGTATGCAAATTCAAGCTCGACTACCCCCCTGATACTAATACCAACACACAACTAACTATCCAAAGCCAGCTTTACATTTACATGATCCAAAATTGAAGTAGAGTGTATCGTTCAGTGTTGTAGCCCACCGTAGGGGGTTTCGGAACCTCACGAGACATGAGTTTGCAATACAGTATTTCGAAGAGAAGAGTTGCCAGAGAGGGATTTATTCATTTCATCAATTTAACAAGTAAGCCTACAATATTTGAAGGAGAGAAAGAGGCATTGTCTGAGATTTCTTGCATTCCTGAATTAAGTCACATAGAGTACAATATAGAATTTTGAATGAAATGTTCAACTGATTTACATTTGAGTAACGAATTGTGATATCATTGAATTTAATAAATTATTGATAAAAACACAAATCATCACAATATATGATTTGGAGAGAACAACAGAATCAGCCCAAAACAGGGTTTCTCCTGAACTACAATAATAATGTAGTCGAAAGTTAGGTTACATTTCCACTTCATTCCAACACATAAATTTTGATAAATTTTGAAAATATATTTCCAGTTCAAGAATGTAGGTATTATTGAATATATTACATCACATTTTTAAAATGTTTTTAATATTGCATAAATTTTGAACCTAGAGAGATAAGCTTCGGAATAGAATAAACCAATGCAGTTAATATTCAATTGAGAATATGAAAATATTGAATCATCTTGGGAAATTTCAAGCCATCATGTTGTAGCAGAGATCTGATGAATAGAGAAAGTTATAAGTTATCTTAGAATAGAATAGAATAGAATTTGTATTCAAAAAGAAAGAATCACAGAGATAATTGAAACATTGCCTACTAATTTCAATAGTACAAGAAATTCAGAGCAAGGAATACCTGTCAATATACAGCTGTTTTTTATATATTAATAAAACAAACCCAACAGATTTGAAAATCAATTATAGGGTTCAGAAAAAAAAAAAAGATACTGATAGTAATAAGTTCTAAATACAATCACCGGAATAACATTTGTTCACTTAACGAGCGCAGCTAAATCTGAGAATTAAAATTTCAAATATGATAAATAGCAACTAATTGAAACATATCATCCATATAAGGTACCCAAAATTAGAATAAAAGTGATAGAAAAATAAAAAGGTACAATAGAATAAATACAAGTAATGAACATTAATTCACTATCGCATCTGCAAAAAAAAAAGGATTTGAAGGAAAAGAATTTAACATTAAAAGTGCAAATTTCTTTTAAATGAAAAGAACAAAATCATTATAACAGAACAATGACACTAAACATCTCGCAGCATTGAAACATCAACACCATTTCATCTGCCACAGTATTGAAGAGTGCAATAGAGGACAAGAGATGGGATGCATGATAAGCAGTACGTACCATACGCAGGATAAAAGGAACATAACTGCTAGCGACCGCCGTATGCCGGCACATAGAACAGAATGGAAGAGAGGGTGCTGGCAGGTCATCTATATGGCCGTTTAAGACACCATGCAAGAATGATAGTTTGATAAGCTCTCGCCTTTTCTCCAACTTAACAAATTTGAACCTCTGAAGTAGCTCAGTATACCTAGTCAACCAGATTGGTTTGAAGCAATCTACCCTTTTTGAAATATAAGGAGGTGCATAAGAACTTTTCTGCACCCCTCTCGTCATGTCGATCCACACACCCCTGCACCGGCGACCACACCACATACAAGAAACTCCAGTCTAGAATAGATTAGCGCAAAGTACATAAGATTATTAAAGAATCTATGTTTCCTAGAATTGCTTGCCCACCATCTCTCGCAATGAACCCCAACATACTATAAGCCCTTTTCACAGTTTTGATAATATGACTTGTGAAAGTTAGATCATCACTTATGAGAACTCCCAGATCAGATTAGTTACATATTCCATTCATATTTGTTTAGTCTATGATTGTAGCAGAGACAATTCTAATTATTATTGATAGAAATGTCTATGGATGTAATTTGTTATTATTCATAACATTCATTATAGATGAGTATGGTAAATGTTAGAGTAATACCATAGACTAACTATACAGTTAGTTAGTCTATGGTAATACTATTAATAATACTATTAATAATAAACTACTAGACTTATACGTTACTAAACTTAGATTATAGATGAACTTTTCGAATACAAATCGATTAATAGTTTATTGGATTTATCAAAGCAGCGCAGTCTTGGCCAACGAACTTGAACCACTACAGTTTCCATTGACGTCCGCCACATTCAGTCTCTGCCTCAATTATCGTTGGCTTTATTGCTGCTTCGATCGATCGCCAAGTTCAAACAGAAATCACCGTTTGACCAGACTTGGCGGCGAGGGCGATTAGATTGACCGTGGGAAAATCTAATGACTTCCACAAATTGCAATTTAGTGACTTTGGCAACAAGTGACGAGCTCAAGTTCTCTCCTGTCTCTCAGCTCTAACTTGGTTCATATCTTGAGTATCTCTCTAGTTATAAGTCCATTTAATCCAAAATATAGATCTTCTAAAACTTGAGATACTATTAATGCTGATGTACCGGAATAGCGCTTTACCGCAATCAAATCTTGTAAATGTAATTGCATGTAAACTAAACTAATATCATGAATATTATACATGTAATATTATGATGAGCCGTGGAACACTTGTTTAGCCTGATATTCAAAAGATTTGTTACCATTCAGTAGAATATTAGTTTTGTTTTATGGAACATAACAGAGAGTACTTTCTGAGATAAAGTATTTTAGGTGATTTTCAGTATTTGTAGAAGAAGTATTTCAGTAGATTTTTTAGAAGATTTTCATGGAAGTATTTACTAGCTGTAGATGTAACTTTTCTGTTCAGCTTTTTAAAAATTTTTGCAAAGTTTTACATAAATTTACTGGTCTAGTTGGTGGAGAAGGAGCAGCAACCGCATAATGCAGCTTGAATTTGAGTCTTGTGGCGACTAATCACTGATGTAGTGTCAATTTTCTAAGTAAGGCAGTTATATCTTCATAAACAATCTGCTACTTTTAGATTACAAAACTCAAAGTCTATTTCAACAGAAATTTGTTGAATTGATGATAAGAAGCATTTTCACAAACTTAAGAACTGAAGTGAAGTATTTTTCAATCACGGATGAAGAAAATTTAATCCCAAATCAATAATTTATTTCGTATTTAATTATCAGTGGTTATTACTAATAACAGTACATCTTCAACATATACACATAAGAACCCTGGACCCCAACTATTTCTATTTGTGATCTTGATGAACACGTAAGGCTAGGCGTACACCGGTTAGTCAAGACAAGACAAGACGAGATTAGTCACGTTTAGTCACGGATACATGTTCATATGAGCACACTGATGCAATGAATAATCTGTGTGTTGCTTCATAAGCAACTATGTGACTTACTGTGACTAAACGTGACTAATCTCGTCTTGTCTTGTCTTGACTAACCGGTGTACGCCTAGCCTAACACTCACTGCATTGGGAACATAGGGGTCCAATAAATTGATCAATTCGGATAATTAATTATAAATAAACCACGTTATTTTTGGACTGTAAGAGAAATTAGATGAGCCTTCATGTTTCAAAATCGAAATCAGCGAGTTTTTTTCATAGGCCTATTCTGTTCCGATCTAAGCTCAATTACCTGACTTACTGTAGTGATAAATAAATTACAAGCGCATCGGATGATCGAGAATTAATTAGAGCGGCGGAATTCAAGCGACAGTGGAAACACCCCGCAAGTTGAATGATTGATTATGGGAAGTGCGCACAGGGCAGGATTTATCACAATGCTTCTGGGGTCTACACAGCAATTACACGCACAGTGGAGCGTACAGTGGAACAATACAGGTCAAATGAACAGGTCTGCGAGTGAACGAGCTTGCATCTACAAATCGAATCTCATTAGTCTGTTGTCTACAGGCACAATAAGAATCAATAAGTTGATCAGCGATTGCGAGGAAAAGCGTCCATTCTATGGCCGACATACCTTTGTTTCTACACTATGTATGCTGAACACCATTTTCGTAAATGCTGATTTTTGTGCACAAAAAATTGTGATTAGGATTAATTGATAAAAGCCATACGATAAAAAAATTCTTTGTTTCTAGAAAATTAACTTTAATAGATAAGAGTAATGTATGTACATGCACAACACGATAAAATTTGGAGCTATTATCAATCGAACAGCGTCCTCAGAATCCCCATAGCCCGAAGTTTGTATCACTCAAGGAAAAGTAATCCGGCAAAGGCTGGGATGCAGAGTAGGGGATCAAGCTCAGACCTTATTCGAATTTAATTGGTGCGTCTGGTTTGAACAACGCTCCTAAGCCTGGCAAACGGTTTTTTAATAGACCAACAAAACAAGAGAAAATCTTTCTCAAAATATATCTCAGTCGGATTTTTATTGGCATTCTGCATGAATGCATTATGTTATTTTCTTAAGAAGTTATAAAAGTTTTGAATACCGGTACAAATTATAAAATTTGTAAATATCCTCCAGATTTGCTATTACTGTCTTCAAGTAGGTAGAATCGATGAGTATCATGCTTATGCGTTTTTCTATTATGTTCAAATCATGCAATACAAGTTATGTAGGGTTACATACCTATCTCTACCAACTTTGTATGAAACAGTCAATTAAAATCTGTGAGGTTATTTCAAATCACTTCGAATGTAATGCACATGATTGTAATGCTATCTGCATAACATACATGTGCATCGTATTCTACTGTAGATCAAAACTTACGCTATGAATATTTTAAATCTCCATGCGGAATTTTTAGATGTCTTATGCTTTCAGCTACCAAATTGCACCATGATCCCTGACTGTAATACAAACATGAGCAAGTTAAGGACGATTCCTTAATTTCTGTAGGCTCGAAGTCGACATCAAATTGACATTTCCAATTCGCCAGTAGGCTATACCAAGGAAAAGTTCAATATTTCAAAGCTGTCGAGCGAGTTCATTTCTGAGAATTTCCGGAGGAAATGGTAACAGAAAGGCTGTAAAATATCAATGTGTACTCTGCCCTCGAGTGGATGGAGACTGAAAAACTGGAGCGAGCTCGAGTGAGCATCATTGTTTATGACTTCGGCAGATGAAAAGCAGAACAGAAAACGTTTCTAGTGCAGCTGTACAAGCAAAAATTCCACATACAAAAACACCGTACTTCCAGCTTCTGCTTTTTCATCCTTTCTCTGATCTTCCTTCCCCCTCCTTCTTCTTTCTATCATCCTACTCCCTCTTCCAACATTCATAAATTATGCGCCATGAAGAAAGCTGCATATAATGGCGCGTGAAGAAAGGACCTAATTAGATTAGCATCAACGAGATGCTAACGCAAATAAAAAAACGTTTTTCTTTCTTGCCAGAGAAATTTCAATCTTCCCAAAATGAGCCCCGCGCCATCAGCTCAACCAACAACTCATTCCGAGAGTATTAAGTTGACCGCCATGAAGAGAGAACTTTCCTCAATTTCTTTACGGTAAAGTATTCACTTTTACACAACTTTCATGCGTGTTCAGCGTGAGATTTTTCGTAAACGATAATAATCATCTTCATGTACACTTCCAGCTTTGATTTCATCTACATCTTTCGCGAGTTTTGTGAGTTTATTACTATTTCTGGGATTTAGCGAGAGATTTTTCACCAACGATAATAATTATTCTTTTATACTCTTTATTTTGTATGTTTCGGGCAAGTTTTGTTGGTCTATTTCTATTTGAGAGAGATCTCCCACACTACATTCATTACCCTGAATATAGAAAATTACCATATTTCCTATTATTTGTAGAGTTTCAAGAGAATTGAATTCAATTTATTAAGAAAAAACAATAATTTATAACAGGCCTTGTTGAAATAATCGAAAAATAAATGACAAAAACTTGGTACCTCTGTCAAGGATGCCACGAAACCAGTATTTCCATTCGACTTTGTCAAGTTGTATTTTAATTGCTATGATTATGATTAAAACCAGTATTTCCATCCAAATACGGATTGAGCTGAGATTGGAAACAGTTATCACTGTTGTTGAAAGATTAAATAACGCCTGCAGTCGAACGGAGAATCTCGCAAAGTTGAAGCAAACAACAATAATCTCAGATTACCTTTGTGGGGTTGCTGAGTCAAAGGTCTGTGAAAGGCATTACTTCCTTAGTTCCAGACTGCACACACATAGTTTATACACACACACACACTCACAAATTTTATGAGACACGAGTTGGTGGATGCATCAAATTTGCATCTCACAAAATTGCTTCAGTTGCCAGCAAAGTGTGACTCCTGTACCTGTACTTGAGCAAACTCCAGCGCTGAGTTTCAGGAGAGTTCTGAGTAAAGCGAGTCGAGTAAATAAATTATCAACCGATATAGGCTACTAACCTGTACACATGTTTTGCATGCGCAAAGTGAATTTCAAATGCTCTAAATTCGAACGCAGTGATGAAGTGAAGAGCTCAAAGTTGAACACCGTGTTTCACATGTATCCAGAATAACATGCTACAGAAATAATGTGTTGGCAAACACGAGTAATTTATTCAAATCAATAGTGAAAATTTAGTAGTTTTAGATATAATACTCATAGTTAATGGATGAACAATTTCAGTGAACTGTACATAGACAACAGAATCAGAACTGAAACTGAACTGAATAGGTAAAATGAAATGAATATCAATAAAATAAGTCATAGTAGGCCATTACGTAATTCTGAAAAGATATTCGTAGGTTTCTCGAATTATGTCCATGAATTAATTATGTAACGTTAAGAAATTGATTGTTATCATAATAATAGGCAGCCAATTTCACGAAAGATAGATAGATAGTACGAAATTGAATTCAAATTGTAGAATGAAACTCAATTTCCGTGGAACGACGGTGCTTAATAATGAAACCGTTGCATTCTGTAAAATGTGTTGTTCCGTAAAATTATGTCTTTTGGAATACTCTCATAAACATTCTTTCTTAACTGCATTCTTTCTTGAATGCCAGTTCGATACTATAAGATACAATAAATGTAATGTAATTGAAATGGTAAGATGTAGAACTTACGTGCTACAAGACAAAATAAGAGGAAGCCGCTCAGATAATCTCTTGATTTCATATTCCCTGCAACAAATCAGAACTTGGTCAATCATCATTCATAATGAATTATTTATGATAACACAGGATTAATCACAATTAATCATAAAGGATAACACAGATCACAAATACTTCAAAACATAGTTTCAGTTACAGTTACAGTTTCTTCATGTAATTAACTATTCAAGTAGCTCGATTGAATGTATACTCAATCGAAAGCACTCTGGCTGGCTCAATTTAGATGTACTAAGTGATAATAGTGAAAAATGGTTGCAAGTTGTTAGAAAAAGTAGCACAGTTGCGTAGCCTGGAAGTTTTCACAGTTTAGATGAATTTAGTGACTCGGAAAAAGGTTTTCTGCTGAAAAGAGTGGGACAGCAAGAGCGAGAGAGAGTGAGAGAGAGTTATGCGAAGTAAAAAGGCATGGCAGTCATTCAGAGTTCAGCCCAAAGGTAATAACATTAACTACTAGGTGAGTGGGATGAGGAGAGGGGGTAAACCACACTCACCCACAACTTTACAAGATTTATTACTCAACTCAAAAACTTTTTCACTTGAAACTGATGTTCACTTTCAGACCATCATGTGAAGCCGGTATAGAGCGTCAGGCCTGAAATAGTCAGGATAGCAAGAGAAATACCATTTTATTGCAGTGTTGGAACTTCATAACAATAATATTAAATTTCATTAAAATATTTATTACAATTACATTTGTCGGTCATTTGAAGTTTGTCGGTCTATTTTAGAAACACTCTGTATATTACTCGTACATTATATAATAAGTATTAGTAACTATTACTCTGTAATTAGTTTTATTATCACTCTAGGATTCAACATAATCAATCAATTTAAAAAAATTGTTTATTTCTCAAATCACTGTTCATCAAAGAACTAACTATTGTTGAGTAGAACAAATAATGTATTCAACAATAATACTGTAATTAGTCGTCAGGACTAGATTTCAAAGCTTCAACTCATACTAGAATATTAATGATGGAACTGTAAATAATCACATTACTTCGTAAATAAATGAAGGGTATAGAAATAATACCATTGGAAGCAACAAATAAATGTTTACATTGCCAGTCATGTTTTACAATAATAATCCTCTCAGTAATGCTCATCAATTTATAAATATGGATTTACGCATTTATACGAGAAGCGTGGAATCAATTGGGATGAACATGAATTTATTACGAAATGCAAACAAGCAATTACAAACTGAATTAGAATGAAGCATTAGCGCTCGGCCCTGAATGATAAAACTCGCAATTGGATCGTCTGTTATCAGTGTAAGCAATGTGAGGAGGGTGGAGGGGTTCACTCTCAACAGAATTTTTCAACAGAATTATGTTGAAAGTGGAAATGAGCTTTGTTTTCCTCTGTCCTGGATTTTTATTGGTCTTCAACTAATCGTGAACCTGAACTTGGAGAGAATCTAGCTTGCAATCAACACGAGATTTTCAAGATTCAAGATTTCTTTATTGCCGCCAACATTCTTTGCAAATGCAACTATCGTCAAGCAACAACAATTTAACTTAAATACCGTCAAATTACCTTAGCATATGAAATATTGAGCCGTTTCCAAACTTTTCACCTACTCTGTTATATCTGATTAATAATGTAAAATTAATAACTTTAAAATGGCTTCACATATCGATGTGCAGTTTTCGGCACTCATTTTGTCTTGAAATTCTGTATCGGAATCATGAAAAAATAACGACCTTCCCATAAAAAGAAATGATTTATTATGGCGGATCAAGCATGGCGGACTAAATTTTCAAAGTAACAGGGAAGAAGTATTTCCAATTTCAACGACCCCCAATGTCACCTACATCAAATTACCTTTGTATAAGAAATATTAAGCCTTTCCCTTATTTTTCACCCACCCTGTATTTTGCTGCTCGCTACTCTAGTTTTAGAGACCAGAAAGAAATTGATGATGTTGTAATTAAATTGTCTCATCAAAATATGTTATTGTGACCATTCCTTATCAATTCAGCATTATGAATTAACTTTCAGTGTAAAATATGTGGTTTTGACAGTCTTCTTATTCATTATGAATTGATGTAGGCTAGTTGTGTCAATTTCTTCAATTCAATAAGTATTTCTTTGACAATATCATTCTGACTACAACACAGGAACTCAGAGAAATTGGTTGTTATATTGATTACTTCAGAGTTTGCTGTCCTTGCTTCCGAATGTCCCTCTACCGATCTCTGTACGGACTTATGCAATAATGATGATGATAAGTGCGATTTCATCGGTTACTCATGTCAATTAAACATAGAGTTGAACCTGCAATACCAAACAAAAATTTTTTTTATAAATGCTGACAAAGTATAGAGACTAGCTGATTCACTACTCAACTACAGTATGACTTGAAACCAAGAGTTGGCTCACCAACTATAGATTTAACAAATCTACACAATCTGACACACCTAAGTAAGGACTTCACTGTAGAAGAGACCGCTGAAGGAACGGACTGTGTGAAGGGGCGTTACGGTTATTCGACAAGTTCATTAGGGTTTTGCCATCAGCAAATCCAAGTTTAGCAGAGTTCTGAGTCATTTGTGGAGGTGGAAAGTGTAAAGCCCAGGCAACTGGAAACTTGTTTTCCTTCTCTATCTATAGAAAAGGTATATGCTAGAGAAGGTGCCGCGCTTCAAGTACTCTACTTACAAATATATCATTCTGGGAAATATATATAAGCTTCACTACACAATTTTAGAACAAAACCATCCCAAGCCACAAGCCCATTCAACGAAAATCTAATTGACCTGTCAAACTCAAAGATTCAGTGTCAGAGTTTACTGACTGGGAGTAGAGGGAGTTTTCATTTATGAAATGTCATCCATTTCAAGTACATTTTAGGTTGGCGTGGTTCCATTTTCATTGGCAGTTGAATGAAACTACAGTACTTCTAATGTAATTTCTCCTGAATTATAATTGTATGCGATCTAATAAGTTAATCATTCAGTAATTTATTAAAGAAGCTGAGTAGTTACAATCAAGAGTGTTAAGGAAAGAGTGCAATAAAAAGAGTATAGTAAAACATTTTATTGAAAGAGTATACGTTGGTGAAATAGTATAGTGAAAAGAGTAAGGCCAGGCGTACACCGGTTAGACAAGACAATACAAGACGAGATTAGTCACGTTTAGTCACAGTAATTCACATAGTTGCACCGATGCAATGACTAATCGGTGTGTGTTGCTTCATAAGCAACTATGTGAAGTACTGTGACTAAACGTGACTAATCTCGTCTTGTATTGTCTTGAGTAACCGGAGTACGCCTAGCCTAAAGTATAATAAGGAGTAAAAATTAAGTACTGGACAGGAGAAAAAGGATAGTACAATAATTATCATTCACAAAGGAGAGTATAACAGGCTCATGCCTAAAACTTTTCCTCTTACAATTATTCACACAGTCTAAATTCAGGTTAAAGTCATGAAACTCAATCATGATAATAAAATTATGATGCTAAAACACAAACTCGCACTTCAAAACAAAATCCAATCAATTTTTGAAATTTGAAATTAGTTTATATCAAGGTTCCAAGCTAAAAACTTATTTATAATACATTATCATAACAATAATGTATGGTGTAAAACTGGGGTGAAATCAGAAAAACTTGTGTAATTTTCAAAAACCAATATGATAATGAAATGATTACACATAGCAATAATAATAATGTATTACGTTTTTAGGAATAGATCGATAATATTTTATAATTGCTATCTTGGAATAACATTGATTATGCAACGACATCACATTGGTTATGCAACGACATCACATTGGTTATGCAACGACATAGTGTGATTTGTAATATTGTATAATGTTGTTAAATAGATAGCGGTTTAACAACATAAAAATCATTCTCATTCATTATAATACGCTCAGATTGGAAACAAAATTACCTGAAAGATTACATTACCTAACATTTCGCATAATATCGTTACTCTAGTGAAGACAAGGTAAATTCTGAAAGGCAAATTCTCTAAATTCTGACAATGTAATCAAAGTGTAAATTAACGTAAAGAATTAACTAAATATTTCACAGACATATCAATAAAACTGATTTTTCAAAGTGATTTAAACCCCTCATTTCCTAACCTCAAAGTTGTAGCCTGTTACTCAACAGTAGTCTATCAATACTCTAGGGAATAAGCTTGTTTCCCTCCACAAACGTAATGGGTTTGTCAATATGTATTGGTATTCATGAGGTAAGTTATGATGGCCTTATGGCGTTATTATGTCCCTATGGGGATAAGGTGTTTCCCGACCATCAAGGTGGAATGCATTCAAAGCACTTCTCTTTAAGTAACTCAACATAGCTATGACGTATAGCTATGCACTTTCGTGGGAATAAAATATAGGAGATGGTCTAGACTAGAGTAAGCACTGGGCATGAAATGGTTCATATTTTAGAATCATTTTCTATGTTCAATGTTTACTATTGAACATAAAAAATTTAATAACATTTAATTTTCTAAAAAAATTAAATATTCAACACAAAATATAGGAGATGGACTTGAATGAGCACTGTATAATGTCTATGAAATATAATCATATTTTAGAATAATTTTCTACGCTCAATGTTTACTATTGAACATAAACATTTAATAACTTTCAACTCTCAATATTTTTCCTATTTTTCGTTGGTGAATTATCTTGAAATGAACCTCTTTAAAAAAAGATAACACCTATGTTCACACGCCAAAATCGATAACATGAATACTGGCTAGGAAAAAAAGACCCCGCCTTAAAGCGAATAAAAATAGAAGGCAATACATTTCTCCGGGGATGAGATTCCAGTAGTGAGCGTGGTGTGGCCTCACGGTTGGCCGATTATTTAATTTTGCCGATTTGACGGATGAGTCCCATGATGACTACGAAACTTTACCATTCAAATTGCAGCGTCGATTCTATTCCGTCAAAAAACGCCAGCATTCTCCCTGTTTGTATCTCTCTCTAGCAAACTCTCCCAATAACTAGGCTACTCACTCACTCTCAGGGATGAAACGTGAATGCTAGTTTTTGCAGGCGTGAGCTTGCGGGCGTACTACTTCGTTATTTCAAAAGCTTATATTACATGTAGTCTGGAAACGTTTTCCGATCGAATTGTTGCGCACGTTTTCAAAACGAACGCGCTTTCAAAAAAAGGAAATTACCATGTTCCGGTAACAGAATAGCAAAAGGCTGGAGATTGTCTGTATACTATCCTCTTATAAAAGAAAAATGTTTTGAAAACAAACGTTATAAACAAAGCACGGTGCTGATTTTACCACCAACATGAGCCGATGTAGGTGTTTGTGTTGTATGGAAATAATGTTATTTATTCTATTGTCCTATTAAATTGGAAATTCGCTATAACGTAATGTACCTTATTCCCAATCATTGATAATCAACTAATTTCATCATTTTTATTCAGTTTGTTTAATTATTCTAATATTTTGTTCGATTTTCTCAGAATTTATGATTTTTATGCCCGGTTTTTCAGTCGCTCAATAGACAGTTTATGGATCCAATAGCACTATTGAATCAATAACCATGTGTTTTCAAATGCAAAAAAAGTTATTGATTCAATAAGTTTATTGAACGACTGAAAAACCGGGCATAAATCAAATGCTTCATTCTCCCAATATTTTATCAAACATAAAATAATACATTCATTCGATCCATTCATTATACTATTATTACAGTCATGATGAAGGCAAAAATTCCAGTTTTCCAGATTCTTTTAAAAAATAATCATTATTTGACCAATGATTGACCACTATCTTTTATGTATTTCTTTATCTGTTGTATTTCTTTATCTGAGATTCGACCCAGTAGCTAGCGCAACCTAGCAGGCGAAGTCAACAATACAATCACAAAGGCAACTCCCCACTAGAGAAGGAGCTGGCATTTCATTGGCCGACTCTCGGCCAATGGGAAGCTCTCACTCAGAACTGGGAGTTAACTCCTCCCACTAGGTGGGGTGTGGCAGTCACCACTGAGTTGTTGCCTTTGTCCGCTAGGTAACGTTACTTACTGGGTCAGAAATAATAATTATGCTTTACGGACTGAAAAATGAGTATCAGTCTCTAGCATTAGTGTGATAAATTTTTATAATCAATACAAGTTCTCGAAGGAAACATTAATTTTGCCACTAATTTTGATAATCAGTGATAAATGTGTACTCAAATTTTGAGCAGAAATGTTCAACATTTACAAATTTGAAACCCATGATTCATCCTTTCAATCTTATCCTTCATCATTTTTTAATCTTATCCATAATAATTCTGATAATGCTGATGTTTCTCTATTTTGACAATGATCCAATGATCTAATTGTTCTGTCTTTAGAAAGACTGTTCAAAACATTTCAAATATTTCACTTTTCTACTATAAAACAGCTCCATTTCTTTTATCCTTGAGAATAAATTCGAATGAATTAAGAATGAATTCCCTTCTCTTTCAGATTTTTCTTCGATTACTACTACTTTCGATCAACACATGCCTGATGTGATTTTCCACATTTGACTGTTTCAAATACTATTTCCTTGCGAACCTGATTGCATTAATAAATTGGTTTTTGAGTAAAAAGAAACGGTTTTTGAGTATTATTTTATGATTTTTTAAAAACTGTCCGTCCTCTCTTCTGCACTTAGTATAACTTACCTTTTATTAACTACAACATATTTGAAGAAGAAATCAACAGAACATCACCCACTACTACGAAAACGTTAAATGAATGCCATTCGCCATCCACCAAAATAAAATGATAGCAGGCCTACTACAGTTTTTTTTCTGTGTTGATGTCTAGGCCTAAATGGCCTCTCTTGGCTTGTGCGTGGGTAATGAGATGTATGATGATGATGATGAGAGATGTACCTACAGCCTCAGATGAGTTCCAAACCATCTTTTCAAGTTATTTAAAGTTTTTGCGTTGCTATTTCAACCAAGAATCCACTTAGCCTACCTAGATCCATGATCTCACTCTCACTCTAGCATATTCCCTATGCACCCTGAAACAGATACCTTTAAAATGGAGATATGGTAACACACATGCACTACACACGTAGACCCAAAGCGAAATTATATATCTACTATACTATATAGATAGATATACTATTTATTATACAAGTATCGCACTCAGCAGAGAAGTTACAGAGCAGGGTTTTCTACTCTGGATCCTAAGCAACGGGGTTTTCGGTTACAGACCTGCTGAGGATTAGGACGACGGCAGTACAGCACCCAACATATACGTACAGACTTCATTCGAGCTCCATTGTGTAATTAGATTAAATTTTAAGTGGAGCGCACGTAGTGAGCACAGAATATAGGAGAAGGATTTCGAACGGATCTGGAGCTGCCTTATATTAATACTGCAACATGCACGTACGCGTTCAACGGCACTCTTTACTTTCTTCTTACTATCTTATACTTTTTTTATGCAATTTCATTCGGTGCTTTCTCAAGTTTTCAGTAGTACTAGCGATATAGTTACAAATTAATTGCACAAAACTATGAATGTAAACTATGGAATTATGAAAACTTGGAAAAGAACAAATCCAAATACTAATCTTTTCAAAAGAAATCGGTGGTTTCTTCAAGGAAAATGTCTGAGAATCAATCTGAATCAGGAATTTTATGCGTTCTCATATGTTTTTTGCAGTACCTACTGTATAAGCAATATGTTTACAAATTAATTGCGAAACAACGATAAGAACTTGAAATTGGACGAATCCAAATACCATAACAAAAGAAATTGGTGGTTTCTATTTCATATCTGATGATATGTAATGATATCTGAGAATAACCGTAAAAAATTAATTTTTTTCTTGTTTTCTTGTTTCTCGTTCTAATACTTGTTTCTTGTAGTACTGTATTACTGTATTACCATCAATACGTTTACAATCAATTGCAAACAACCATTATGAAAAATTAAACTTTGACAATGCCAAATACCCCTTTCATAGGAGATTGGTTGATTCTATCAGAGAAATGATGAAAAAAATAAGAGTTCAAATCAATCAATTGTTCAAATCAAGAGTTGAAGAATCAATTTCTATACGCTTCTCGAGGTATCAGCAATACAAGCTTCATAGAAATTTCAAGATTTCTTCATAGCAAGTAGAAAATCTTAATTGGGCATACCCTAATTAAATATTATTTTACAATATAAAATAGGAGATGATAAAATGAAGAATAAAACAAAAATAAGAGAAGGAAATGACAGAATAGAGAAGGGTAAAATGTTTGAGAAGAGTATTAGAATAATTTCTCAAAATCCTCATACTCATACACTCATACTCATGATAATAAAATGAGTAGGGGGAAATGCTTCTTTAAAAATCACAGCCAAAACTCATATAAAAAAAGACAAAAGTACTGTATTTTTTCTTAAAAGAACAACAGGTCCTTCACAAAATAGAATAGTTTCAAGATATTCTTAGAAATTCAAACCTGTTACTGCAGCCTCCATTTTCAGAACTCATGAATTTAAAAATCAAGTACTGCATTGAATATTGTAATTTATTTTGATTACGGCAAGAAGAGCTTCTTTATTAGGATTCATCACAATTCAAAATCCAGCAGATCTGGAATAAACTGAGCAGTTAACTTCCACGACAATTCGAATTCAGCTACAACATGAATTCAAAGTGTAGAGCATTTTGAATTCAACTTGTAACCGTCTTCGGCGAATCTCTCGACGGAAATTCGCGTTATTATTCGGGTGGCGTTCGTAGCTGCTTTTCGATGTGAGCAGCTCCATTTTCAATAAGTGGCTCGGTGAAGCGCAGCTCTGAGACGGAAATTATGTAAATTATAGGCCATCGGGTAAGAATACTACAGCCAGAAAGTGAATTTCGGTCGAAGTTTCGCCAGAGAGGGAAGTTTTGAGATTAAACTGTGATACGAGGGATGAATTTTGTCATTTGACCCCGTTTACTAACAAGCGAATCGTCGATACTTTGATGTTTGTCACCTCATGAATGTTTTATTCCTTTTCACAGCACTTCAATTTAACAAATTGTGGCCGCATGCAAAACTTCAATTAAGGCATCGATACAACTAATCATGCGGGCGCATTGTTATTGACACATCCTTTGAGCTCTGATGAGTTTCGACGCGAATCGACACAAAACTTCAACGCTGACAAAACAGAACAAGCGATCTACTCACTTTCTACTGTTATCTTTTTGCCTCAGCGATCAATAGGGAAAGAAAATTTCGTAACAGGAAAGCGTTTCTTATTATTTCTAAGAAACGAAGCCGCTTCAAGTTTCGACATACTGAACTGGAAGGTTGTGAGTTGCTGGACTGTCTTCAATTTCAACACACAGACAATAGATTTCATTCATACGCTGTCAGTGTTCGATCAAGAAAACATAAATCAATAAGATCGGTTGTACAAAAGTGGATTGCAGTTAATTACTCATAACAATTAAGATTTTTAATTGGAGATTGAGCTAAAAACAAGCTTTGTGCAACTGGCACCAAGACTTGTAAATCTAGTAATCTACACGGGTCATCAAAAATTAATTAATTTCACAGATTTTCTCCACCTTGTCCTTTCTTCTTCTTATTCATGAGAGATTAACAGTCTTTTCGTCCTTGGAATTATTCTATTGCTGACGATTTTTGGACACATTCAATTGAATTGTTTGAAGAACAGCGGCCAAATTCCTATTTTCAGTCATTGTTTCTCAACAACGAATCGCGTGCGAGACATTGCATCGGCGTTTTTCTTTTGTACTTTCTTTATCAACAGGCAATCTCAATCGACAACTCCATTCCAGCTTAATGATGCATGATTTACATGAACTTCACCATTTCTCACTGTTCTGCCGTTTCGATGTTTCGCCTAAAAGCGATGTAATGATTGGAGGATTCCGGCTAGATTGCGGTTAAGTATAGACTGTAGCGTGTTGTATAACAATCATACTATCCGAACAAAAAGTGAATAAAAGACGGCGACGGCGAGGTTTGAAGATGAACTTTATCATCTGGGAACAGAAGAGAATTTCATAACTTTGGTGCTTCTCAGTAGTAGAGCTAGATTCAAGTTCGACAATTGAAACAGATCAAAGCGGGAACTTAAGAGAATGGGAATTTTAGAGAATGGGAACTTAATAAAACTCAATCATGACTTTTTTTGTAGAAAAGTATAACTTCAAAAGAGTTTCCAATTCCCAATTCTCTGATCATAACTCCAAACTCCTCCACTTCCTTTCCAACGATTCATGTAATTCAAAAACAAAATAGGCCTATCAAAAAAATAAGACATTTTCCATAAAAGTATTTTTGGACTCACCTCAAAGTTTCTTCACATTCACAATCCAATTCACAATCACTTCCAGTTCATATTCCAATTCCAATCCAGTTCATATTATAGTGATGCAAAAATGGGCTTCCTGTTAACATCCTTCCCTTTATCTTCCCTTTGACTCAAAACTGCTGCTGAATACGTTTCTTGTAATTGTATATAATTTTGTGGGGAAATCTTAAACCCCATAATCACATCCTTTAAAGTCCTCAACTATTTTTGTATAGCAAATTCAGTCTTTTTGGACCAGTCGTTCTCGGAAAATCTGTAGTAGAATTTCCCATGATTGAATGAATAATCTACGTGTGTCATAAATATTGATGGTTATCAAACTAATCGCTTTTATCAAAATTGAATTGAAAATTTGAGTATACCGGTACTATTGGAATGGATATTTCACAATATTTAATACACTAAATGAAATCTAGACGGCGGAATAATGAAGTTGTAACTTGAATGACCCAGTAACTGCTGCCATTTTACGACAGTATTCAGAACAAGCTGCGTTGTGCATTGCCAACCAATCAGGGGAGAGAGGCGTTGCTTGGAGGCGTGTCTGTAAAGATTGAAGCTGTAAATCACCCAGTAACTGCAGCCATCTACCGGTCGAATTCAGAACTAGCTGAGTCATTCATTGCTGGCCTATAACGAGATAGGCGGAGTTTGGAGGCTACATGATTTACAAATTAGGCTACGATTCATGGAAGAATTTTAGACACAGTTCAAGCATTGTTCAAGTATTTTCATTGCTGAAGTTGAAGTTGCTCTAAGAAAGAATATATAACTTGTGAACTACAAAATGAAAACACAACTGAGCTTAAAATTAATGTATTTTCAATTAGTTTTTATCTTCTGTTCAATTCGTGGAAATGAAATTCTCTCCTATTCTGTTATGATTAATGTACAAAGCCATAAAACAAAAAAAAAGTAATATTTTATATGAGATAGAGTAGTCTAAAGTAATTAGACTACAGTGAAAAAGAGTACTGTAGGAATAAAGGATTCACTGCACTTGAAGTTGGGAATGATTCTGATTATGTCAATCATCTGAATGACATCGGTGATGTATTTTTTCATCTTTAAATTTCAAACTCCTCCAAAGTTTAGCAGACGATGAAGATTATATTAATCTAATCCGGAATAAGATTTAATTTGTTAAATTAAATATATTTTTTCTCTCTTACAGTGACTAAGTTTTAGCACAGATCCTGAACCAGTATTGGATTTGCAGTACCTCTTGTGATCAGATCAGAGACATCTTTCAGATTTACTAAATCAGTTGCCTCAATAAATAATTGCAGAAGTTTTATATTTGAGTTACAGGTGTATGGGAATTGGCCAACAGAGAAAAGCGGCTATTAACTTTGCTGAAGTTTGTGAAAAGTTTTCATACCAATAACTGAGCGTCTCTCGAGGTGGGATTCAATTTGGAGGCGAAGTAGAGTCAATCCGACGTAAACTGTGCTAGAGAAGAGAAAATGGGGATTTAGTACGGCTTCGCCCAGAGAAAAACAAGGCGAAGAGAATAAGTAGGATGAGAGTGAACGAGAAAAGTAACAAGAAGAAAGAGGAAAATGTATGAAGAGATTGAAGAGAAAGGAAAGAGTTTTATAGAAGCTGAATTATTCCGGAAGCAACTTATGGAATATGGATTTTGTGATCGATTTCAAATTATATTGGAAGTGTTCTGCGACTGTTGGGTCTTGAATATTTTACTGTTGAATGTCCTCACCGATCATGCATTTTAGTAGTGCGTGACCGTCTAAATCTAAAAGAAATTCACTCCAACACGAATATACCTGAACACTTACACCACATGTTGATTTATTGCTTTCCATTGATCTATCATCCACAAAAATGATCCAAATAGCCTCATTGGAGTTCGAGTGACGTGTCAAAACCAGTGAAATGTACAACAACTGGAATGGACTCTCAATACAGTAGAATGGACTCTCAGTAGTCAGTACAGTAGAGCCAGATAGTAGACATAGGCAACCCGCAATACTGAATGGTTCTATACTTTTCTTCACTCATGGGCTTTTATGGGAAATGCATTAACAGTTTTCATTAATAGCCCATTCATTTCTGTTAATCCATATAACTCATTCGTAATCCAGATAATTCATATTTGGTTAGTAATGATAACAATTATTTTGAACTCTAACGACGAAAAGTCGTTTGCCAAAGCTGCAATCATCCGCTTGAATGTATGAGTGAGAAAGAGCTTGAATCCTTTAGTGGTTATACTCTATCGGTTCATCATTACTGTGCAGAGGGCAGTGAAAAATATATCGATTATTGTTTTATGTAAGTTTCCCGTCCCGTCTCCCGTTCCACAAAATGAGACAATATTGTGTTGTGTTTGAGTGTTTTATCCGGGAAATGTACATACATTTTGAACTCTTCTGCCTCCAACTCTATACAAACGAATAGGGCAATGCACACCAGTCAGTGTGCATTGCCCTATTTGTTTGTATGGAGTGGAAGATCATATGACCAAACTGCTGCCAGTAACCTACACGGTCTACTGGTGTCGTGAAACCGCGCCATAAGAGCCAAAAACCACTTTTTGCTCAGGGAACCTTAAAACGTAAAGAAATCTTGACTATTGGGACACCTTTTATATTTTTAAAGCAATGCTCTCACACCTATGATAATGGACAAGCAGATTGAAGATAAAACAAATAATATACATCATAATTATGAAGAGAAGATGTTTGGTCTGTTCCTGTGTTCTCACTCTTCGTACTTGAGCGAATTAATGAAATGATCCATTGCACAGTGATAACGTTCTGTATATGACTACACATTCTCATATACTGTAATAACGAAAAACATTACTTCTGTAGGATAGATAAATTAGTTCTTAGAAATAGCAAAATTGTCCAACCGAATAACTAGGGAAAGCTCTTAGAGATGACATCATGATTGAAATGCAAACAGCAAAGGTCAGGTCACACAGTCAACCATCTCATATACTCCCACGTCGGGTTGGTCTACCGAAATACCAGATCATAAACCCAGAACGCTCCGAGGCCGAGCCAACAGGGAATAGCAAGTTTGTTATTCATGAAACGAAGTGGATGCAAATTCAATCATTTTGACATCACTTACAATTTGTTGACATGACTTGTTATCATATCAAATGACTACAGTGAACTTTAAAGGAAAACATATTTTTGAATGGACGGACAAAGTATTGTCACAACACGCAAACTATAATCTTTTTACGATCTCTAATCGATCGACACATTTGACCATTTCCAACACTTTTGACCGTTTGAGCTGAATTAAAAAGACTACTGATCATCATTGTTATCTACTATTATAATCTCTCAATATAGAAATTTCGATCGTGTGTCTCCTACGCTTATCTGCAAAGGAAAACTACACACCAATATAGGACTAGGTACTTTCTTTGATTTGAATGAACTTCAATTGATTTTTAATATGATTTGTAAATCAAGGCTCTATTTTCATGAAAATTAAGGAGTCCCATGATACTGGAAAAAGCAGGACATACACTAAACTTTCAAGTTTATTACATATTACACTGTTTAGTACCTATTCATGTTAATTGTGTGCCCGCCTTTTTCCTGTTTTACAAGTCTTCTGAATTTCTATTTAATATAGGCCGAAGAACTGAATTGTGTAGTTATTATTAAGGATTAATCTTCTTATTAAAGTGTAATTCTTACTTCAGAAGAATATTGAAATTTTAATGAAAGTAATATTAAATATGAAAAGGGGAGAATAGAGAGAGATTGGATTCAACTCTTCGAATCGCTGAATAAATTGCTGGAATTATGAAAAGACATTAATGTAATGATTAGTTACACGAGTTCACACAAGATAGAAGTAACCGGGAGTACGGTAAACATATTCGAATGAAATTTTTTCGACAAAAATTATTTTAAAAAATTATACAAAATTGAATTTCAATCAATGAATTCAAACAATTCAATCAAAGAAATTCATTAGAGGGAAAATTGGTTTCACCTAAAGTTCATCACAATTATTACGAAACCCCCATTAAAATAGTAATATAATGAGTGCAATTAAACAATTTAATTGCATTCATTTTTTAGAGGAAATAGTTTTCACCTCAAAACCATCACTATAACTACAGTATTATGAAAAACAGTATTATAAAATGATTGATGTATTCGAACAATTCTATTGAATTCATTTTTGAGATGAAACAGTTTTCACCTCAATACCGACAAATTCATCATGGAAAACTTCACAAAATTGAATTTTAATGTTTCAAACAATTCAAATGTATTTACTATTAAGAAGAAATAGTTTCCACATCAATTTCACCGAATTTATCATGAAAAACTTCACAAAATTGAATAATTTCAATCAATGCATTCAATCAAATGTAGGTACTTATTCGAGGGGAAATAGTTTTTACCTCAATTCCAGGGTTGTAATCCCTCGAGTTTATCCCAATAGTACGCACTACACTAAAACTCACTGAAACTATTTTGTTTTCACTGTTGGCAATTACTAGTCTATTTCAGAGAGGCCCAGTTGATAAGGGGTGGCGAATCGCGCGCGATTTCCACACCGCAAACGTCACGACCAACACTTGTTACTGAAAGGAGACACGCTGAGCGCTGAGCCTCCCTCTCTGCTTCTGCCGCTGCCACCTGCTGCAGCTATGTGCGCGCGTGTGGGTGACTGCGCATGCGTACAACAACGCTTTTCCGCCTGTCCATTCATAGCTGCCTCCCTCACACCCACACCATAGCACCTCATTTCTCAAGAACGTGCAATAGTATTGAAATGACCCCTGAAGAAGTTTATCTATACTAAGAGGATTTGTATTTCAGTAATTCATTCATATCATTAATTTCCAGCAATATATCACATACATACAATATTATGGACAAAATTATGAAATAAGACTCACATGGACACGCAGGTCTGTTCGTGAGTTGTTTGAGTATATTTTGTAAGTTTGTTTATGACGAATAGACTCGAAAACTGTTGAGACATGAAACATACTATGCATACGCATATACGTTCAAATTTCTTTTTCCATCAGTTAGAAATTCACATTACAGAGACTCAAAAGGATCATCTGGAATCTTCATCTTTGGGAGAATAAGCCTGCAAAACTGCATCCTTTGTCAGAAGCGTCTCAATGTCCGAACAGCTATCCATTTGATTCAATGTTAGCATTCCGGATGATTGGTCTGACAAAATGACCACTTTCAAATTCTAATTGTCCAAAGCAGATGACGTTTTTTTCAGTGAGTGCCGTTATTACTGTCCACAGATCATCTCATCTGTTGGTCGCGAAGATAACAATATAATTGACAATATCATAATTCCTAGCTTTCTTGGGAGCTTTATTGATAAAAATTATATTTAGCATTCAATTTTTTTCATTGCTTGAATACGAATATGTTGATATAGGCATGGAAAATACATTTTAAAGTTAGGCATGACCATCTTTTGTAATATTTATTTTGTAAATAAATAAGATGAATGATATGAATCACTTGTTTCAAATAAATAGCATACCAGAAATTAGAAAATCAACTTGGAAATGTTTGCAAAACTTATGTGTCAATGTACTCTCTAGGTGATATCAAATCAGATAGGAACAAAATTATTCAAATTTCAATTAGATTAGAGCGTCAATTAGAAACTTACAAGAATTTAAAACTGAATATTCATTTCTTACTGATTGCAAGAATGCACTGCAAAACTTTTGCATCCTTTATCTCCGAGGCTCTCAGAAATTATTTCAACAGACATCCATATTCATGGTATTATTACGATGTGCATTCAAAACACTTTCAAATTTCTGCTGTTCTCATTTTTAAACTTTTTTTTCAGTGAGTGCCGTTATTACTGAAAATATTCCGTCATGAAGTTTGAAGTAATTCACTCTGCAGAAAATAGAGTTGATTATTCAGATATAATTCATTTTTTTAGATCAGTCTAATTATATATTTAGCATTTAATTTTATTCATTGTTAAATAGGGCACCTGATTCTCTTTTAGCAGTCCATATTCATCTTTTATCCATTTCTTTGTAAATAAAATTATTGATTGATTGATATGAACTACACTTGTTTCAAATAAATAGGCTTACATAGAAATTAGAAAATCAACTTTGAAATGTTTGCAAAACTCCGTTTCAATGTTCTCTAGGTAGGTTATCAGATTGAACAATAATATTAAGTCATTTTTACTGATCATGAAGATCTGATGGATTACCATACGAGTGAAATGAGACGAAAAGTGTAGGCTTTTATACTTCATGTAGGACAACATAAATATTTCATTGAATAACTAATGGAATTACGTTTCCAGGCTAGTATTACTGTCTCTCACAGGTAAGCTTCTACAAAAACGAGGGAATGTAGGCTGCAAAATTCTGCTCATCCAGATCAACTGAGACAGCCGGGCTCTTTGTATCCGTTCATCCTAGCTAATTATCTCGAATTTCTCTTTCACATTTCTCAAAGCATATAATTCATCTCCTCTTTAGAGGGGTAGAGCTGCAACATTGAACTGTGCTCTTCTGCGAACATGAACCATCTTTTGCAAATTACAGGATGAGATTCTCTTTTAGAGTCCGTATTTATTATAACTTTTTATCCATTTCTTTGTGAACGGATCATCTTCCGCTTTCCCTTAAGACTTTCTTCTAGAATCAGTATTTATTATAACTCTTCATTAAATGACCTCTTTCTAAGCACAATATCAGCACTTAGCCCCAAACTGATCGACAAACGAAAAAGAATTGGACCAATATATAAGAACAGAATGTAGACCAGGAAACGTTAAAAATAAAAAATTACATATTTTACATTATTAAATAAAAATTTATTGTATTATTCATAACAATCACTATAATAAATGTATTATGATTGGTGTTCACTGAGAAAAACACTACACTTATGATCTATTCAGTCTCTTTGGTTCAAACTATATTAATTTATGAAACTACTTTCACTAGAAATTCATCAAGTCACAAATTATTTCACAAAATCGAGTCTAGTCTACTTGTTGGTGTATTTTACTGTGAAACCCCCAGTGTAAAGAGCATTTATCAATGAGAGTTCATCAACACACTACTTATTCTTATAATCATCATCATTAAAAAAGGCTATTGAATTGAAAATGAGTGGCATTATATTTCCAGGTCATTTAAAATCTATTTGATAAAAGGGGAAACTTCAATAAAATATTGATAATCTACTATATTCAAAGTATGTTAAAGTCATATCTATTGCACAGCTCTCCAAGTTCAATTCATTGATTGCTATAACATATTAGTAGCCTTACATGATGTTTATAGGGAGTAAATTGTTAAGATATAGAAAATCCAAGATCTATAGATAATTCAAATAATCATGAGCCTAGCTCTAACTTCATATAAGAATGAAGATAAATATACTGATTCAAAAGGTCAACAGTCCCGAACAAGTCAATACTCAACAGATAAATGCCCGTATTTTGACTCAGATGAGCCTATATAGATGAAATGAAATATTTTTATATTAGGCGGAGTTAAGATGAAAAGTATGGAGCTAATAAAATATACTGGAAGAAAAATAGATGAAATAAATTCAAAAATGGAATTCAAGATATTGAATGAGAAAATTGAAAATGTAAGTAATAAAAAATCAATAGAAACCATGACTGTTGTAGAAAATATTGTAAAAATATAAGACTAGAAAATCCTTTCTAGCACTCAACATCAATCATCTACCTCAAAGTTGATTATGTATTACTGGTATAATTTATGTGTATTCATAAGTGATGAAAATGGTGATAAAGTTCTATGAAATAGTTTTTTACTGAGTTATCTTCTCTCTAGCGCCTTCCAAAGGGGATCGAAGCCCTGATTCCACCACCATAGTCCTCCTTGGGTCCGCCTCCTCTGTTCCTCTGATAAAGTTGGCATCAACTGGCTCAATTCTTGGCCACTTCATGATTCATTAAGATTGTAGTCTGACCGAACTCTATTCAGGCGACGCTGAACTGTTTAATAGGCTACTGTTCGGACAGGACGACGCTGCCTCTCCTGTCGTCGTTCGGGGATCTTCTCATTCACCGTAGCTCACTTGTTTCCAATATTGGTAAAATGTTCATTTTAGGTTGACAATTTGCAATATTTGATTCATGTAATAATAGTAATTTGTGATGCATTTCAATACACTATAGATACAACATAATAAAGTGTCTATAAGTCATGAGTAACGTCATGTTTTCAACAGATTTGAATAATTTGGAAGAACATTATATAGAAGACATTAGGAACTTATTATCACTCATTTCAGAATCGAAAATCGTATTTGGTCCCCATACTAGTATTGATTCTTGTTTGTAGTATATGATTCTCCTTATACTATACTATATTCTCTATTGATACCATGGCATTTATAGTATTATTATATAACTCTAGCTTCAGAAAAAATCAATAATTTGCCTCCATGTTTACGGAAGAAGAATACTTAGGCGTAACTAGGTTACTGAAAGTCAATACAATAAGGGAGAATCATCAAATTATTAATGCTAATGAAGCATAGATTATTTTGATGTTCATGTTTTAACTATAAACTTTAGCATATTAGTTTGAACACTTTTTAATAATAAAAACTGATTTTCATAAGCAAAATACAGTTTTTGCCTACCAATAATTGAGGGTTACAAACAACTTCAAACCTCCCGGTCCACTAAGGACCCAAAGCAACGGAATCTCAAATAATCACAAAATTCGATTACAAGGACTTCATTCCACGGGGTATGAATTCAATTGGATTTTTGTGCAACTGGATAGTTGTAGAGAGAAAATATAATATGAGAGGACCCCAAGCGGTATTCCATTAAACATATTTTTCCACATTCGATCAGTATAATTTAATTTAACTTTTGCAAGAGGTAGAATGCATTACGGTTACGTATCAATTTGTGAAGATTGGACAATGTAATGACAATCTATTTCCAACAATTTGATAATAAAGTTAAAAATTAAGAACTCTTCTTAAAATTAATATGAACATTTGAGTAACATTACAAGATGAATTATTATTCACGATGAAGTACAATAAGTTATTTTGAACTTCCTAGTCATGCTGCACTGATAGTTTTCTGGAATTTTAAGCTCATAAAAATCATACTTTCATCTACATCATCCATTCATCTACGCTAAAACTGATTAGGCTGCTGTTCGAGGAAGCATTAATATAAATTCCCACAGAGCTACTACGTCTTTTCAATACTAATTGTCTACTTGTTTCCAATATTGGTAAAATGATCATTTTTTGACAATTTGCATATTTCTATAATTTATGTAATAGAGTGATTCTAATGCTTTGCATTTTCATCTGATATCAGATAATTACTCGTATATTACCTATGAAATTTTGACTTGAATCATCCATTCACAATAAATTAAATTGGAAATAAATTGAATAAAATTTAAAATAATAGTCTACTATTTTAAAAACACTTTTAAGTATAAATAACACTAAAACTGTTTTTTAAATAGTATTATTTAACAGTAGAAAAAAGTATGGATACACAACTCAAAAAAATTTAAAACGTTAAAAAATTACAGAACACTCACCAGAATCCCTCCAATTGGTCCCCCATAAAACGTCCTCCTGATTCTTGTTTGATCACCATCTATGATTCTCCCTGAATTGAGCTGCATACTCCTTCTCTCTTGTGCCATGGCATTTGCATAGAATGAAGCAATCACCACCAGCAGAAAAACAATAGCCTTTGCCTCCATGTTACCTGTGGAGGAGAATTATTTCATCGGTTATTGAAATTTAATACAATAAAGGAAAAGCAAAAGAATTTGATGTTCATATATTTAATCAACAAATAATTAAAACTTGTTGACACTGTAATTGTCCATTTCTCAAGCAGTTTTGTTCTACTGTCCCTGTTTTCTTCTGTAAACAACCTCAAATGGTTTCAGGTCCACCAATGTAACAAAAAATTTGATTGAGTAGGTCAAATTCTATCACAAAAATAATAGTCAAACTCCAATAAAACAAACATCATTTTCTGCTTACTGTAAGAATGAAATAAGTTTGAATTAAATGCAATTCCTCTCGCAGAAAAAATTTGACTTTAAGAATTGAGATGAGAGACGATTTAATATTGAATTTGACATTTGTGAATAATTGAATAACTGATTGATTGATTGATGAAATAGATCCATCTTGATCATTTGCACTAAAATATTTGAAAGGAACAATTTTTACTTACTATGAAAATACTGATGAATGAGATAAATAACACTATTCACTGATGCACTCTTAATCTGTGAATTCACTCCGCTTATACTGTACTGTATACTACACAATGTTCTCTTGAGCAGAGGAAAACGTGTTATGATAGCCAACGGAAGATGCAACAGACTAAATAGCGGTTAGTGGGAGATGACTGTGAATCCCGCTCAGATAATGATAATCGAAAGATGTTTCTGTCTGGTCAATTGGGAACTACCGGCGAGCTCTCGTTCTCAGAAACGCAAAACAATATTTAATATTAGTTAATATTTCATTACAAAATAATATTGTTCTTGAAGCTATGAAAAGTGAATCACCAGTCAATAATCTGATTTTGATTTTCATTCTTTCTATTTTTGATTTTACTATTTTCATTCTTAGTCATGCAAGTTAAATCCTAAGTATATAATGTACTCTAACAATCTATCATTGCTTTTGCTTCAGTTTTCTGAGAGCTATGTTTTGAATTTTCATTGTAATTGAGAGTAGCCTACTTTGACAAACTCAAGCTTAAAAAACGTATTTAAAACGTAATACTTAAATTTAAATAAACGCAATTTAACTGCTCTTCAGCAGTAATCAGTGCTTTTTACAAAGATTTGTGAAATTCATTTTCAGTTTCCATTCGATCATTCAGTTTCCAACTGTATCATGACTTTTTTTCCAAAGGTGCATTAATCTGGAAAATCCAGATCAATCACTCACCAAGCTGTCAAACCTTAATTGAGATTGATACTGGAGATCTCATAGCTTTTATCATGATCTATTCATTTTATTTTTTTTCAATTTTCACCCAAAATAGAAATGAAAAATGCAATCCTTATTTCCATTTCGATTTCTTCAATTCCTGACAACTTTTTTCCACAGGAAGAATAGAGATTCTTTCAACTCAACAAAGCTCCTTGTAATTTCTAAAATGAGAATAAGTATTGCATGTTTACTATTCCGATACCATTTCCTCTATAAAATCTCAATAAGCCTAGCTGCCTGGTAGAATTTGATTTCAATAATTATTGAATCTGTGAATAATATCAAAACTAACTCTTTGAAGAATAAACTATATCATGTCAAAAAACGTTATCACTGGTTATCAAAACATGAATACAATAGGCCTACATAAATAATTCTTCCAATAATTATCACCATTAAGAATATCCTATTTTCCATATTCAATCATTCTGCAGTATACTCTGATATTTTTCCCATACATTTTTGTCATTACAATAAATTCTTATTGCTCGGTTCAAGGTAAGCCTGTGAGAGAAATAAGCCTATGAGCCTATAAGTTTATGAGAGAGATAAGCCTAGTGAGAATAAGCCTATTCTCACATTTTATCATATGAGAATATTATACTTATTGTAAGGTACTTGTTGCAGGCTCCAATACCTTATACAATGTACTTACCAAAACAAGTCAAATTTGAAACAAACTTTTGTTTATTCAAGATTTATTACAAATTGTTCGCAAGCTCACGCAAGATTGTGTTAGCAAATATTTCTGAATTTGTTGATAAAACATAATATTATCTTATCACATAAACACAAGTATCTCATACATGTATCCAAACGTTGAGGTACCTTTAGATTTAGAAGCTACCAATTACATCACAATACTAGGGAGTAAAAACACATTATTGCTTTTGTTGATGATCCATTAGTGTTATTTATCAAGTTATCGCATCAAAACTAATTTGAACCATTCATAAATAAATTCATTCTATTTTAAATATATCAACATATTGCATAATTTTATCAACAAAAGTTATCGGAATTTAAGATGGGAGAGGTCAACACATCAGTCGTAGCAGTCTCTCTGTGAATCACAAAATCTTGCGAGAGAGAGCGGGGAATAACTGCGCCGGCTATCTACAGAGAAACAAGCTTTTTTGCATTGGCTCAGTTATCAGAGAGTTCGCCGAGACGGCACAGTGATTCACAGTCTCCGCTATTTGATTGCTATTTAATACACGATCTTCCTTCAGTGGTATCATTCCAACACAGAACGTTTTGAAGCTGCAACTTCTCATCGAACTCCAGAGGATCTGTACATACTACTGTATAGCTTTCATTCGTCAGTCGATTCTCGAAACAAGGTATTGAACCAACATCAAATTTTTTATTCTCTTCTAATTTGTAAATAATATTCATTAATTCGTTTTGGACTCTGAGTTTTCATTCCATTATAGTTATTTCGACTTTTATTATTTTTAATTTGTTCTTCCTTGAATGATTGAACAATATAATTTAAAGAATATATTATTAATCAATTATCATATTATTAAAACCTCTGCTGAATCAAGAATGAGATATTCATACAATCATTCTTGAAATAACTTTAATTGAATCAACACTTTTCTTTATAATGCACTGGAAAATATTTCTCACTCATATTTTGTTATAGCGTGTTTTTTATGCAATCATATTAATATTTATTTTCTATTCATTATTTAACATTTCCACCCGATAACACACATATAAACTCTAACGTGAGCCTTGGACTTCAGTGCAAATTTTATGAAGTGATTATCGATTTTTCTTCATCACAATTATACCTGATAAACAATTGAATGAAAAGTACCTAATAAAAAACTTTTTAAACGGACAAAGTAAGCGAAGATGGAATATCAAGTTCCATCTGATAAACTAAATGTATAACAATAATTTTAATATTTTGGAGTGTTCAACAAAGTGATAACAATTACTTCAGTATTATTTTTAGTGATTAACTAGGTTTTATTAGTAGGATAATGAAGAAAAACTTCAATTCATCGATTTTCTGAGAGACTATTATACATCCTATACAAGTAATAATCTATTAAGTAATTAATTTATCTAGTAGATCAAAATATCTATCTAATACTGTATAGTAAAATATCTATCAAGTAATATCAAAAAATACTTTTTTAAATTCTGATGTCTGTTTTCTAAGTGAAAAAACTTATAATTGGTTATGTTGGTGAAGTGGGACAACCCTACTGGGTCTCCCCACTATAAAAAGCCATACGTTAAATAAATAAATCTATCAAGTAATTATCAATCTCCTGATACTATTGACAATCACAAAATAATTTTATATATAATTTATTTTTCTCATTAATGATTTGAAAACTTCGATAATTCGTCTATTTTCTGAATGTCTATTATGTATGCATCCCATGTGGGTCTCTTTCTCATGATACTAATCATAACATATTTCATAATTCCATATTTTTTCTCCTATCAACAGTTCAAACACAAGTGAAGAATGGATCTGAAGGTACTCCTGATTCTACTAGTGGCGGTGGTCTCATCCTTTGCCAAGCTGCATGATAAGCCGCCACCAGGCTATGATAGGAAACTGATCAATCGACCTCCTCCCCCAAAAGACTTAATTGGTGGTAGAAGGATATACCGGAGTGTACCAGATGTACCAGAAACCATAGTGAGTTGAATATTATCTTTTCAGTCTACTTTTGAGAGAAAGCAATTTTTTTAATGAAAAATTTCTCACTTTGAATATTTTTTTCAAAGATTTACAATATCACAGGGAGAGAATGAGATGCAATAATACCAATTGATCGAATACCAAATGAAGAATACCAACCTTTTATTATGATAAACTAAATGAATCATGAACATTATCTCTGGACTACAAGGAATGGCCTTAAATTTGAATCAAACAGATCCCAACATTCGTATAGTACCTAAAATAATACCTCTTTCCTCTATTATCCAACACAGAACAACTTTGTATGAGGAAGGACAATATTAATATTATTCTTAATAATCTCTAGAGATTCCTCAACCAACTACCAAAGTCATTGAGAAATTTACATTGTAAAGACTGTATGAAGAACTCTGATTAAAAGGCTGTTGTAGACAGAGTATCCTACTTACTAGGTAAATGATGTGAGATTATATAGAATATTAAATAGCTAAATATGTAGCTGTAATATATAGCTGTGTAATATGTAGCTATATTGTGTATCTATGTATAACAGCTAGGCTATATATATAGAAAATGAAAGCTATATAAATGGAATAGAAGCAAACCCAGTACAGAATAGGACTACTTCAACTTGACGTGTTGCTTGCTGCAAGAGCTCACTTGAGTAGCTTGAACGCAACAAATTAATAATAATGAAGACTGTTAGATCCAAATTTTTAGAGACATTATTGAGCAATTGAACTAATTTGAGCATTTTTGTGCTAAATACTTCAACAGAAAAGCACAGTGATGTATTATGTTCTTCGCATGTGAGTTTTTCCTCCCACACTGTGTAATGTCTATCATCAATAAATAAATGATTATTGTTTATTGTTAATGATTCTTGTTTGATTATTGTTTTTGATTCACTTCACACTTCACTACCGACATAAAGTTATTTAATTTGTTATTATTGTTTGCAGGTTGAGCGCATGCGCAGATCGCCACAGGACGACAAGCGTGGCAGTGTGGTTGTGTCAGGAAGCAGAACAGAGGGTCGTGGCGGGTCTCCAGCGTCACAGTCGGTGCGTGGCGATTACAACCACAACTTGTGGCGGGGGAAGAACGGGGCCACGGTTGATGCCAACGCATTCTATCAGCGCAACTGGGGCGGTGGACCCAGGCAGGACTATGGGGGCGGCGTACGCGCTTCCATTCCTTTTGGGCGACGATAAAGAGGAAAAATTATCTCAAGTGCTAAATAGTTCAACATAGAAGCACAGTGATGTATTATGTTCCTCGCATGTGGAAAGTTATTCAGTGACTGCAGTACTGTTTGAACAAGAAAATGCTCAAATAAAAAAAAATATTTTTTTTTTGTTTTGTTACTAGTGTCACAGACAACATATAGTTAGTTGTATAGTTAGTCTATGCTAGTACTTACAATGACTCAGTAACTTACAAGAAATGATTACGGTATTTGCTGTTTGGACATTGAAATGCTCAAATTAGAATAATTAAAATCACTTGAACATTAAAGCCTGTTATGAGAAGAGAAGCAATAAAAAACTACTGGAAAACTTTTGAGCATCTCATAGAATTCTTGAATGAAAAAATATTAGCTTTAATCATATACTTTGTACATAATATTCATGATTTGTATTTCTCCATAGTAACTTGAAATTCAAGAATATTACATTGGTTCTCAATGTATTCTGTAATAACTGTAAAAGTTTATTATTGTTTCTCAATGTTTTGTTTTCTGTTTATAATATCAAAATTTTTGAAGAAATATATGATATAATATAAATTTACCTTAAATCAAATAGACCAATATAAACGATATAATAATAATTTTTGTTTTTATTTTGTAAAACGTTTCACCTTGTTGGTGGGTATGATGGACGTCATGTGTGCAATAATCTGACTGTAATCTATCTATTATACTGTTTAGTAGGCTACCTATTTGTGTATAATTTGTCGTTCTTACTTTTAAATAATTCAAAGTAAATCATTGAACTGTATCATATTTGATTTATGTGTATGTTCTCTAACTAGTCAACAAAATTGATAATGTTTGAATTTTTATAAAATAAACTTTTTAATTTTTTAACACTTTATCTGTATTTTATTCTGTCTACACTCTGAATGTGCATACCACTAGGCTACCTACGATTATTTACCCATTGAAGAGAACATCCACTCTTCATCTTCAAAATTGAAGATCTATCTTTATAAAAGTTCTGAATTTTTGGATCCATAACGAACTGCGAAGTTAACACTATTGTTCCAACACTAGAATTCACGACATGCAGTCAAATTTTACTGTAAATAACATAAATGTTACTCACTGGACTGAAGCGCTTTCAAGTTCCTTTGAACTCTTTTTCATTATTTTCTTTTGAACTCTATCTTTATTCATTATCATTGGAGCTTCATTGATTTATACTGATGAAATACTGATAATACTGATGAAAGCCAAGCTAAAGAATGGTACCTACTTACAAACTCCTGTAACTTATTTATGTTTCTGATAACTTTTCTAGATTCCTTTTGAACCAATGAAATCTCATGAACCAAATTTACTTACGTTCTTTTGGAAACCGTACTGTATACTTGTACTATAGCATTGTTCATAGAACCTACACGATACCGTATTGCATTAGAGAACAATAGATAAAATCCCATGAAGAAAACAACCATTAAGTTTATGTTTCAACCATAAGAGATATGAATTTATTATAAAAAATGATATGTCATAGCAGCAGATTTGCATGATATCTGCTTGAATGTTTTAAAAAATATCTTGGAAGATTCTGGAATTACTTTTTATTCCTAATTTTTAGCAAGATGATTGAAATTCATCGAATTAAATTATAACACAAATCACACAATTAGCTTTGTTACACAAATCAAGCGACATAATTTTTTATTTTATAGGAAGCCTTTTAAAAAATAATCACGACAATCGAATAAAGCATTTTCTTGCGCTTTATACTGTGTGCAAGTCTTCTACCTCTGAAAAATACAGTATAATCACTAGAGCCTGGATATTGTAAAAATGCTCTTTGTTTCATGCTTTTTTCTTAGCCTTTGTCTGGTTTTGTGTATCTAACTAAAAGTTTTTACATTATTTTTAACTTTTTAAATATATCTCCTGCTTAAAAAACCCCTTCTCCATAAAAGAATAATGTGTGTAACTTAAATATTAATTGAATAATTTGAACAAAAATTATTCTAATAAAAATGATACGGTAAAGAATTACAGGCAACAGGCACATAGATTCAGCTACTAGTGATGTAAAAAAATAATAAAACAATAGAATGTCTTTTTCTACTTAGGTTTTAACTGAAGTTTCAATCCTCATGGCATCATCATTTAAGTGTACAGTAGAAACTAAAATTTGGCAACCAATTTTACTAATTCTATGGTGGAGGGGGAATACATCTCAGGATGACCACTATTTACACATGAAATACTAAAGTACCAATTTAACCACTAGCCTAAACCTTGTTTAAAAGTTAATACTATTAAGAAGTTAAGACAATCTATCGTGTTGTTATTTCATTATCAAACCATTCTACAACATTTCTGAAAATAGTGTTCAACTATTGCTATATATACAAGTGAATAATAAATAAGACTTTGCATCAAAACTTTGAAAGAGACAGATTTAGTGTGAAATATCATTAGTGATGATCACATTTAATAATATGATCAACAGAATACACAAAATAACATTGAAGATGTTACTATAATGTTATGAAATAGGAAAAGTGCAATGTTTTATTTTCATTTTATCTACATGTTTTCGTGTTACCTATATAATTCAATGCAATATTATAATTATATTACATCATAATTGAAGTTATAATACGCTTAATAGAAACATTTGACAGAATGTAAATTTTGTTGAAATGAATTTCTAGAATAAACCATTGATTGTCATAAATTATGTTATGGAAGGTATGTTATGTATCTTCCATTATCTTGTGGAAATATCTTCCATGTATCTTGACATTCAATACTATTGATGATCTATAAGGCTTAAAAAATGATAGCCTACATGGAAACGCTCAATAACGCTCTAAGCATAATGTTTCAATTTTATGATCTGATATCAGTGCTCAAAATTTATTGACTGAAATGGATAAACCACATTACCTTCAGCATATTATAACAATCATTTTCCTGTTTCATTGAGGACAAACAATGAATACATCAGAGTGGTAATGTGCGGACAGGATTAAATACAGACTCAATGTTAGAATTGAAATGTAATTTTATTAAAATTTTAACATCATACAATTTTTTAATATTGACTAGTTGGAAAACATATTCATGAATATTGAGAATAATAAAGTTCAATAATTCACTTGAAATGGTTCAAAATCAAGAGGAACAGCTCACAAACTAACAGATTTTTGCAGTAGTTGAGTAGAGTTGTAGTTATATTAAGCTTACATTTATTGCAAAATCTCAAAAAAATACATATCTTCAATATTTATATAAGATACTACTTCTACTTTTTGACACAACTTCTAGACCAATCAGGAACCAGCATTCATTTTACTTGAAAAATAATAAAAAATCTAATCATAATGAATATTCAATTCAGACTAAACTCTACAATACAGATCATCACAAAACATCTCATCATTATTATTAAATACATTGGAAAACAATCTATAACTCTTGAAGAGGTATTTTTACTATTTTCCATAAGTTACTGTGATAGAAATAACTAACAAATAGATAAATGTAGCTGATATTTTTGCAAGCAAGAATTCTATGGAAAGTTAAAAAGCTGTTTGATCCTTTTTCTTCTCATATAACAGACTATTGATGAAGTTGATATTTTTCCAAAAAAAATTTCTGTGAGAAGTTAAAAAGCTGTGTATCTAGTTTGATCCCTTCTCATTTCACATAACAAAAAAAGGATAATTTTAATCTGAGCATTTTATTGTTCAAATAGTAATGTAATCACTGAACAACTTTCCACATGTAAGGAACCTTATACATCACTGTGCTTCTCTGCTGAACCATTTAGCACTTGAGATAATTTTTCTTCTTGGATTTATCGTCGCCCGAAAGGAATGGAAGCGCGTATGCCGCCACCATAGTCCTGTCTGGGTCCACCGCCCCAGTTGCGCTGATAGAATGTGTTGGCATCAACTGTGGCTCCGTTCTTTCCCCGCCACAAGTTGTGGTTGTACTCCCCACGCACCGATTGCTGGGCTGGAGCCCCGCCACGACCCTCTGTTCTGCTTCCTGACACAACCACACTGCCGTGTTGTGGCGATCTGCGCATGCGCTCATGCTGAAAAAACAGAAAATGGAATAATTAATATACATGAGTGGTAATCAAAGCATTGAGTGAGGCAGTATTGGAAAATTAAGAGCAAAAATAGAGATTTTTGTCAAGAAGTTGGGCTGAAAAAAATATGACATGATAGGCTCTATTATTTTTGTATTCTTTGATTTTCATGCTTTATTCTGTCTTCAAGCTAACTCAATTTTATGGTGTAATATTCCATTCACTCCATGTCTTGATGTATAGAATCATAAATTTTAATTATAAATTACAGGCTGAAAATAATGGAATTTAAAAAGATTTTTAAAAAATTCAATGTTAAAAATTTATCATATTCTTTATTCACAACCGTTTATCAACCGTGGCATTTACTGTAACCAATTGTGATAAATTATTATTATTATCTTGAATGTGTAGTGGATTTTGAGCAAATACAGTAAAATGATACAAAATAGTTGATAAAAAATAAAATATTATGACAAAAATAAATGAATAGCCTAATATGGTTATGATTCACTGAAAAGTTGTTTTTATACAACATAGCAGCCCTAACTTTTGTAGTTTTTTATGTGAATTATTATCAACTTGCAGTATTGCCATGGATAGTGAAATTTGTTGGCATTGTATGTATCATCAGCTCATATTCCATCTCTAGCTGAAAAATTGATATTTTCATCTATCATATATCATCTATCAATGGATTGTGCACTAAAATCTTCACTTTAATATGATTTGTTAACTATCAACTTCAAAATCTGCCTCACCATAGGTTCAGCCTCAGATGCACTCCTGTAAACTCTTCCCCTCACATGATAATCTGTCGTCTTTGGAGGAAGAGGTCGGTTTATGAGTTTGCCATCGAACCAGTCTGGTGAAGGAGTCTGATGCAGTCTTGCATAGGCTGACACCACGACCACTAGAAACACCACTAGCACCTTCAGATCCATCCTTGAATTTCAACTGTTGATGGAGAAAAATGAAAGTTTTGTTGAAATTACGGTAATTAAAATTAGATGTAACGGATGAAGCAGAGTGAAAGACTAGTGACTAAGAAAATGTTTAGATTATATTAATCGAATTGGAAGCTCAGGTTGATCAAATTATCATTATACAACAATCTAAGGCCTGTTCCATAGAACTTAATAAGTATTGTAAGATAGGAAAAAGGCGGATAAATACACTATACTATATTATATAAATAGCTGGTAGTGATGAGCAAATACTTATGGGTCTAGTATACATCCACCTTCCTTCTGTTTTACAGAGGTGTTCTAAATTTTTATGAAAGATGCTTCTGTTTTAAAGAAACTAATATGGAATAGGCTTCTGTATGGATTAAATAATGGAGTGATATAAATTTAAAATCATTGAATATTATAAAGCTGAATTAAAAACTCATTCATCAAATAAGTGAACAAATACTGATACTTTCGAACAGAACTCGAATAGAAAATAACTAGTACAGCAGTCATAAGTCAATATTTTTATAGATAGTGAATATGAACTTGAAATTGAAAAGATGAGAAACAAAATTCCAAACTATTAAATAATGTAGGAAACACTTTATGCAGAGAGGACAAGTTGTAAAATAAATATAATGTAGACCTATTGACCACAAGTCATCAAATACTAACTTATTATCCTATACACAAATATTATCTTCTAAAATAATACTTTTATTAGCCAGTACAATGCTGAAACTGTGTGGAAAAGTACTAATAAAAATCTATATAGTGTATATGTTTATAACTCCACCTCATTACTTTATCTCCAGCTAAAAAAATATGTACTGTATCATTAATAATCATTGGATTGTCTACTGATATCTTGACTTCAATATTATTAGTTTTGAAAACTTTAAAATCTTTTTTGTATTAGGATTCAGTTCAAAAAATGTACACCACATAGTAAACTAGCTAGAAGTTCGTTTGAAAAAAAGAAGAGTTATTTTAAATGCAAAATACCTTGCAGGTCCGCTGGAAGAAGCAAGCACTGAGAGACTACACAGATTGTTGTTATTTGGCGGAGAACAGTAGAGCAGTCTGTTGAATGTGAAGCGAGCTGTTACTGCAAGATGAACTGAGTCGAAATGATAACCGGAAAGGAAAACAGCTCGGATTAAATAGCAATGAATGCACCGAGTCTGTGAATCCCGGCGGTCAAGATAGCAGACTCTCTGATACAGTGCAGGAGCTAATGCAAAAACGTCACTTTCTTTTGCAATCCCTAGAAAACACGGTCGCTGTTATTCCCAACCCCCACGCTGTGTAATTCACAGGGTCTGTGATGTTTTTATTTCGTTAGATACAGTATCTCTTTTTTGTTTGAGTATGAAAAACTAAAGTGATATTTATTTTTAAAAAAGCAACTTATTCCATTAAAATAAAAGAATATATAGAAAAAATGCACTTGGGGAATTATTATTATGTGTATGATTTATATTTGAATAGAATACACATAATAGAATTCAATTCTTGTATAACAAAATGTTGATTTTACACAATACAATTCAATTTATGTGTAATAAAATTCTGATTTTCTCAAAATATCAAAGTAGTGTACTTGCAAAGTGTCTTGCATGAGTAATTATTATACACGTAATAATAGTCTATTATTGATTTAGAGTAATAATTATAAATGTAATTGATTATGAATAATTAATAAAAATGAATTATTCATAATGTCTGTGAGTTTCATTCACGGTGAAAATTATAAGAGTAAATAAAATTATACGGTAATAAATTATATTATTCATAAAATATTTAATCTTAAAAAAATCCATTTATTAATTGAAAAAGATGGAATGTGGTGGTCAATATTGGCTGAAAGTCGTAAAAGCTATTGAAATTATTTATATTCCTGAATATGGAAGAAAATCTTCTTGCTTATTATATATTATGATCAGTTCAAAATATGAATGATAAGTTTAGTTTTCCCAATACAGTCAATTTTCTATCTAATAAAGACTTATTCAATACAATCGTAATTATTAATACCATACAGCATCCAAATGCAAATGCCAGAGTTTTAATTACTGACTTTTTCTCTTTTTTTAATTAATTAAAATTAAAATTTAATTTTCTTTAATTAAAATTTTCCTCTGTTTATGGATAATGTGAGTACTATTTTCACTACACACAAATTTTCTATAAGAATGTAGAGTTTCCTCTTAAACATCTCAAAATGAAAAATTATAGGCCATCATATTTTCTCAGTTAATGGAAGTTAGTTTACTCCAAGGTTACTATACAGGTCTCTGTATAAGTAACCTTGAGTTTACTCCTCAATAGTGAATTATAATGAATAACAAGCACCTGTTGCTCTATTACGGTAATGTTATCATTTTGAGAGATCCCTCAATAATTGTTTTAGATAAATTCCATAAAAACCGTACAAACCAGTATCGTACCAAATATATTTTTGAAAATCAATACCTATCTTATAATTCACTGATAGAATATGTTTTTATGAAATACCGTATCGATTTTATTAATATTGCTTTGGATGAATAATTATGCTTTATATTCATATTATTTGATGATTTCATAAAATGATAGAATAAAATTATTTTGAAATTAACAACAGATAGAATAAATTATCAATCAGCAATTATCAAAACACTTCGTTAGTTTAGTTTTTACTAAACTAAAAGCAACAAAACTAAACTAAATAAAATAAAACAAATAGGCCTAAATAAGGAACTGAATAAAACTAATAAGTAATAAACTAATAACAACTAAATAAAAGCAACAAAACTAAACTCTTCTTACGATGAATATGAATTCAATCATAAATAATCCTTATTCTTTTGTCTGTACAATACGTTTTGTTCTGAATAGTCCAGCTTCCAGCATATTCATTCAATATTAATTTCTATTCTTGAAAAATGTTTTAAAATAATACTCTAGTGTGAGAGAAGTCAGGAGAAATCCAATCAAGCAATTCCTGGAATAATATTACTGTCTACCGATGCTATACTTCCTTTCAAGGAAGGAAAAAGTAGTTTTTATCAGCAGTTACAGGCGTTCTAATAAAAAAGCACTGTTTTTCACATTGTTTATATTTTCCTTATAGTGCAGGTAAGAAACATGATAATATCCTGAAGACCACTGGTTAGATTCGTTAGATGACTCACATTCAATTCCGGTGCAAGTATAGACATCACAACACAGCACCTGCGATAACCCGTTCGCGATTATTCGCGACTGGGAAGAACAGTTCGATAGCGGTTCTGAGAATCCCGCCAGAAACGGCTTGCTGCTATTATTTTGACGGTTATTTTCGTGACGTCATTATTCATCTTGAATGGGATTCACTGCACTCGGAGGATTCTTTCTCCTACTATGCAGTAGAAACGGCGACGGATAATCGTCAAAACACGTAATAAGCGATAATATTGATAAATTACTACAAAATTCATATTTGAAATGAACTATTTGGAAATATGCCAGTTATTTATCATCCATTGCAGCTATTTCTATTTGGGTCTGTGTTTTACAGACAATATAGAGGATAATGATTGCAACAATATTTGAGAATAAGTTTTCTATTTTGATCCTTGACCTTTCCTCATAATAAATGATAATACTGTACCGGTACATTAACATAATATGCCATCTTTTCATCAGTATAATATTAATTTATAATATCACAATACAGCTGTTAATGACAATAATTGCCATGATTATTTGCTTTACAAACAATAGACCTAGTATATTTATCTATTTATTATTATTTTTATTTATTATTTCTTTGTGAGGGTGATGCCCACATGAGCTCTGGGGCTTGTGCGTGGTTAATGGGAGGGTGATGATGAGAGATGACTACTTTTTATGCAGCTAGGACCAAAGCTTTATATTTTTTGTACAAATTTTCTTATGGATAAAGCACTAGAGCACTGCTTATAATAATTATCTATCTATTGTAATCGGTGTTAAACTAGAATTTAAAATAAAACTCAACCTTGTGATAATAATACCTAATTCATTTATAGACTAATTAATAAATAATCAAAATAGCCTAATATAAGAACAGAATACTTATTCTACAATAGCTTATAATGTTTCTTGATTGGAGCCTTCTTATGAATGCAGGGGAGAGGGAATTTGGCAATAGGTATCATTATCTATCCAAAATTCGATGCAAGGAATATAAAAGTTCTTATCATCACTTTTCAGCTCCCTTTTGGAATTCCAATTGAGCACCGTCAAATGACGTTTTCTAACAGCAGTTAAATTAATAATGACCTTCATGCAATCCACCGACAGATTTTTGATTGAATATAAATTTGTGATTGAACATGATTGACACCTATGGGAATTGTAAATTGAGTATTATATCACTAAAAAGTATAAATATCCAACACTATTGAATATTATATGGAGAAGGCTATACCAAATTAATGAGGAATATCCACTGATTTTGTGCATGATTACTGCATATTACCATCGATTCATATATTTTTCCCTTATAGTGTCATAGTAAGACTTTTGCAGCGACCTCTTTGAATATATGCCTCCATGCTTGAAGAAGGCATGTCTTGTACTATTAGCACCAACGACCTAACCTGTAGATTGAAATTTAAGAATGACTCTCCTGAAAAATGGCATTTTATGACTTGTACTCTTGATCCCTAGCACTCTAGATTTATACCAGAAATTTTCCAATAAAGTGTTACTTGTACTTTGTGATTGACAACACAATGATGCTTAGGCCTATTTGGTTATTCTAGTAAGCAGAACTCATAATAATTAATAATTCTCCTAGTTATTAGAAAAGTATGGTGTTTAGGTAATTTTTTATGGACGACATTTATCGGAATGATAATAGGAACTGCGCTTTGTCGGTTATTTTTTACGTCTGAAATGATTTATTGTTGCCAGCAGCAGCAGTGAGATAAAATTTCAACTATTATATTGTATCCATTATTACTGTACGATATCTGTGTTGTCTATTTGATAGCAAGAATGAATGTTTTTTCAACTGCTCAGTTTTGAGAAACAATCAGCAAGGGATTTACAGCGACGCGGGATTCACAGATTCGCTACTATTTATTTGCCAACTTCTCTCCCACAGCTATCAGTTCACTGCTCAATCTTGTGATAGAAGCTTCATCGAAGTGGAATACCGTCCTGATTTTTTCATTTGCAGCATCCTAGGAAGGGTCTTGATTCTCAGTAAGTACCATAACAAACTTTGTACTCTAGTCAACAATTTTATTAGTTGTAAAGGAGCTCCTCCATCAGAAAAAATCATTTATTACCTGATTTCAATAATTATTTGACAAGAATCCACCTCGTTTTAGTAACAAATTTCTGTGTAAAACAATTACAAAACTATTTATAGTACACTACGATATAGTACTAACTACTGAGTGGATCTACACTTATATATATAGCCTAGTCTGTAGATCAGATCTAATTTGAGTTTGAAAGGAACTCTTTTACACTATTATAAAATATCTGATACAACTAAAAATTTTGTTTAATTTTTTTATGACTTCAATGTTCTTGTAGGCTAATTCGTTTTGTGTAACTTAGTAAGTTTAGTAATCAAATATAATTCATGTTAAACGCTTTTTTAATTACAGTAGGTATTAGATAAGAACTCACATTACCTACATTTATCAAAAGATTAAATTGTAATTAAATTCATAATAATTGATTGAGATGCTGCCAGATTCTCAACTCAAACAATCATAATAATTTATTTAGAACGATGAATAATTGAGATACGTGAAAAATAAACAAACATCCCTAGATAGAATCGTGTTTTAATAATTCAATGATTATAAATTAATTTCATTATCATAGTAGTACTTTTGGAAGTTCATTTGTGATAGAAATATGGGGAAAATATCAATACGGTATAGATATGAAAATTTATTATATTGATAAAAATTATTTTAAAATCACTTTCTAGGCTATGTGATCAATTCAAAACGTAAAACATTCAATCACTCAATTCAATTCTAATTCTCATCAACATATTTTTTTCCAGAAAACCATCAATAAGAATGAAGCTCCTACTTGTTTTTCTTTTGGTGTTAGTCGCATCACTTGCTAGTTCGATGCCTTATGGAGAGGATACTCACTTGGTGCAACCTTCACAAGTAGATGATGATACTGTAAATGCGTGGTTGGAAGAAGTATTGCAGGAAAACTCATTTGATCCAATGGTAAGAGAAAAGGCCTATTTTGTCTTAGAATACAATAATCGAATGTGTTTATAAGATCAACGTCATGTTTCTGAATATATACGAATGGAGAGATAAAACACAGTTTTCAGACCAAAATGTTATTTTTCAAGTTTAAAGGAATATTTTATACAAAAACAAGTACTGTATTTCTAATCAATAGACTTTATAGAGAATTCAATCTTGGAAACGAGAGGTTGAGTCACCCAATAGTCTAAAAATCTAATATGTAATCTTACCCTAAAACTTCAAATAGGCCTATATTATATCATATTTTATATATGAAGAAACTGGGATTTTTCTAATGTTCTTCTGAATCTGTTTCGAATTTTTCATTGCTGATCTCTGATGCTTCGAATTAATTTCATCTTACCTCATAATAATTAACACACTGATACCAACAATATAAATAATACTAAATCAAGAGGCAATTCACAATAGGGAAAGGTGAGCTAAAGTACCTTCCATTACATTTCTCATTGTTTATTTATTCTATTCATTCATTTATTAAGAATATATTCAATACAATGTGGAAAGAATGAATAGTCATTCGTCCAAAATTGCTTCTATCACAATTCGGATAAATAATCCAGAGATTAGGCCTATGATATGTTGATGATCCATCTTACTGAAAATCAGAGTCCAAAAAAGACGGTTCGACTATTTTGAATTTCTAAAATTAATAAAACTAATTAGTAACTTAAATCAATGAAACATGAATAATAAATAGACCTACTAAAACTAGAATATCACATTTTACTCGTAATTTTTGCAACAAGAAAAACTCAAATCCCATAAATGTTTTTCACTCAGCGTCTTCCCATTAGGGAGCTCTACGACAAATAATAATAATAGGCCTACTATAAAACTTCCTAGAATATCACATTTTACTCGAAATTTTTGCAACAATAAAAAATCAAATCTATGTTGAGTGAAAAGAAGTTAAGTTGAGCTAAGGCACCATCACTCAAAAAAATAATTAAAAGCCTGGAGCCAAGCTAAAAGTAAGTATACTATAAGGTATGTTATGAAATGAGGGCACATGGGTGAAATTTCATTTCTGAGAGAAATTGTTGGTCGATTTTTGTGGTGTATATGCACAATTATTGCACAAACAACACCAGCAATAACAAATGCTTTTAATTACTTTTCAGCAGCAGCAGCGGTACAGACGGTCACCACAGGATGGCAAGAGAGGCAGCGTGGTGGTGACTGGGAGCAGAACGGAGGGTCGTGGCGGGGCTCCAGCCCAGCAGTCGGTGCGGGGGGAGTACAACCACAACTTGTGGCGGGGGAAGAACGGGGCCACGGTTGATGCCAATGCCTACTATCAGCGCAACTGGGGCGGTGGACCCAGACAGGACTATGGGGGCGGCATACGCGCTACCATTCCTTTTGGACGAGGATAGGATATCTTATCGAATCTCATAAGCATCACAAGTATCTCACAAGTCGATCTAATACGTAGCTCATGATTATTTTAAAAGTATTTCATAAGTGTGCCTCATGTGTATCTCATCCAATCATAAGTATTTCATAAGTACGGTAACTTGTAACTATTAAGTATGATAAGTATCTCATCCAATCTTGTTCATAGGTATAATTATTCATATTCATCCAATAATTATTCATTTCATGTTATTCATTATTAGAATAATTAATCATTCATCCAATAATTGTTCATAAGTATTATCAGAGACAGTTCTAGGCCTATTACTTAGGGTAGAATAATAAGGATAACAGATTGAGATATAGGTACCGTAGTAGTATTTTTTCAATTAGGCGGTTAGTGAATGAATTTTATTTAAGGTTTCCATGTTTAAGGTGTGATGTTCTGTTGATTTATTTTTTAAATATATTTTTTACATGTTATATACAGTATTTATGCGAAAAAACATCACATCACCCGTTATCATAGAACCGTTGAATGAAAGTCATTCGCCATCCGTCTAATTAAAAAAATACTACTATAGAATTGTCTTTGGTACGGTATTATAATTATTTTAAAAGAATGATGGTTACCTAGTAGCATCTCTGTTCATTTGTTTTGTATTTGTTGTCTCATACTCACCAAAGATTCATTTCCAGTCATATCATATTATTGAATTTCCTAAAAAAGATTGAGAATGTTATAATTTTATTTTAACTTTTCGGGATAAAATTATAGTATGTGTCAATTCTTTTCTTTGTTTACTTTTCTTCTAAACTTTCTTGAGTTGAAAGAAATAAACACTTTAATGTGAAAATTACTCACGTTTTTGCACGACAATAATTATTTCACAATATTAATTGCACATTTACAATCTGAACAGCAACTTTTTTTATTGTTATTTGAACTGCTTGTCACACAAGTTGATTTTTTCCGGTAAAGTCATATTGAAAATAGAATAAAAAATGTGTTATCACATAAACTACTCAAGATTTATGACTATAAATAATTTATAATTTATTTATGTATGTTTCAAATAATAAGTTTATTGTTATAATATTTATTTATGAAATTTTGTCACGTTGTGTGTAAAATCTAAGGTAAAATAAATTATTCAGTTTTTTCATATCCACTTTGTAGTTATTTGACAAATTACTTTTTTCTTGACTGTACATGATCTGATAATTTTAAGAATTGTTTATTAAGAAAGTTTATTATGTAAGCTGTGTATATAATAGCATAGAGAAGAGAAGAGATAGTAGTTATAGTCTAATCTGTTATCTATGATAATAGTCACAATGCTTGAACTCAAGTAACCTAGAGCCCTTTTATATCTAGTTACTTAGGTACTTATTCATTTCTATAATGACTAATATAATTCAATTGACAACAGGATACTGATTGGCTCTCTGAACTGTGTTCTATGTTGGGTTGCACCAAACAAGATCAATTTTGATCCAGAATCAGTTTACTTTGCTTCTAATCAATTGAGGAATAAACACTTTAAAAAATTAATCATGTTTTGCACGACAATATAAGCCCAGTATTTTCGCCAATCCTATTATTGAATATGCATAATATTGAGAATACTGTAGTATATATACAAGTGTATGTAAATTTTTATCAGTTTTAGGAAGAATTAATATTTATAATTTATTTATTTTTTTATGTTTCAAAAAGTTAGTTAATTGTTATAATATTTATCTATGAAATTTTGTCAAGTTGTGTGTAAAATCTAAGGTGAAATAAATTATTCCGTTTTTTCATATCCACTTTGTAGTTATTTGACAAATTACTTTGTTCTTGACTGTACATGATCTGATAATTTAAAGAATTGTTTAAAGAAAGTTTATTATGTAAGCTGTGTATATATAATAGCATAGAGAAGAGAAGAGATAGTAGTTATAGTCTAATATGTTATCTATGATAATAGTCACAATTCTTGAACTCAAGTAACCTAGAGCCCTTTTATATCTAGTTACTTAGGTACTTATTTATTTCTATAATGACTAATATACAGTAATATAATTCAATTGACAACAAGATACTGATTGGTTCTCTGAAATATGTTCTGTGTTGGGTAGCACCAACAAGATCAATTTTAATCCAGAATCAGTACAATGCTAATCAAATCAGATGGAGTGATGAATTTTTCATAAATGCAATACTTCTTTTTGCTCAGGCTGTTGGGTAGTGCATAGTACAAAATTCTAATACAAGTTCAGAGATAGAAACGTTTTTATTTATTAGCTACATAGAACACTGTATTTCAAAAACGGATGTGCAAACAAAAGAGGAGCTTCTGGAGAATAATAACATCAAATTACAAATTTTCATTCACTGCTATTTTCAATGCTGTTATCATTGTTGTTGTTCATGTAATTCTCGACCAACTTTAAGAATTGCATAATGAATTTTATGACATTCGTATTTCTGGCACTTGTTAATCTTTCAGAGTGGAAAAACTTCTCAAACACTTTGATCAATCTTTGGAAATCCTCCAACCGTGGTACGTCTGTCTCTTCTGCTGCTCTTTTCATTCTCAACTGTAGAGAGAAAAAACTTATTCACTTATTTTGAAACACAATTCCATGTTGGAAAATAATAAATCCCAATCCAATCAAATTTCAAATAGAGTAGGCTGCCACAAGTATTGTAAGGGTTTCAAAGAGTACTAGAAGTTTCTGGAGACAACGAACTGAGTTATTACTTTGTGAATTCATGAATTTATAAATTTGATTATTTTCAACCACCCAAAAGAAATATTTTTTGTACAAAATCGTATTCATAAAAACTGTATAGTTGTTGAAATAATATTTCTATCATTTTAATAACATTGGAGTAGCTAAATTCTTTCTGTAAATAAAATAAACTCACAAAACCTGATAAAATTTGTTATACGGTTGGCAAAAAACATCTTTAAGAACATTCAAGTATCGTATACAATATCGAAAGATGACTGCAACTTGCTACTACACACAATATGTGTCCTCAGAGTAGGAGATAAGTTACAGTACTATACAGTAAAGATAATGAAGGAAAAGTATTACATTATTATATTTATGTTGATTTTGGTGGAAACACCGTACAGGTGAGTATGAACAAATGAATAAATCGAATAAGATGACAATACTAAATCATCATTAGCATAGCCCCCTTTAAACTACAGTTAAAGTAGTTTAGAGGGGGCTATGTCATTAGGCTATAATTTATTATTTATATTATGAACCTAAATTATTATTAAAAAAATATTCACTATGGAAGAATTATAGATTTTATGATAATATAGATGTCAAGAAATTGTGGCAGACAGAAAGTTATTCAAAAATAAGATTTAAAGATTTAAGATAAGATAATAAAATTTTATTCTATTAAAAATAAGAATTATCTCATGTAAATTATACATTTCATAATTATGTCACTGTCATAGCAAATCAAGAAAAGCATCTCTACTAATCAATTGCATTTCTCATTTTCAATAATTTTCCATTTTCTTCTTAGCGTATTTTTGAGGACAAATATTGATGAGAAACCAAAATGACTTTAGCACTCAGTGAATTCAATGATTTAAATTGAAAAATCCGAATATATGTGGAATCAACACTTTTATCATGACAAAATCATTAAAACCACTTACCACTTCAAGATTATCCATCAAATTTTTCTCATTATCGTCTTTTGAGATCAGTTTGACTGATTTTGGATTGGCTGCCACAACTGGTGTAGCATAGGCTGTCAATGCCACCAGGGCACACAATATGATTCTGAGTTGCATATTTTCAAATCTGGAACAAATAAACTGTCAGTTAAGCTTGATTTGCATTGTTTGGGGCTTGGAAATTTGTTCTAATTTATTGATCAATATTATTGTTCTATTTCATAGAAAATTATAAATTTTATTGAGTTGAGTTTATTATTAGTTTATTGAATTGAGTTGCGTATTAACAACTCAAGACATATAAATGCCATAAGCAGTGGTTAAAATAGCCTACACCAATCTACAATAGTAATTAAATTTCAAATTCACCTGCTTCTTCAAGCTGATTCACAAAAATGGATACAAACACATAAAATATCACATAGAACAGATGAAAATACAAAAATCTATAGTTGAAAACTGTGCCAGAAATCTATAGTTGAAATTCAAATTCAGTTTCTTTTATCATGAATACAATCACATGAAATACTCAATAATATTGGCTATAAGAATCGCCTTTTCATCAATCCAAAATCAAGTACAAGCTCAATACTAACTACTCTTTTGGTTGATGATGAGGTTTACTGTAATCATCTAAACTGACAATCCTGAGTATTTATATAAATTCCATATTTATATATATAAATTTCATATGCTCACAAACGTTTTGAATCAACTTTGATCCAAATGATTGATCATTTTGGATCAATTCAATTAATTTACTAATTTATTAAAGCAATCAGAATATAGCTTTAGATAACATCTTATTGGAAAGGTATATTTTTATTGAAATATTGATCATTTGATAAATTCAATTAATGTGTTCTACATTTATGAAAGCAATTGAAATATAATTATTTTTATAGGATAAATCATTCAAACACATTTCAATATGGTAGTGGAATAAAGATTAATCTATATAATTGAATCCTTATAGAGAAGAATTCCTATGCAGTGAAAACTGAATCACCTGGAATATTTAATATATCACAATATAAAGCTATTGTAACTTTAATTTCACACAATGAACAACATACATTGCATCTTATATTCAAGCCTACCGTAACTTCAATTTTACACAATGCAGAAGCTTTACAACAGTTGTATAAAAAATAATTTATATTCTAGGTAATGGAGGAACTACTATACTAAAATTCCCCAGTGTTGTATGTATGACCTACTTGAATATTGAGGACCCGGTTTGGCGAACTCAAGACGAACAAATAGCTATTGTTTGAGGGTGGAAAACAGCTAACGAGAAAGCTAGACAGCAACCAAGCAGCCTTACCTGTGGAATATGCGGTGACGGGAAGAGCGATGCGATGTACTTACCTACAGAAGTCAACTTCCAACTGCTTAATCTTGTTGCAGCCACTGATTAAAATATATTGCAGCCTCCCCTCCAGTTGTCTCGTCCAAATTATTTATGCGCACGTTTAATGCACCCTTTGAGCGAACTCGGCTCTAAATTGGTAGTTAATGTCGCGCTGTTGGTCGCTAAATGGCGGCGCATTTTCAACTTTTGAAGCGATTAAAAGCGCAGAAACAGCAAAACACGTGCACCCACACATATAGCAGGATTCTTTTAAATTGTCAGAAAACAGCTGATTGATGTACGCTCGTTTACTAACGTTAAATCAGCTGTTTTCTGACAAGTTAAAAGAATCCTGCTATAGCAGGTACATGGTACCGTAATGTCGCCAGTTTATTATTATTTAACGAAATGAACCGAACGTGTGCGAAATTATTCGGACGTGCACAAATGTTTATGGACGGTTCATTTTTAAATTACAATGTTTTATGTGCTTTACTACTGAAACTGAACTTTTCTCTATCCACTCTAGTTCCCCCTTCTCCAAAGTTTTCCCCCATTCTTTAATATTTCATCGCATATCAATCACAGAGTTTACTATTTGTTTCTGAAAAATATGATTCAAGAATCATTTATTATCGAAGCATTATTAAAAGTGTAAAACATCTTCAAATTTTCAATACAAGTAGCCTATCAAATACAATACCATGTAGGACATCATCATTCAAATACAAAATTTTAAAATCAAAATGATTCTTCCAGTATAGAAGTAAACTCTCTTGGATGGCTTCTCTTCATTGTTTTATTGTAATAACTTGTAATTATAAGTGATGTTCTGTTATACAGTACTTAATAGATTAAATTTAAATGGATTCTCATCTACGTATCATCTGAATTGGTTCTAAATTGATATTATCCAAATTGGTACGTACAGCCTAAGTATCAAAAGATTACAATTTATTTTTGATGTTCAAATATGATAAAAAGAGATATGATTATTGATTATTTTAATATGATACACTATTATTACAAATATGGATAAATCAATCTGAAGAAAATGAATTAAAAAATTGCAATACTAAATTTTTTATTCTAAGTGGTTCATCATAAGATTCAACTATTGAAAATTGAAGAAAGATGATTGATAAATTATAATAAAAAAATATATTGAAGCTTTATATTATTACTGATCTCTTTCTTATACAAAAAGAAAATCTTTTTGAATAAGGTTGAGTGGTACAGAGAATATTTAAGTCTTAAACTTCTTCATTTTTTCAAAAGTGGAAGAGAGAAACAATAATAATTGAATAATAACATTATTCTAAATAGGCTAAAAATCATTATCTCTTATTAATAAATATTTGATAGAAATTTTATTATTGAGTAAACTACTGATAATGTGTAAGGAATCTTGAAACCACGAAAATATTAAGTTTTACTGTATCGACTGAAAAAAGTTTGTTATTGGAGGTATTGGTCGTTTTCTTTAACAAAAATGTTCTTCATGAATTAGCGTACAATAATACTCTTCAAGGCTACTTCCTGAACGCATATTTGAAGAATATTATTATAATTTCAAAACAAAACTTACAAGACTGTTTTTCAGTCTTCAGTATATTATAGTACTTTTTATAGGTAGTATATAGTTAGCAGATAAAAATATACTGTATTATACTACATATATTTTTTTTTACTTGGCACCCCTGGAAGATTAAGTTGTACTTTCAGTTATTATTGAGCTAATTTATTATAAAATTATAAACTTTATTTGAGATAAAATAATAATTCAATTATTAATTTTTAATGATATTAAAAGGTTTTGCAGAGTTTGTAATATTAGCATCAAAAAATATCAATTTCCATTCAAATATGTTCTTAATTCAGTTAACTCTTGAGTAAGTTATTCTACTCTGAGTTATGTTCTAAATAAGTGTATGAGTATTCAAAGAAAAGAAACAGAGTTTTTAGGTTCGATTTTCATAAACACCGCCAAAACGGACCTGCCATGGGAGGTAGATTATCAACCGAGTAGGGAACTTTTTAGTTGCATCACTGCTTTTCTACGGATCTTTGAGAATCAGCTGTGCTAACCGTCATAACCTGTTCACATGTTCTAGAGTGGTGTTCAGAGATGAGTGTTTTACAGTGATTACTTCTATTATCCTTATCAGTAAAGATATTCAAGCATTCAACTTGGAACCCGTGATATTTCTTATCTAATTCTTTCAAATATATCGATCAGTTCAAACCCAGCGTGTTGTTAACAAGCGTAATTTTCGAACCTCCTGACAAATTTGTTATTGACAACAGTAAAAGACATAAACACCGATTGTGCGAGTTGTTTTATCTGTTAAAATAAACGAATTCTCTGCAAAAGGAAACAAATTTCTCTGTATAATTAGGTGAGTCTTGCACAGGTTCTTTGTATTCCTATCGATTTGCAAGTATTTTGGATTGGAACTTTTCCCAGTAAGTTATTGTATTATTTTGCATACACAAACATTAAATTATCGGTAACTTACCGTTATAGCTTATAGCCTATACATTTTTAATTTTACAGTTATTAAATTGAACATTCCTAATAAAATACTTATTGTCCTATTAGAAAAATATCATATTTGGCATGAAGAATCACGAATGAAGTTATAGGTTGAAATTTTATCGGCTCCTATAGCACGTGCAAAACCGGCAGACTTTAGTAAGCCCATTTCAACTACTGTACTTATTTCAATGACGAATATAATATTATAAGAACAAAAAAAAAACTAAACAGCATTTATAATACATTTAATTAATTAATATTGAATTAATTGATTTCTAGGATTGTGGATTTTCAAAAAGTTCATTCAAGTTATTATGATTGGCAAGATTTTTAATTGTAACTTTTTATTCAAGTTAATCTTGGGAATTTTCCATCATCCATTAATAAACCGGTATTATGTATAGTATAGGCCTAAGTACTGAAACTGAACTTCAAATAATGAAGTTCAATTATATTATCAATTTATTTTATATTCTATATCAATCTAATTTGTATTTAATGAAACTACCTATTCATTATAATTGGAAAATTGCTCCACTGGCACTTTCTTCTACCATTCATAACTAATCAAACGCCCATGCTCAAACGAAGAAGATTTTAGATGATTATTTACATAACTGATGTGATTTATATGCTTGAAATTGAACTGTGTAAATTAATGTGTAAGTCCTTCAATTTTTTAATTGAAGAATAAATTTTTGTTACAATCGCTATAAGCTATCTTATCAGTGAATATAGACAATAGACGTACCTGTTCTTGTTTGTTCAGTAACTTATCTGTTTATCCATTATGAAGTTCTGTCCAATACTTTGTTACTCATAGAATATTCTTCAATATTGATAGTAATCATGTTATTCCTTTCATTATAATACATCAGTATTTCCAACTAAAGACAAATAATAATGTTAGAAAATGGAAGTTCAATAACAAAAATTATGAATGATAAATATACCGTATTTCAATAATATTATGGTTCATAATTTCTCAACATCTTTACCAATATACTAATATTAGATCCTAAAAGTACCATAAAAATTAATGAATGATAAATACACTTTAATTATTATTATAGTCTAATTATAATTTCTTAGTAGGCCTATTTCCATCAATACACATATATTAGATTACACAAATTAAGTCAGTTAATGATAAATATATTTTAATAATCATAGTTCATCATTCAAGTTATAATAAAATCTTCACACATTCATATATTCATGAAGATTAGATTATATTAGTGAAACACAAATTAATGAATTATAAATACCTCAAATTTATTTTCCACTACATTATCATTACCGCTGATGCTAATAAATAATACTGTATTAATAAATATTGTATAATAAATATCTATTAATGAAGAGACAAGTGTTAATGTGTGATAATAATATAGAGTGGTCCTTAGCCGAGGGCGATTAGAACCAGTCTGATAATCCAAACGTTCCGGGATCGATCCCAGTTGATGGAACGGATTTTAACCACAAAACGGCCACTCCCGTCTTTTGGAGGAGCCATCGGTTCCGACTGCTTAAAAAGTACGGTAGTCGTCATCTCTCATCATCACCCCTCTCATTACCCACGCACAAGTCTAGAGCTCATGTGGGCATCATCCTCAGCAAAAAATCAATTAATTGTTATACAATACTGATGATAGATATCAATTATTACTGACTACAACATGTGATGTTGCCATTGAAAGGTTTTTCCCTGCTAAGGTTTATTTGCTCAACCTTTGCGCGCGGGTGCAGGTTCCATGATGGATTTTAAGGGTAGATTGGCTGAGCAGATAGGTCGCACAGAGAGGCCAAAAGTCTCGAAACATGATTACGACGCCCTACCTCGAAAGTTTCTACTAAAAGCTTCCATGATCCTTGCTTCGCCTTGCTCTGAAATTGGGTGAAACTGCAACGAGAAAGAGGCCCCCTTTCCGAAATTAGTCTTTCAAGCTCGGGTTTCTCTACTTTTCTCATTTCGTAAGAAGAGGTGGTTGCGGTTTTTATAGTTTCATTGATGAGATTTTTCTTATTCTTATCTATTTCTTCGTACTAATAAGCTCTTCAAAAGGTTGATGATCGTCGTTAACGTGGATTTTTATATATTTTTTTGCTATGTTGGTGCCTACGTAAGCTCTTTGCTTGTACGTGGGTAATGGAAGGATGATGATGAGAGGTGTAATCAAAACTCCATTTATGTAATATGGATTTCAGTCATAGGTTTGTTTTCACAGAGGTGGCGTAAAAGATTAAGTGGGGCGTAAAGCTTTGAAGAAGTGAAGATAGCAAGCAGGCAAGATAATTAGTTTTTCTTGGAACTGTGCACTTGACTTTCTGATTGAGTTGCTGTGGTTTGTGCTAAACTCGCACAGTGCTATTCGCGCACAAGCTTTGTGAAAAGGTCAGAAAGGGTTCCACTACCTGGAACTGCTGCTCTGGTAAAAGACCGATGTAATCAGCTGAGTTGGTTTATCGTTGGTCGGATAAGCCAAAGATCCTGGTTCTATCCCAGTTGACTCCAAGATAATTTTCTCGGGCCACTCGGAGGACACTTTCATACGTCGGCACCGGCTGCCTAAAAATCAGTCATTGAATTTATCTTTCCCATTCCACCCTTCCCATTAACCATGCACAAGCATCGATCTCATTTGGGCATCACCCTTGAAAAGAAAAATTATAAGAAATTGAGAAATTTTTAAATATTTTCATCATTGACTCGTCTATCAAAAGATAAGTTTTTTAATACTTTAATTTTGGAGGGGAATATACGAGTATCACAGTAAGCTATGAATCGTAATGAAAAAGTTACATTAAGTGCTGATTGAAAACACAATAGTTGTAATCATTTAAAATGATGAACTCGGGAATATTTAAAAATGTAAAGCTATTATTTTTTGTTATGTTATTACGATTCATAAATATTATTCATAAATAACCAATTATCAATTCATTTCAAGTCCTGTTTTACAAAATCTTGCCTGCATTGGACAAAGTTCATTTTAGCTTTATCCAAGTGGAAGATATTGGCTACACTACTGTGAGAATCATAGATTGACAATTAAAAGAGAAAATATTATAATTAAAACTTTATTCTTAATTTTCCTGTGTTCTACTTCATCAACATTATAACATTTTATCAACCGCGAGTATGACTCCAAACTATTTCATTCGATGTGATCAATCATACATCATTTGAGAAATTGTCGTAATCCTGAATCGATAGAATGTTGGAGTAAAAATATTCACGTCCACTTCATTATCGTCAGTTACAAGTAGGCTACATCTTGTGAATCTTCAGCATTGATTTATTTGCAAGGCTCGCCAAGATTCAAGCACCTTGAAATATTAAGCAATGTTTCGCCAAACTAAGACTTGTTTTTCAATTTATTCTTTGCAGTCGTAAAAATGCTATAAACCTCCGTGGAGAGTGACATGCTTGAAGTAGATAATTATTTATTTAGTAGTTGGGTGCTTTCCTATTCGAAAACTGTCTCCTTGTGTTCCGTCCGAGGAATGGTGCCAATGTCAAATTTTGTACATGTTTATAATAGCTTATCCTCGCATCCGACTTATTAAGGACTGGAAATTGATTTTATCTTTCTCGGTAGGATATTCTGCATTTTGTTCACGTTGGAACTTTCACCTTGTATGTTTACTGTGATAGCTTTATTCTGCCATGTTAGCGTTCCCAATTAAAATTTAAGCACCGGTCGCCTGTCAACTCCAGTCGCTGATCAAACAGTTCAAATTCCCTTCGACATTTGCGATTTATAACACCCCTATTATATCAACAGCTAATACACGCTTCTGCATACTTGAACTTACAGGCTCGGGTTATGTTCAATTTCAAATTGATGGCATCAATAACCCCATTCGGGTGGGTCTCTATTTATAGCAGCGTCAAGTATATAGCATAGATAGGCATGATCAATAACTGAAGCGGAATTATTTAATAATTACTTTCAAACATTCATTGTTGTTTAATGATGTTGTCGTTATATCAAGTTTTATAACGATTTGCATTTTAAACTTTCAAGTATACACAATCTATAGTTGCAGAGTGGCAATAATTTTTGAATTATTATAATTTAAATCTGATTTGAAAACAATGCTATTATGAATAATATCAACGACATAACTATCTTACCACGATGCCGTTCATTCCAATGCTGAGTTCGAATTTCAATTATTAATTGAAATAATTATTGAATTAATAGTTCGAAACATGAATGACCACAAATAGATTTTAACATATATTTCCAAAAATGAGAGACCTTATGACCATCAAGCAATTGAGTATATACAGACTGCAATCCATTTAATAAAAATTCACTATTCCAACTTCTTGCTCACAACTCAAACTTATCTCTCGAAAATTGTGAATTCATAAAAAATAAAAATTATAGACAAGAGAACTAAACGCTGAATCAAAACAGGAACTATGTTATATTTCCTATACATAATTCCATATTTATTATTCGTCATCATGAAAATATAGTACAATGCATTCAAATCCATTTCAAATGAGACCAGAATAATGAGTTTTATGACAAATTGATACCTAAATTACCTAATTATAATAATTAATTATAGCAATTATAAATTACCTATTACCTACATTTATGACAATACGATATCTTCAATCTCTATGTCCACACTTGGTCGATTTTTGTGCTGCACACTGCACAGCATGCTGCAAAAATCGAACAAGTTTAGTGTGGTCATACCGATATCCTGAATAGGGACCTATAAACTTTCACCTAATCATTCAATGATTCGCCCTAATAATATAAATTGATACAAATTATAGTTAAAATAAATTATTCTAGATTCTAGACGAAAATGTATTATTGTATTTACCTATAGGTTCTAAAGAAGCTTATCAGTATTTAAAAGGGGATTAGGACCATTTCAATTAATCGTAATTGATGGAGTTTATCTGTCAGTTGACGCACACTCGAACATTTTGACTTTTCAATGGAGATCGGTAGGCCTAGGATCAAACCCTGATGCATCTCATTGCCATTTTCCATGGATTATTGTGCAGGCCTACTCAGTATCACGATCACGATGAAACAACTATCAGGGCCAGGCCCTGCCTTCAAAAGGTTCATCAATCAGCCGCCGTAATGAACAAAGGGGTCCATGGGGACTGGAGCGAGCTGCACTGTGGTCAAACCACCATTATCTCTTGACGTTTGAAGGCTCTGTCCCAAATAGCCGTTGAGCACTAATCGACAAATGGATCAGAGGCTGACCAATCAGTGCCACCCTGTATAAAAAGCCAGTTTGGCCGAATTAGTCACATCTGATTTCTTGTCTTTTTAAAACTGCAATCAATTTGGTATCAGAGTGTTCCAATTCAAATACTTGATAATTAGAGAAACGAAAATCCAAAGAAAGCTATATAATTAATAGTTCTGAAGACTTCTGCTACAGAAAATATTGATAACAGAGCCAAATAGCAAGAGGATAATCGATGAATGCCACTGTACAAAAAATTGTGCCTGGACGGGGAATCGAGCTCCGTACCTCTCAATTGTCGGTCGAGTGCCTTAGGCTAGGCGTACACCGGTTAGTCAAGACAAGACAAGACGAGATTAGTCACGTTTAGTCACAGTACTTCACATAGTTGCTTATGAAGCAACACACACCAATTAGTCATTGCATCAGTGTGTGCTGCTTCATAAGGTACTATGTGAATTACTGTGACTAAACGTGACTAATCTCGTCTTGTCTTGTCTTGACCAACCGGTGTACGCTCAGCCTTAGTTAGCATAAAATTTGAATACAGCAAGCGGCGCTTTGCGCTTTGGTCTTACTCTAGTACAGTACATAATAATTCTTATTTTCATCCTAATTCCTATTCTTCTAATTAGCACCCGTATTATTCATACAAGCTGATCTATGCGTAAGAATTAGCCATTTTCTTGAAAGTTTACAAATTTAAACATTCATTTATAATAAATTAAAGAGCAAATATTTATTTCATAGCAAGCCAGTAGAAGCAAGCCAAACAACCGAATGGTAAATTTTACCTTCCCTAAAGTTAGCCATCAAATTTCTGAAATAATACTGATTTGTGTTAGTCACTGTAGTGTTGTTACATTTGGATAGATTGTTTCAAACACTCTTGTGATAGCAAACGATAAAACATACTTTAAAAGTGTCTTTTATTACCCCAATAACCCTCGACTGCCATGTTGCGTACAATCACATGAATTTTTCTATGATTATAATTGGTCGCTGGTTCGAACTCTCCAATCAAGTGGTAAGAAAAAGAAACTAGATTTCATTGTAATTACTGTCTAAGGCTCTACTCACACTTGGAAACTCAAATCGCGGATCCTGCAACCGCATTGTCTGAACTTCGTCATTTGAAAACACATGTTTTTTATCCGAGTCGCTGAGTTTCCGCGATTTGAGTTTCCGAGTGTGAGTAGGGCTGTACTGAAACAACTACTACCTTTATTGATAAGGGACAATATTCTGTTTAGGAATGGTACCGTTTAAAGAAATTCGAAAATCTCATTTCAAAATAGTTTTTATCTTGAAGTTGTTCCGAATTTTTTCATTAGAAACCTATCGTCTAGTTATCGGCTAACGTAAACTTATCTAATCATCCAACTACTTCCTGCTTTTGAGCTGTATGTTTTCCAACCAATAATTGAACTTTCAAGGGAACTTTCCTACAAGAAAAGAGGCAACTTTGTAATAAATCAGTCTATTTTCGAACACGCATAGCAGGCCTAATCAGCTAAAGTAACGCCATTCTAAAAGTAGATCTCTCGAATTGTGCTAAACAACTTTCTTGTTAAATATTCACCGATTTAGCTACTTGAAGTGAATAAGTCCATAATGAGAGAGACAAGAGAAGTGTAACAAGTAAAGTGTTCTTTGTGACTAATAATGTAATAATTGTATAGGTTACAGCGTTCTTTGAATGCTGTAATTTTATGATACTGCTTGAATATTTCAGTAATTATAATTTCCGTGAAGTTGAAATCTTTCCAAAATTATCATTACACGACGAAAGGTGTAAGTTGAAGAATTTTCAAGAAGAATCAAGAATAAAGTTTCTATTAAAAATAGAACTGCAACAGTTTCAACGCAGTCATTATTTCATATGCAAACTCAATCCAATCAAATTCTTATCAAGGGTTGCCGAAAGTTATATATATTCGATTGCCATCAAGTTACTTCTAGCATCGATAGATGAAAAATAAATAAACACAATCGGAACTGTGAAGTGAGTAGGCAAAACCAGGAAACGGTTAGGAAGTGGATTGAATAAATACATCAATCTATTTTGAGAAGAGAACACCAAACAAAAAACTTCTGGATTGTAGAAGTACGTGCATTTTCCACTAGATGCCCCCTCTGGATTCTTGTACACAAACTTCTTCATTTTTTTTAAGAATACCAATTTTTCAAAAATGTGTTATTACCGTAGATTTAAGGGTACAATAGACTCTGTTGTGGCTATTTCAGTTCTTAATTATGATCTCTTGATAATATATAGTCGATGAAACTGAATATTCAAAAAAATATATAGTTATAAATGATGCAATTCTACTTACCATCATACTCTTAGATACTTCCTGTATCTCTCTCAGTGTGTGGAGATTTTCATCCTCCAGATGTATCCCATGTTTCGGTCCTGGGAATTAAAATATTCGGGCAGCGTTGAGTTATTGCAACAGCTTGGAGGTTTTTTGAATAGAGCGAGAATGACTTTCATTAGAAGAAATTATTACTTTTTCATTGCTTCGGCTTGACGGCATAGGCATGATGAATCTGTTCAGTAAAGTTCGCTCTCTGAATTTTTCGTTGTAAAAAGCGGCAGCCATTTCGGTTTTAATTCGTACACACTTTTCAAGAATTGTTTCCTCTCCGCGTCGTTTTTTGTCGTCGGTCACGTCAAAGCAGTACATTACCTTTGGGGATACGCTAGAAAAGAGAGACAGAGATAAAAGAAAAAAGGACAGTCATAAAGAGAAAAATCGCTTCTCCAGTAAAAGCCAGTGTCAGTTTCCCTGGAGACTAATACTTTATTGCACATGGAAGGAATTTCAGATTTCCATCAGTCAGTTTCAATATTTATGATGTGATCTTCAAACTAATCGATGCATCTCATCAAAGATTTAATTGTAATAGGTACAGTATTTATTTTAAGGGAGATTTAACTTTCTATACGAGGTTCTGATAGGAGAATAGATAAATAGGAGAATATTTAAATATAACATTTAAATTGCAATTATAAGGTACAAATTTGGGGCTGTAGGCGTCAGGTAAAAAACAATTTAATTTCTAAAAGAAATTAAGGGTTTTCTTCTACAAAATTTATTTTGCGTTTATGTACATAAATCCAGTATAACAGATTTGTATCTGTTAAATCCAGTACCCATTGACAAATTAATACTAAAAAGAAAATAATAGAGATAGTAAAACCAAACAATACAAGAATAAATTATACTCAATCAATTTTTTGTAAATCGAGCAACTGCCTAGAATAATACTGTAATTATTATTAAATTCGTAAAAAAATAAGTCTGCAATTCACAAAATAATTTATATTTTAATATTGTACCGTACGTTATTTTTGTTCCGTACTGTATTGTGAATACAATCCAATCGTATTTCTTGATTCACCTTAATATTATTATACAAACAATATTGCTGGAAATAAGGAAAAATTTCTATATAATAAATTAAATTTGTAACTGGATTAAGATATATTCGAGTGTAGTAGTTGAAGATTTTTTTAAATTGTCCTAGAAAATCATTCTTATAAAATTCCATCAGGTCAAACTGGATAATGTCTTCAACTGTTCTCACAGGACTTACCGTTCTAAAAGTAAGGTTCCATTTTAATGTAAATTAACTGTTTTTCAATTACTCGTACTTCTGCCAAAGACAGGTTGCTCCAACTTGTCTTTGCCATAACTCGTTAATTGAAAGCTGAACTTTGACCGAGTTTCCATGTTTTTCCAAAGCTCAACTTTGTTTATAATTTAGCGAGATCTCTCTCAGCCCTTCGATGTCGAGAGCGAGTTATGTAATTTGCAGCTTCGAGTATTGGTCTCTTTCATGTGAAACAGCGAATGGGTCTTGATCAATATTATCTTTGCCCAATTTAGGTCAAGTTGCATTGCAAGTACCATGGTGACTTGCCAAGTAGTACAAGTACTTTGCTCCAAGTGTTCAACAATGGTATTAACATCACTTTAGCTTAGAATGCTCGCTCTCTCTCTCTTCCTCTGGCTTTACCGTCTTTCTCTCTAGCGAAACTCCAGTAATAATTTATCAGCTATCTTGTATTTTGTGTGAATTTTGAGCCCTTAAGCTAGCCAAACATATCTTTGATAATGAAGTTCTCTGAAGACTCAAAGATTTCACGAGAGCTTTGGCTATATTGGAGTACTGTTGTACTTGAAAGAGAATATAAATTTCTGGTTTCGTGCTGTAGTGCACATTTCCAATAAATGGATTTGTTCTCCCGTATCAAACATAGATGCAGCTCCGATAGAATGGATGATTTATAGATCTATAAATCTCACTCTAGACTTTATTACTTTGTGGTAATCAAGTATAACAGTAAAACATGAAACATGTCTTAATTTCTCCATATACCACCATTTCATCGTTTTGTTGAAACTTATTTGATCTATAAATCTAAAGCATAATCATGATAAATCCTGTTTAAAACTTGAATTTTGAAAATATAGTAGTGTGTTTCTTTGCAAATAAACAGAATATTAAAATATGTGCTCGATCTACTCTGAACCATTCATATAATCTTTGTATCCATTTTTACTGATATATCAGGTTCTGAAATGTGTATCAAGTTGGATAATTGAGAACTAATGTACATTTTTGTTCTGATAATCGCTATTATTCTTAGATTTCTATTCATTTTGTACTATTAAAAATACATTTATTACCATTCTATATTTTCATAGGCCTTTCGTGATACATTCTGACGTTATCTGATAATCACAACTACAACATCTTCAGGAAAATCTTGGTAATTTCACTTTGAAAGGAGACGCTAAGTCACTTAAGATATAATTATTTCTTTCATGAGAAATTTTTGGAGTTTTGGAGTGTCGCATTCAAAGAGTAGTGAATGATAATTTCACTTTTTTCTCTCAGGTCGCATTACCAATAAGCCTGGATTACAAGCCAGCTTTTCGGTTCGAGAATAAAACAAAGCTACGAAAAGTATTAGATAAGATCTTCCTTCTGTTTACCATTGCTCTGTTCCTCTGTTGAAAGACAATAACGTTTAATTGGTTTTCCATAACATTAATAACAGCTCTCAAAATCAAAAATTGAGTTCTGTTCTGAATCAAATCAAGGTATATTAAATTGTTGGGTTGCCGCAAACAAACTACATGCTTTCAAATATTGTCTAGGTGTAATGTTTGAAAAAACCAATTTTAATTTTCAGCATGAGATTCTTAGCTCGGGAATAGTTAGCGTAGGAAAAATAGACAATTATTGTTCAAAATAAACTATAAAACATTAATGTTTTTTATCTATTATGATTGCACAACGATTAAATTCATACTCAGCCATTCTTTTGTTACTTTCCTCTCTCTCTCTCTTCTCTTCCATATTCAAATTCAAATTCAATTTATGCAAAAATTACAAACAAACATATTACATTCATTATTAATAGAGAACCTAAATTACTCAATAGTCAAAGAATAACGTTGATTCAGATGAAATTCTTCGTTGAACACGCTTGGAATTGGCTAGCACCCTGTGTTGTGAAGCAGAAGGACACATAATGAGAAAGAAGAAGAATTGAATCGACTAGCACCATGAGTTGTTGAGAAACCACTCTTCACAGTCGAACATATATTGTTGTTCATTTATGCATATCATATTTTATAGTGACCGATGGAATTTTAAGGCCAGCAAGATCAGGAGTGAGTGAGAGGGAACGAGCGAGCTTATTTTGTTACTCCGGTGCGGTGCTGTGTTGAGATGTCATTTTCTGATATCATCACGATGCCAGCGCTAACACAAGTCTTCCTATAGCACTGCTATCCTCTGAAGCTCCACCTTTTTATTCATAACGACAAGCCACGAAAATACAATTCATAACCAGGCGCCTTTCAAATGGGAATATTTCAACCGTCAAGTGTTTAGAGCTGTGACAGCTGAGCAGGTTGAGACCAGGCACTCCTTGTTTCTGTTCGTTACCTGCAACTTTTCGATTCAGGCTGTTGGGTTTCATCAATCAACAGCTGCTTCTTTTGATCATTTTCATTCTGCTCTCCAATTCAAAAATTACAGTTTTAGTCAATCCCACCTGATTTCCGAGAGTTGGTCCATCGACAGTGATTCCTGGAACATGTTCAATTCAAAATGGACTACTTTTGCACTAAAGTGGGCTCGTACACCGAAGCAATAAGCAATAGGCAACTAGCAACATATGGATCATAATGATCGTCTACTCTATACAAACAAATAGTTCAATGCACACTGAAACAGCTGCTTTAGGTGTGCATTGGACTATTTGTTTCTATAGAGTAGACGATCATATGATCCATATGTTGCTAGTTGCCTATTGCTTATTGCTCCGGTGTACGAGCTGCCAAATAGTTTTCAAACATAACATGGTTGTAACTCAATTATTATTGCAGTAATACAGTATACATATAAGAATTATTTCAATTTGGCGGATGGCGAATGATTGTTATTTAACGTTGCCATGGGAACAGGTGATGTTACGAACTCTGGAGGTAGTTTTCTTATGTTATGATGGACTGTGATGTTATGTTACGGACATAACTGAGCATAATATCACCCGTTAACATGGAAACATTGAATATAGAATAAATAAATATAAAGTTATTCAATTATAATATACATATATATTTATTTATTATTTATCACATCACAAAGAGTCACTATTTTAATATTAACACTGATAGAAAAACAGATAGAAGAAAAACATAAATAAACTTACAATAAAATTGAAATATTTCGGAAGGCTGTGCCTCCTTCCTCAATCCATGATGGAGTCTTTATAATATATATTTATATAGTAAATAAACATTGAACCAGTAGACTCATTCAATCATTTGTTCCACTCACAGGAAATCATTAGTAAAAGAAGATTTATTCGATATTGAAGTGGAACCATTCGCTATCTACCAAATTGAAAGAAACATCTACTACATGCTATCATAATCATTACATGTTGCAATCAATAGCCTGAGTAACAGCCTCAATACATGACATCCTACATACTGTCATGCATTTTATCTGGTTTGATTATAATATGGTCGATAGAATCAATTTGATAAAGCTTCTTTTCAATCTCTAATATATGTGGTTTCATCCCTATTTAGCTGCTCCCGCAGTGAAAGCGGAAAGTCTTGTCAGATCTGGAGGGAAAACACATGACGCACCGTATTCCCTCTGGGACTGGGACAGGTCTGGTTTGGTGCATTATAGGAGGGAGAGGGGATAAAGGTAAGTTATGTGATTTTTCCTTCAAACCAGACCAGACTTTCCGTTATCACTAAAGGAACAACCGAATAGGAATGAATTGAGGATGAAACCACATATGAGATTGAAATATAGCATTATCAAATTGATTCTTGACTATTATTTTAATCACACCACCCAAAATGTATGACTGAGCGAACGCCTGAATTGAGACTATTTGAATATTAATTAGAGTATTACTCAGGCTATTAGTTACAACTTACATTGATTGATTAATTAACATAGATTACAAAATTGATTGATTTGGCACATATGAAACGTTCTATATAAATATAGTCCTTTATCTGTGCTTTTGTTTTAAGCAGCCGCAACATTAGTGAATCCAATCTATTTCTCGTACTTGTAACGTGATTAGAAAACATTTTCGAATACACGTAAATGGAAAGAAAAACGTTAATACCGGGTGACTTATTGTGAAAAAAAAAACAGAAAATCCGTTCTTTTTTGAGAGGAAGAAGCTTGAAGCTCCAAGCAAAATGCTTTCCCCCGAGATTTGCAAGGAAACTTTTACTCGCCAACATTTATCCTGCTTTCCCATTCCATTCGTGCCCATCAGGTTTTTCCGGTCTACTTTTTCTCTTTCTACTCTATCTATGTCTCTTCTGATAACAAATAGGAAGGTTTCAATTCATTTTTGAGCTGAGAATCATACTGTATTACAAGATTAACTACTCAGGCTGATTAGAGTGAATGTAATTGTTCCACAATATTATGAACTTTGAAAAGAATAATTTCAAGATTGTAGAAATCATTAGATATTGCGATTATTCAACTAGTATTGAAGTAATTTCAACTGTTTTTGTGCCATTTCAATGCAAATTAACTTCAGTTATTCAAACATTGGATTTTCGTTGAATTAATAATTTAAAAATCTGAAGGTCCATCAATGTTGTATTTAAAAGTGTCATCCTTTGAGGAGTACACAAGTCCAAACAATTTTCATTAGAAACCTGACGTAGCTTGTATTTCCATCTAAACAATTAACCTTTAATAATGACAATGAACCTTGCCTAAGTAATAACCTTCTAGGCTACTCTTTAATATCCAAGATTGTGGAACAAATTAATAATCTCGTGTTGATCACACGCAACCAACACCCTCCAATGTTTGACGTTTTGTGTGTATTTAGACGGCATATGTGGGTATGACGTCATCCCACCAAATGTCGGTGTCCCTCTATCAATGAGGAAAATCTCTCCCTCCCTCACACACTCACTCTCTCTCTCTCATCATCAGTTGCGATGGGAAATTGCTAGCTTTCAATAACGCCGTTCTAGCCGCGTCATACTGCTTTATTACATTGTTCTAACTCATCCCAAGTTTCGCTTATTTTAGAACTATGCTTGATTTTGTCAAAATGAAAATTTCCGAATGTCAGATGTTATGTGTGAATGTGGGTGATTTCTATTCATTTTTGTCCTGAAGTTTGAAATCATCTTTCCAGGAAATTTGAAATTTTCAAGTCTTCATGAAAATTTAATAAAAGCTTTGTCCTCATGCCCTCTCTCTCTCTCTCTCTCTCATCATCAGTTGCGATGGGAAATTTTGTTTTCAATAACGCCGTTCTAAACCGTCATACTGTTTTATTCCATTGTTCTAACTCATCATGTATCGCTTATTATATAACTATTTGATTATGTCAAAATGAAAATTTCCAATCTCTCGATTATACAATAAATCCCATGAGATTTGTAGCATAATAAGAGAATGTTTTCTGTTAATTATTGTACAATATGCTTGAATATTGAAAGGATTTCAATCTGAAATCAAGAATTAGATGTGAGAATCTATTCACTGTACAGTATATCATATCATATCTGTATTATTCATGAGCTCTGAAGTAGAACACTACATATAATAATTATAATTAATATACGTATCAATAATTCCAGAGATACTCCAGTCATTATCTATTATTCATAATCTATTTGGTTAGTCTATGATAATTTGACAATGCGTTATTGTATCATTGAAATAAATTTTAATGATCATGCAAGAAGAGCAATCGGAATCTAACTCACCCCTTTCCCCCCATCATCGTAATGCATAATCCGCTATATGTACTAAAATGTTCTGGTGAAACCTGAAAAGCCATCATGAAATTAGCTTCAGTGATTGAACATGTTGAATAGCTTATTACTGATTTGTAGCCTATGAATGTAGACCTATTGAATTTACTTACAGCATTTCATGCTGTAATAACAAGCGGAATAATGGAGATGCACAGTAATAATTTTTATGTGCAAAACCAGTCAACTGGTTTGGAGGCCAATCGCCCAGGAGCCAAATTAATTCTACCGTTGTGGAATAACGTAATTTGACGTAAATAACTTACAGCAAATAAATAAACTGAACGGAATCAAATTGAAAATGAATGGGATGAACGTAATCTGAATAGAAAATGGACGGTAAGTGAACAGAAACTGAACTGGAACTGAATGAAGAATGGACAGAAATTAAATGGAAACTGAATAGGAAGTAGGAACTGAAACGATTCCAGTTCAGTTCCCATTCAGTTTCAGTTTTCATTCAGTCTCAGTTCACTTCATGTTCAGTTTCTGCTCACTTTCTGTTTAGTTCCCGCTCGGTATCCGTTCAGAACCTGCTAAGTATCTGTTCAGTATCCGTTCAGTTAATGTTCAATTTCCGTTTAGTTTCTGTTCAATTTCAGTATAGTTTCTGTTTAATTTCAGTTTATTTTCCGTCCAGTTTCAGTTTTCCATCAGTCTCATTTCACTTAATATTCAGTTTCTGTTCAGTTCCCGCTCATTATCCGTTCACTTTCAATTTAGTTCATTAAAACTAAATTAATAAATTATATTAATTTCGAATATCTAAAATACTGCTACTTACTACGCAAACACAGATCTGGACAGCATTGGATAGATCTGGATATATAGTAGCATTGACACAGCAACAAATGAGTGATTACTTGCAACCACAGACAACACTGTTCTATAGTTAGTCTATGCTTGCAACCCGTGCCGTTGAACAAATAATGAGGTCGGATTTATTTGACGACTGCCAACATTTGGCATGCAGTAAGAGATGTTACCTCAACGTAGAGGTATATTCTCAGTAATAAACTAGTGAAGCATCATTAATTAGCGTGTAGCATTTGTTGACAGGCTGTTAATGAAGCATTGAATCAATATTTGTCAGTCAGCACCGTGCAGCAGAGGGATTGCAGGTGACCTCTGTGAAATGGATCGGCAAAGCATCCATGCAGGTTGTACATCACTCAGTGGCGAAGTGTGTAAAAAAGCAAGCAAGCACTTTTCCAACCAACCGCTTTCATTCGCTCTCCATTAGAACATGACAAATCACTTCGTTTCTGGTGAGGCGAGTGACATTTCAATTAACCAATGAATGTGTGAGATCTCATGAAGTTTTTTTATTATTAGATGGATTTTTAAATCCCTTGGGCCTGTTTTATAAAAGTTCTGAAATATTATAAAAAGGCGGTCTCACGCTGGACAAATAAATTCATTACATAGTAGACCGTGCTATCGTGCATGCGTTTTTCCTGTATTACAAGACTTCTATATTTCAATAAGAATGTCTCTTAATTTCACGGAATTTCTATCGTTCATGATTCTCACTAAAGCTCGTTTCTTTTGATCAGGGGCGTATTTTGAAACTCTAGAATGAATGGAATGTAGAGGTCGAAAGAAAGAAATTCCCCTACACAAATGGAAAACATAAAAAAGAACTTCCTATAAAAATGGGAAGAACTTCCCAAGTCCCGTTTGTGCCATCTTCGTTCAACTCTCTCGTTTCACCCTAGAAATAATATCTAAGGTTTAAAACAATTCTTCTTTCTGGTAGCTCGAATAAAAGGAACACATTTCAAATACACCATTTATTAATAAAAAGAGGTTTTTGAGTTGAGTTCTTTTGTATTGAACTCATACAACAAAACACAATTGAATGACACGTTCAGAATCAAGATAATTGAAATACAATTGTTATTCTACTTACCTTGATCGGAATAAAATAGTTATTCTAAGAGGCGGTTTATGAGCTCGGGTTTATCCCTATTTCGAGGCTAAAAACCTGAGTTAAAAAACGAGTTAATATCATATTCCAGTCAATTCCATTCATGATCCTCAAAATAGTATCATACAATCATTAGATTGTAACAAGGACCCACTGCAATGAATGAGCCCAGTGACTGGAGAATACTGAATGAAGCTGGAACTTGGAACAAGAAATGGCCAGGAGGCTGAATAATAGCATAGCAGTGCCGCCTACTAATTATCTCAGCACGTCTTTCCCGACCAGATGTTGGCTGGAATTGTTTTCGGCTTCCTCCCATTCAATTTCAACTTGACTAATAGCACTATGATCACCCTCATTGGCCGCTGATGTAATTGAATTATTCACCTCTTCACATTGACAGACAATAATTTAGCCCTGTTAAAGAGGTGGGGACCGGTTATAGTCGAACAAAAAACCAAACAAAACAGCATAATCGCTTCATCAAACGTTTCGCACTGCTTGAGAATAAATAATTGAGGAGAATTATGTTTGAGGTGTTCCTTGTAGGCTGTTAGAAGTGATTTATTTGAACCGCATGATTTATTGATTTTTAACGGAAGAGTTTCAGCATGATATACTAGTTTTTCTTCGTTTGTACTATAGTGTGTAAACTGTGTATTGTGTTTTTTTTATAACTTTCAGGTCTTACGAAATAGGAGTTATTATACAATTTTTTTCAATTAGTGTTTTCATATTTTTTTATTTGATGAAATTTCCTTGACAAAATAAGTTATTTCATGATAACTAGAGATGAATTCAATGTAATTCGCCTTGTAATTTTAACTTGCCGCCTAAAACTTCTTTTTCATTAATTTGAACATTTTCTATTCATCAGTTATCATTCACAGAAATATCAATTTTAACCGAAATGAGTACAGGGGCGGGTACAGGGGTCATGACTCCCCCAAAAATAATCATAAGTGCTTGTACATATGGTTAAAAGCTCCCCAGAGCCAAGAAAAAATAGAAAAAAATCGTTTCCAGGGGCTTCTGACTCTAAAATTCTCCGGAGTCGCCCGTACTTCGTTCTTTGCAAGCATGTTCTGGGTCTTTCATAATAACCCCTCCCCCACAATCCCGGAATTTGAAAAATTACCCCTTCCCCAAAAAAATATTCAATCCTGCTCGTGAATCAATAAAAAATTATTTCATTCATATGACAGGAAGGAAATAAATTGGAAACCCCCATTTACTTTTCTTAGAATGACTTACTGTGAAATTTAATTTAAATATTTATAATTTATTTCATTCACATAATGTTCAGTATCCTACTATACAAGAATCAATTCAGATAACTCACAGAAATAATACTAGAGTCGACAAAACAGAAACTATTATTCATGGCGTATGACGCCATTTTTCTTCAACTCAATCTGTTCGTTGAAAACAAGTTTTGTTGAAGAACCAATCACACGCGAGCTCAAGAATAGGCTCACGCCCATGAACACGCCTCCTCTTTCCTGATTGGTCGTCGGCTCTAATCAAGCTCTCGGTTCTGAGTTCTGATTTCTTTCGGTAGCAGGTTTCGGGTTATTTTCTTATTCTTGGTCTGATAACAGACGGACCAATGATAGGATCTTATATTCATTTCAACACATGGACTATAAGGAAACTATCTGAGCAACTATCAATTGATATCCATTTTGTTCATTTGCGTGTCATTTTTGTAGCATTAACTACACTACAAAAACTTGTGTTTGTTTACCATATCTCCATTTAACTTCGGAGTATCAAACATGAAAAGATTGATTCAATCCTCTCACGAGGCAAATAGTTTTGTGGAAAAATTATTAGTTTCTTATGACTTTGATAGGATCTCCCATTTATTTCAACTCATGTTGTATGAGAAAACTATCTGAACACGTATCAATTGATATCTATTTTGTTCATTTGCGTATTATTTTTGTAGCATCAACTACACTATAAAATTATATTTGTTCACTATTAACTCTATTTAACTCCTGAGGGTATGAACCATGGAAAGTTTGATTTAATCCTATGAGAAAAATAGTTTCGTAGGATTTACGTTTTATTCACTTTACAGACTTTACTACGAATCCCATTTATTTAAACACATGTGGCCCAAGTCAAGCCATAACTTTACATCAATCGAATGATCTATATATATTGTATTTATTATCGTATCCATCCAATTAATCAACAACTATTCTGGTTTTCAGGCGCTGAAAATAACTGACGGACATGGACAGGATCGCGTGAAAAGCTGGAAAGTGTAGAAGGCATGGCTGGCGATGGTGCATCTGCTGAGGGCAAACTCCCCCTGAGGGTCAATGACCCCCAGGCCCTGTTGGCACTCTATGCCAGTCTCAACGACATGAATGGAAACATGGTCCAAATCAAAATTAACAAATATGTGAGTACAGATGAAATTATCGAGAGAAACAAGAAAGTGAAAAAATTAACATCAATTATTCCATATTGACTTTTATAAGTATGCTTGTTCAAATAAATTAAGCAAGTTCATTATATATATTATCAATATTTTCATCTAAGGAGAAGCTTTCCAAATTTTTGTTGCTCTACAAATTTTTGTACGTTGTACTAATTCGTATTGATAGAGTTCTCACATTCTAAGCAAGTTCATAATGTTAATCTAAGCCCCTGCGCCCACTTCGCAACTGCTATCTGATTTCAGTCAGCAACCTAATGTTGCCAGATGACATTTGGCTGTTTTTCGGGTAATCGGGTAATCTAACCTATCAGCCAAAGTCGTCTGGCAACACTGGGTTGCTGACTGAAATCAGATAGCAGTTGCTTAGTGGGCGCAGGGGCTAAGGAGACGGTTCCAAAACTTGTTGCTTTACAAATTGGTGTAGGCCTACTAATTCTTATTGAAAACGTTTCCACATTTTGGTGGCATAAAATATTGATGAACATACATGTTTAAACAGCGGAAATTGAATTCTGACCCAGCACGCTATTGGCTAATCTGTCTTCATGAAACTGCGTGCGTTTAATGCCTTGTTTCATAATCCCTTGAGAAAAACGCACCTATGTGAACTTTATATGTCCAAATTGATTAAAATTACATTACAAATAGGCGTTAAAGGATAGAAAACTATATGAAAATCGTTTCAGCTCTCGAAATTATATTTTCACTAAATTATTTTCATAAGAAAATCGTGAATATCACAAACATTTTCACTAAGATTTTGCCAAATTCCAACTAGTTTTTAATGTACGACCAAGGTTTCCCCTTTGCAAATAAAGCTGAGAAAAGCTTTAACACAGATAATGCCATCATTCACCTCTGCTGATTCAGTCAAGTGGATGTAAAACTGGCAACCAGCTGGTAGGCCTAAGCCCACATAGGGCTGTTGAGCCATTGACAGACAATGCCATCATTAAGGGAGTTAGTCCCTTAGTTAGTCTGTTTCTGTAGCTGGGGTAGAAAGGAACTCGTTTGATCCAGATAATTATAGACAATAAATAAATAGGATGATTGGTTTGTTTCAATCGATAATAATTGTATAAACAAAAAGCGAGTCGTTTTTAGGATCTGCAAGGGAAATTCTTAATTGGAAATTGTCAACTTTTAAATGTAAATATGCTAATTACAGAGTATCAATTACCAAAACATCGATAATTCATGGATCATAGATGAATGTGAATATGAAGTATAGATCGTTTTCTTGCTTCATAAATCTGACTATCCAGAATTCAATCGAAAGCCATGTCAATTCTTAGGGCCCTATTAGCCGAGAGCGACTCGGTCGCCGAGACAAAGTGTCCCACGGCTAATAGGGAAGGACACCTAGTCGCTGACTTCGTTCTCGCTCCCTCCCAAGTACCTCTTTCTCGCTCTTCCTCTGTGCAACTCATCGCCAGCTAAACTAGACACGTATCTTTTTTTGATACATATTACAGATTTCTTTTATACTATACATATCACATGTAATATTTTTTCTAAGTGTATGAAATGAATTGTAAGAAACTTACAATGTCAATGACTCTATTGATCAACAAAACCCACACACAGACCAGTCATAAAAAAATTAATTAATTATTATAGTCTCGAAGAGATTAATTAATATTTATCTTGAAAGGTCTGGAAGCTACTATCTATACTATGTAAACATCTAGAATCATCAGGAAGACTCAAGCTGTCAATAAAACGGCAATATGTAAACAATTTAATTGTCAACAACCGGATGAATGGCGCCAATCTTCTACCTTGCAATAGACAATTTTGTTCTCTCTCTCCATCCTAATCCAAAAGTAAAATTAATCACAAATTTCTCAGTGTTGACAACTACAGAGTTCGTTCTTCTCAACCTTCTCTTGAAAAAGAGATGGAAGAGAATAAGAAAATTTCGAAAACATCCCATGCTTTCATCAAGGTTTACCAAAGGAATGTATTAGTATTGTACCGTACACTTTTGACGATCTTTCTTCCGATAGAAAGAAGTTTTTTAACTACTTTCGGATGTACAAACCTTCGTTAGTACAAAACACTCAACACTATTATGATAGATGATGCCATGAGCTTGAAACTTGAGTATGTTTTAAATAATATTCATTGTGGAATAGACAACATTGTTTTCATTGTTTCCACCTACTATGTAGAAACTGTACAATATCTCTTATTCAAGTGATAATTTTCCATTACACTTTACTGACACAAATTAATTAATTATTAAATTATTTAGAAACAATTTACGCAATGAGTCGTATCAGTGCTGTAGAAATATGTATAACTGGCAAAGGATACAGAACAACTAATGCTGTAAGACGGCTAACTGGAGTGGAAGAGAGAAAGAGATGAATGGCTGTCCTTGTCACTCCCGAGGATGCGTATTGGGTACATTTTTTGTTCGAGGCGGCGGACCTGGTCGCCCGCGGCGAATAGCTCCCATATACCCAATGCCCCACGACCGTTCTGGGACACCAGGTCGCCCAGAATCGGTGTCCCACTCGGAAGACAGCCTGAGCGACTTTTTTTTCTGTCGCCGAGACTTGTTTCCGACGGCTAATAGGGTCCCATCTAACTCAATGCTTTTTGGCCCCCGGACACCAGGTCGGCCGACCTGGTCGCTCTCGGCTAATAGGGACCTTATACTTTCCATATCAATAATAAATACAGTATAATAACGTGAATGTCTGCAATTTTGTTTCAACTATGACAGCAGAGAACTTTGCAAAATCATTTTTTCAAACATACTGTTTCCGTGCTTCCACGTTCTTGAGTTATCAGTGTGGATTGTGAAAAATCATTCAAACGTTCAAATCATCTATGATAACAGTAATTCTACCAGGCTCCGATCAATTCTTTTATAAAGGTATACAAAATACATATTCTGTCATAAATGCATTTACGTTTTCAATTCGCTCTTGCAGAGCGCCATCTATTGGAACTCTTTTTTCGTTAACGATCAAAACATTTTTGAAAAATTTTTACACATGAAAAGACCATTTCATCCGTGGCGAAGCGTGGTATACTTATTTGGTCATCGCCGGGTATATTTCCTATAGGAAATAAGTATACCACGCTTCGCCACTACATTTCATGAAGAGATGTTTTCATATTCAGTGAAATGTTTTTGCCGCAGGCTATTTTCCACTATATGTGGTGCTAGCCTGGATCAACGTTATTCCTGATATTGTGTAGCTATTTTTTACAGCTCGCATTCCATATACAGCAAATATTTCTTCGAATTTGTTGAATGGTATTGGTTGAACGGTTGTGGGGAAGATGCTATTTGTTCAGTGGATAGTGTGTTTACTTTAAAACCTACTCACACAAAGACCCACCCTATCTAGATTGCCAGTAAACATGGTGAGTTCGAGCACATCATTTGTGACTGGTGGTTTTGGACTCTAGCTTGGTGGTTTTTGGTGGAAAAGAGATAGAGTGATGGAGTGTGTGTGAAATAGAGTGAGAGAGAGTAGAAGAACGTACTATTTGCTTCAGCCGCCAGCCAAATCAAACATTGTCAAACGATTGGAATATTCATGAGAGTTTGAGAGCCATAACAGCTAGCTCACAGTGACGTATACGTATATGTGATCAGTGGTTCTTTACTGCTAAGCTCACTCGTATTTTAATCCAACATTTTCACAAGGTGAAATAGTTGTGCATAAAATATTTACTGTTTTTCTTTGTGAAAAATGAATTATGAAATGAGAGAAAGCGCTCCAAAGTCATGAAATTATGATGGGGTCTTGTGATGGGATCTAAGGGATTAGTTGGTAACTAATAAATTATCGTTTTCCAAGCTACTTGCTAATGAATAATATTTATTTAAAATTATCTTGTACATGTAGTTGAATAATGAAATCAATGGCCAGTTGAATAAATGTCTAATTGAATTTAATCACCGTAAAATGACGCTGGATTCTCGTACAATCGACCCCAAACGTTGTCTGCTAATAGTTGAAGAGTACAAAAAAGTTGTCGAATTGAAAGATTTGAGATCATTTATTTGTCTTGATCTTGAACTTTCTAAATGTAGAAAAAAATTGTTTGTGTTTTTATCTCAATATGGAAAAATTCTACAACATTACCAAAACAATATAGAAATTTTAGAAAAAATTTGTTGGTGTTTTTATCTCAATATGGAAAAATTCTACAACATTACCGAAACAATATAAAAATTGTATTACTCTTTCAGTAGGTGCAGTAGTTGGGTTTGTTCTACAACGCGATATGAACAATAATTTCCTGGACCTAATCTGTTATCAACGACGAAACATAATCTACAGCTTATTAAAGCTTGAATCTCAAAACTTTAAAAGTATAAATCCTGCTGATTGAGTGTACGGCTAGGCGTACACCGGTTAGTCAAGACAAGAAAAGACGAGATTAGTCACGTTTAGTCACAGTTATTCACATAGTTGCTTATGAAGCAACACACACCGATTAGTCATTGCATCGGTGTGTGCTGCTTCATAAGCAACTATGTGAATTACTGTGACCAAACGTGACTAATCTCGTCTTGTCTTGTCTTGACTAACCGGTGTACGCCTAGCCTACAAATTCAAGTACGCTTGTCATTGAAGCAGTTTATGTATGTGCTTTGATGCTGATAGTTTATTGACGTATGACAGTATAAAATTCAGTCAGTACACATAAATCTAATTTCAAAGCAAAAATCTGCATGTGCATAGCCAGTCTGTTATCAAATAAAATAGTGACTAGATTCATAAAGACACTTCCTTGAGTGTCTATTCGTGTTCGTTTTACTCCTAGTTTATTCTCCAGTTTGAATGCATCTCCAAGCTTCGTTAGCATGCATGGTTGCTTGGATGATCTCATGTTCTTCATTTCTTTCAAAAGGAAGCAATTTAGTTCAATTGATAATCTAGCTATTACTGAGAGAGCTAGCGGCTCATACATCACGGCAACGGAATATGCTCTCAAGGAAAGGAACCAAGATTCTGAGTGCAGTTGTAGCTGTAGCTATGCATAGTACATTTCAAGGACCAGAATTCATGTGAAACACTCTCTTTGCTATGAAAAGGGGTTTCCACTTGTTTTCATCTTTATTACTTTTGAAATTTAATTTCATTATAATATGACCATACATTGTGACATTACATGAGAGCGAAGACAATACTATTTCAAAGTATAATGTGTAATGTCTTGAATAATGTGAAATGTATTGTTTTTGATAGGTAAAACTAAGAGTTTAAATTGAACAAAAAGTGTTTAGTTCTCTGAAGCTTTTATTCGATAGAGTCATGATATTATGAAGTGACTTCTAGAATACTAACTTTACTTAATAAATAAATGTAAAGCTTTTAAATAATTTAAAAAATATAGAAACTAATATAATATAAAAGATAATACAAAAAATTATTTTCCAGATTGTAGGCTTGAAAAGCAGTGAATTGTTATCCCCATGTGGATCAGCAGTATTTCTAGTATAAATAATAGAATATTTAACTGCAATTATTGACATTTATTAATGGATAGTATAAAGCTGAAAACGCTTGTTGAAGTGAGAAACTTTATCGTAAAGCAGGTTGAATCGAGCAGATGGTCTCAAGTACTCATCAAACACACTCGCGGACGAAGAACTTACATTTTAGTCGCCTGTATCAGTTGAAAAGTTCCAGTTCCATACTGCTTTTATGGCTTATTGCAGTAAAGTTGTCCAGTCATCTTCAACTTCAATCAGTTGGCTAAGATATTGTATGCTGCATCCTGTAATTGATTAAACATGTTCAAATCTGATCAATAAATTAAAATTTTTTCAAAGATTTCTTTTGTTGAGAGGTTTTTGATAATTTGGCTTCTTCATGATTTTTCACCAAATGATGCATAACAAATAATATTGAGATTAGATTTACTGTACTATTTTTATTTAAATCAGTTTACTTTGTCTACCCATTCAAAAGTGATTATAGTGTTCAACACAAATCAAAGACAACCAGAGTCAATATTATGGATGATAAAGATCTGTATTCAAATAATACTGTTAATATCAGTACTTGACAAATTTGAAGGCTCTTAGCTCACTGCATTCAATATAATAAAGCACCAAATTAAACTCAACAGAGTAGGAACTAACATGATAATGACAAATACTTGGTGGTAAATACTTATAGGTACTGTAATTGGTAACAGCAAACAATTGATTTTAAATTTCAAGGATAAAATAGATAAATTATGTGAAATTTAGACATGGATTATAATTTTTATCCCGTCAACCACATTCTGCAGTGAGCCGGTGATGATGATTTTAGACTATTAAAATCTAATGATATTGAGTTTGAGGTTTTTTCCCTGAGCAATCTCATGGATGTTTAAGGAAAGCATATAGTCGTCAATTGTAATATAAAGAGGAGTAATGGACTAGGAATCTGAATGTGTTTAATTCTTATATCTAATGTATTCAGAATCTAATGTGTAGGCTACTACCGAAATTCACATTTTCTGAATATTTTTTTCATTTTCACGATCATTATCGATCAATAGTTCCGTAATACTTACTATCATGCAGAACGAATCTCTAGTTCTGGGATAAATCAGCTTTGGCGAGTACATTTTGTGTTATCCGACCCATAACATGAGAGAGAAAAGACTGTTCGAAGGGATGAAAGCAGAATGCGTGCGATACGACGTGGTCTTAAGCTTCTGTCAGATATTATAAAAATGATAAAACACTGACAGTAAGGGTGCTGACGTTACAGTGAGGCTAGACTGGAGAAGGGTTGGAGGGTGGAAGTCAGATAATGGATAAAAGGGCAACGGAGGAGGAGGAGGAAGAGGCGGAGGAGAATGACAAAGAGAAAGAGAAGAAGATGAAGAACATCTCCCTGGAGTATTGTTTGGAAATGTCGAGTAGCAAGTATCGAAAGATGAAAGATGAGAGACATCAGGGATGATGAGAAGAGGGAGTGGGGAGAGCGGAAGGAAGCAGAATGGAGGAAGTAATGGAGGAGAAGAAGGGAGATAATATGGATTCTCAGTGAAGAGCACGAGAGTCGTCGCTTTTAAAGCAGACTTACCTTTTTGAGATGCTGATTTGCATTGAACTTTATCCATGCAGACTGATCTATGAACTCTGTAGCTGAATGTGATGTGTAGAGTGCACAATGTATTAGCAGTAGAGATAATGCATTTCGTGATACGCCCCTATCTGACCGAGACAGGTGTGCTTTATCAGTGCTCTATCTACTAATGGATCCTGTTATTACATTTACCTCTATTTTTAATTTTTTAATTTTCAACATAGACGAGATTAACATTTTGATTAATATTTTCGTGCAGTAATCAAGACAATGGCTTTAATAATTTATTATTGTTTGGTTCATTGGTTGCGGAAAGAGGTTGTTTGATCAAATCAATTGAATGATGTTATTTAAAGACAAGTTACGAGTGTGTGAATGATTTGAAATTGTACTACACCTTTTATTACTCAATCAAATTTAAATGAAGGTAAACTTTCATTCATTTTTTGGATGATGAGAGATAAGTGGACCTACAGCTTTAGGTGGGTTCCGAACCACCTTAGCTTTAATTATTATTAATACACAAATCATGACATGATGCTTAGCCCAAACTTTGACGAAAACAGCAATATTTTCCTCATTAAGATGAAAATTGATAATAAAAAAGCTTTCTCGTTATAAAATAATTGAATCATTACGTGTCATTTTAACCAAACATCTGATGAGGTTCCATTTATACTTATTTGGAAAAATATGTTGAATACATTTTTGTTTTGTGTGAACTAATCAATAGTGAATCCGTGGTTATATGGGGATGAGAGTACGTGCTGTAGCCTATAGGAACAAGCACTGGGATTGTATTGGGTGCGCGCGGCGGCGTCCTACCCCCCCCCCCTCCCTCCTGCTCCCCAACAGGCTTAGTAACTTACATAAAGTCAGTCGGTAAGCCGCTGCTAGGATCTCGAGAGGATTGCAAGGTGAAAGGTGCCAGTAAAGTAACGTTGTTGGAATCTCGACGCACGGCTTAGCGAGTACAAAGCATTTTCACAACACTGACCAGACCAGTTGTACCCTAGTATGCCCGGCTAAGGTAGGCCCAGGCCTGGTTGTCAGTCCATGTATGTTTTTGCTGAATGCGATTCATTGTCCGCTTAATAGAATGTCACCGCGCCTCTCCGTGATAATAGTTATAATAAAAAGAATAATGAATAAAATCGGGTCACGCGTTTGCGAGTATAGCCGTCACACTTGTAGCACACTGAATGTGACACCATGGACAGGTGCACATATAGCAGGATTCTTTTAAATTGTCAGAAAACAGCTGATTGATGTACGCTCGTTTACTAACGTTAAATCAGCTGTTTTCTGACAAGTTAAAAGAATCCTGCTATACCTGCAATGCTCTTCTTTATGAAAATTCATCACTGAGAATGTTCATAAATTTGAATATCTAATATGACTGTAAGATGTCGTAAAGTTTTGAAATGAAATGAAGGATTTAATTAGAATTTGATTTGAGCCAACCGAAACTTGAATAGGCCAGTTGCACGAAAATCCACTTGAATTTAAACGCCGTAAAATGATGTAATTCAACGGTAGCAATACAACGTGAACCAGTAAACGAATGTGAAGTCAATGCAATGACGTCATTTTACGGTGGTTGAATTCAGGTGGATTTTCGTGCAACTGCATGGCCGTATGTTTATTTTTATCGCTTTTTCAATAAAATTAATAGTCTATAAATCAGTTGTGCTTGATTCGGTGGGAAGACACTATTGTATAAATGATCAATCAATCATTTACAAAGGAGAGTAAAGGGGCTTTACAAAGAAGTAGAACAGGCTTATGCCTAAAACTAACAACAATCCATTACTCAAACAGCGACCACATGGTACAATTTCGTAGAAAGCGTTCGAAACCCACTTCTGTTTCAGAGCGCTTGAAACCTGGGTACGCCACAGCCTCGCCATATGTTATGGAAACATGATGGACTCAATTTTTCAATTAAAATGGCCGAAACAGTTCTTCTAAAGGAAATTGCATGTCGTTTATTTAGAGCGGTCAGTGTGTTTGTACAGGCAATGGTGCTTGATTCATTTTCAAACGTCGCGCGCTATCAGGAAAACAGAGCTTCCTTCCATAAAGCGGTGTATTTTCGATGGGAAATGAAGCTTATCGGGCGGCTACACGCTGTGGGAAATTAAATGGCCGTCGTGGGTGTAGGCTGTAGATTGATTATTGAAGATAGCGTCAGACCGTGTAACAAGTTTAGAAATTATCCGTAGCGGTAAATGGCTACAAGAACTCCTGTTGCGACCACCACCCCCCTCTACCCCCCTCCCCCCCAACAACCCTCTCTTCCCCCTCTTTTCACACACTCACCACATCGGCTAACCTTGTTCATTATCAACCCCTACCACCCCCCCACCTACAACCTTTTCATCGTGTGATAGAATAGGCGTTGTTCGACCGAGGCCGGCAATAAGGGATGCCAGTGTGCTGAAAACCGTCCTATTTATTGGTGATTGATTTTATTATCGGCCCTTCAATTTATTGCTGGGGGATGTGTGGTACGGTGTGCGTGTGTGTGTGGGAAGGAAATTAGATTGGCGAGAGAGAGAGAGTGAGAAGAGAAGGAAGCCTTGAAGAGAGAGCGTATAGGGAAGAGACTGATGACAGAGAGAGACAGTGTGATTAGATTGGATGAGATTATTTAGTGAGGGAGAGGATGTTTTCAAAATTTTCATTTATTTCAAATGTGATTACATGATTTTATCAATCATGACGTGATTATGATGATTTGAGAGCGATTTTGATGGTTTTCAACATGAGTATGAGTGCGATTTGGATTATTATCTCAGAATATAAGTACCAGTATTAATATTGAACTTTTTAAGAACTATTATGATGAATACTTCCACTTTAAAATCTTCCCCACCCCTAATCATTGCTGAAAATTAATTGAATTCCAGTTTTCCTAATGGAGAGAGAGAGAGAAGACAGAGAGAGTGAGGGATTAGATTGGATGAGATTATTCAGTGAGGGAGAGGATGTTTTCAAAATTTTCACTTATTTCAAATGCGATTACTTGATTTTAATAATCATGATGTGATTATGGTGATTTGAGAGCGATTTTGATGTTTTTCTACATAAGTAGGATTGCAATTTTGATTATTATCTCAGAATAGCGACACAGTATTAATATTGAACTTTTTAAGAACTATTATAATGAATACTTCCGCTTCAAAATCTTCCCCACCAATATTATTTTATTGCTAGAGATTAATTGAATTTTCCTAATAATAATATTTCAAAATTTCTTTATTTTCTTCAGTTTAATTCAGGCATTATTATGATGATTTTACATTTTGATGTCAAATATAATTATTATTATTTCATTATCCATTATTATTTATATTGAATTTTTGAGAAATTATAATGTACTGGAAAATCTTACTAATATTATTGCTAGAGATTAATTGAATTTTCCTAATAATAATACTGTATTACTATATTTCTTGTTTCTTGTTTAATAGGAGGTTCTGTTCCTGCTTACTGTAACAATAATAATTATTATAAATTGTACAATGACTATTGTAAATTTGGAGAAAATGGAAGGCGTTGTCCAGTATTATGTCAGGTTTATTTTCAAATTTCTTCATAATAAAACAACTTTAAATGTACTATACTATATGCAAATTTGTACATATGCTGTACTATTATATTGTACAAATGAATATACAGTGCAAATGTATGTCAGTATCAATCAAACCATTGGTCTCTAAAAATATTAAGAATGTATAACTACTATAGAGTATAAACGTATACATTTCAATGTTGAAGAATTTGTAGTGGAAGTCTGTATTTTATAAATTGTTTGTTGTGATACCTGTATGACTATTGCCTATGGTGACTAATGTGTCGAATTTAACACTAAACTATGACCTACGTCCTACAACTATATACATATCAGTATAAAGATAGCATACTATTGACAATAAAAATATTCATAATTGTAGGGAATTATGATTGTAATAGCAGACAAAAACTTCAAATTTTTGCAAAATATTGAAATTTTTAATATTAAATAATTACAAATCAATCAATCAAATCTACATTTTGTTATAAATTGACAATTTACATATGAAATTCGTTGAACGCTAAAGTTACAACTGGCATAAATAAAAGTAGACACGTACTGTCTCCCAAAATGGAGATATGGGAAGCAATCTCAAAGAATCTATTTTTATTTCAAAAATAAACTATCAGTATTATCGTTGTGATATTTGTTCTTGTGAAATAAATCTGTATATCAAACATAATCATAGTCTATTTTAGATACAATTCTACACTCTAAACATGCATTTCAAAGTGGAAGAATCTCAATGATATTGTAAAATGAATTAAAATTGTTGGCTTCTGCCCAGAACTGGTCCTGGCATACACAGTAATTTTAGTATTAGTACCGCAGATTACGACGTTTTTTGTGTTCTGTTTAGCGCATGTTCTAAGCATGTTGTAGCTTTTTGCAACTAATCAGGATGGCCATCCAATGTTGAACAAATCTCTTGCTGCCTTCATCCATCTTGATTTAACAAGATTCGCTGAAGATTTATGAAGTTGGATGCCATTTGTCACCCTCTGAGACATCAGTCAGACAGTTGACATCTTGTTCTCACTCACGTCTGAGTCGAATTACTTTACTCGTGTTGCTATTTCTTCTCTCGAATGTTATTCCAAGTTTTTCATTTCCAGTCCTGCACTTTCACATGATAAAGCCATAAGCTAATAATAATTATTATAATACCGTACTGCATTTTTCCTATTATAATATCATACCAATACAATAATTTATGAAAACATATTAATTCATTATAAAACTAAAAAATTATGTAATTGTTTTCGTATTGGCTACAATATTCCTATTATAATATTATATCGATACAATCATTTATGAAAACATATTAATTCGTTATAAAACTGAAAAGTACTTAAGCCTAATTGTTTTTGTATTGGCTTGATAATGGGGTTTTTATCGGGTAACTCTCACAATATCTATTAATCTATCTAATGCCAAGCGTCAAATTAAATAAATCTGTATTTTCTATTCAAATCTCTACCTCAAGTGTATTGTGTCCAATTGTTTTGGTATTTTATGAATTTGATTCGATCGATTGGATTTGCTTCTACCTATTTTATTCGGTTGAAATTCGATTGCAGATCACCAGTTGGACTCTGAAGAGTGTCCTGGAGGAGAAATGCTGTTACTCGGCGCCCTATCAGAAGCTGGACGAAGGATTGGTGGAGGTGATAGGGAGGAACACGGACGAGGCGCACAGTCTTCTGGTGCCGATCGTCAATGCCGATGGAATAGTGGTTCTGGTCATTTGCCTGCTATTTCAGCAGGAACAGAGCAAAGCGGCTCAATGCCGGCATGAGGCTATTGTTACCGAGTGTTTCAGGTTGGAGAACTTGACTTAAATTTATGTTAATATTGTAATGTTACAAAAAGATAAGAGGAGATGTTCCAATATGATAATAATTGAAATGTTAATAGGAATTCAATAATTTTAACTGTGAATAAATCTGGAGATATCTTAAAATCAATTTTTGGTTAATCAAATGGCCGTAAGCGGTATTACATATTGTATTTCATTTCATGAGATATATTCAATTGTTCGTAAGGCTCCCTGGGATTTACAATGGAGTCATATATAGCAGGATCCTTTTAACTTGTCAGAAAACATATGTTTTACTCGGCCACCAGTACAATACTTGACCTACAAATGCTGAATCTCGCAGATTATTGAAAAGCTCTTTTAAAAAGTTATTCTTTGAAAGGTCTTCTTTGAAAAGGTATTTTAAAGACTTTAAAGGTCTTTAAGGCTTTCAAGCCTTTTGATTATTGTGTCAAAATCACTGTTTAATTATTACCGAAACAGCTGATTTCAGACAAGTTAAAAGGATCGTGCTATAGGTCATTTGTGAAAAGAAAATCTCCATTTGTTTCTCCTTTAGTGGGAAAGCAGATACCGATTACTTACTATTAAAGAAATTAGCTTCGTCTTTAATGAAATTCTATTCAAGTTTTGTAATTTATACTTATTTTCAGGTATTGCCTTGGAACTGTTGTCAATACACTTGCATATGAGGATGAGAAAAGACTGCACAAACAATGCCAAACATTACTTTTAGGTGCTTCAAATCTGTTTTCTCATGTTGGTAAGTTGCATAGGAAGTCACAGCAAAGAATTTCATTGTTTCGAGGAGTATATCAACCTAGATGTCATTCCAGCTATGAATAAATCGATTGGTTAAATATTGAACCAATAAAATATTATTAGTACTATCAATATTTATCACTGAAATAAATATTATTAGTTATGACTAGTTTCCATTGAAGTTACTGAACTGTAAGATTGAAATTTAAACTGTAAATTTCACAATTCCTTAACACTGTCTACTTTTATTATATTTGAAGCTTATTATTGGAAATTGATAAGAGATCATTACTCAACTTTCAAATAATGAATAAGACAAGTTTTTAAATTTCTCGACTGTAAGATTTGTAAGAGAAACTATTTAGATGGAAGGAAATGAGATATTGCAACTATACAGTTGCTGTTAAATCATAATAATTAAATTGAACGAAATTCCTAATTAATGCCATATAATATTCTGAAGACTTCTGCTACTGCAAATATTGACAACAGAATAATAGCTAGTAAAAAAACTTTTTTTCAATTTAATTATTAGAAACTATTTCATAAAATATTCACATCGAATATGTTAAATTTACATTGAAAAATCATCTATGAAACTTTTTAAGATTTTTAATTGGAAAAATTGCCTACTCTGACCACAATATTCAATAACCTGTTAATCCATCTAAATCATACCTCTGATTGATTAGAATATAAGTACTTGAAAGGTTCTTTGTATATTTTTTATGAATTTGTTCAGTTATGTACCACTAATTTGTATTTTTACTCTTTTTAAAGGTGATGTGAGAGACCTTATAAAAGAAATTGTATGTGAGGCCTGCAAATTAACAAAAGCAGAGAGCTGTTCGATGTTTTTATTAGATGACAAAGGATTCCTAGTAGCGAAAGTATTTGACGGCAAAGAACCAAAAGAGGTACGGTTTTAGAGAGATTTATTTTTTAAGATTGGATTCTCAATATTTTATTATCTTCAATAGTTACTGTTGTCTTATTTTTTAGATCTTGGTCAAAGGTGTTATTCTGTGGAATAATTTATTTGACTATCGTTATACTGAAATTATTTTGACCATGGTAATATCAATCCCCATGTTCACACTTTGTCGATTTTTGTGTGCTTCAAAGCATGCTGCATATGCTTAAGCATTGGTAGCATGCTGTGCAGTACACAAAATCGACCAAGTGTGGACATAGGGATTGATGTTCTCACAGATTTCTGCTGTAAAATAATTTTCATTCTCATTTTTCCTTTCAATATATTTATCTTGAGTAAATTCTAGTTTTATATTATATCTGTGCTTTGTATTTGAGTGTGGTTGTTTTTTCGAATATTATAACATGATTATGTTTATATTTTTGTAGTAGTTACGAGTTGGATATACTTATTTTAATTTTAAATTATTTTGCTTTGCTCTAATTTTAAGTTCAAATAATTGTACTACGCTTTTTCTGCACAGAAATAAGTTATTTAATAAATTAATTGTAATTGTGAGAAAATCTCAGGAAATGATGAGCCTTTCCAAAGACATTGAGAACATTCATTCAGGTGTTTCAATTTCATTAATACAGTGTTACAAGATTACTAGACAAAAGGTTCAACCATCGCCTATGCTATTTCTGTCCACAAGCCGTTGGAGTGGGGGGACTGCATCGATGACGTACGCTGAATCACAACTTCAGTCCAAATGCCCCAGTCCAGCATGTGCTCAGTGCAAATTATGATTGCTATTCATCGGTTTATGATTGCAATTCATCGGTTTTATCGAGAAGAAGAAGAAGAAGCCCTAGAATATGTTGCAGGATATTTTTATTTTATAAAGAGACTTTTTTTTATTTTTATTCATAAAGAGACTGATGCCCAGTTCAAAGAATCTATGTACTTCAACAGTGATTGGATTGAATCTCTGAGTAGAAGGGGGTTTAACATGTCCTACTGATGAATTTTCGAGAATAATACATCAAGCGAATGACATATTCATGAGGATTCATGGGAATACAGTTTCAAACAACAGTAGGATGATTAAAAGCTATTTAAAAATTCTAAAGAAAACATTCCCCCAAGTGAATGACAGAAGAAATTTGCTCGTACGAGAACATTAAATTAGACTTAATCACATGAATGAGAAACAAAGAATGGAAAGTGAAGAACGAAGAAACAAGAGGAAAAAAATTCAGTTTTCAAATTCATCAAAGCTTTAAATATAAATATGCAGACTTTTTTCAGATGTAGTTATGTAAATGATGAACACATTATTATTTCACGTAGGTGTAGATATCATGCTACTATCTTTTGTGCTACCGAAATCGAGTACCAGTGATCGAAATACAAGTCAAATATAATTTTACTTCTACTTAACTACTTTGTAAGTTATCAGAGTGAAATAATTCCTGTGCAACACAAAATTGAAGTGAATCAACTGACACATGCTGCCTTCCGATTGTCAGTTAATATACCATCTTATTATTACGGTAGTTTAATAATAATTGTATTTATTAGACTCAATTCACTGTGGATAAATTAATCATGAAATCATTATTCAATCAATTATATTATGATTAATCATCAATGCTTACTTCTTCGTTCTTTGTGAGTACCGTATATAATTAGGCTACTTTGAGTAAATTATGACCATGTATAGTAGCAAATCGATGGTTTGCCTTTGGTGGTTTCGCCTACGTTCCGCCGACAATATCAGGAGAACGGCTGGTCGTAGAGAAAAAATGTTCAAATGAAAAATGAAATTCATCTTTTTATCTACAACTTTCCCGCTTACAAAACTTGCCTACCATAAAAATGTAAAAATTCCTCGCTTACTAACTTTTTCATGTCACGTTTTCAGATGTGTGAAAATCTGTTTACTTTTTCTTCTCATAGGAGTTGAATAAACTTGAAATCGATATATTTAATTACACCATTAGAATCAGTGATTCATTCGCTTCAAGTACTGTGAATTTGAAAATTCTAACTCAATTCTAAGAGGGTTAAACGACGATTTATTCAAAGCAGAGTTGAGTGAACGGTATACGAAGTCAAGTTACTGTCTAGATTTTGTGATTCAAGTGACGTCACGCTGGCGTTCCCCCTCCACTTTGCGTCTTATACCAACGATGGCTTAACCTTTTGTCTAGTAATCTTGACAGTGTTAGGCTAGGCGCAGGTTAGTCAAGACAAGACATAAGATAGTCACAAGAACACACCGATTAGTCATATCGTTATGGTGAAATACCAAAATCTCATCTCTCATCTATTGTATACGGTTGTGCTTCCAGACTTTCCCTAGCATTTCTATTGCTGCTAGAATAGTTCTGAAACGAAAAACTGTACACTATACATATTTTTCAATTGTGTAAAGGGAGAATGAATCTCATTTTCATTGAGAAATGGTTCAATTTAAAAGTTGGTTGATTTCAGGAGGTGAAATTGAAAGCCGAGCAAGGTGTAGCAGGGCATGTGGCTTCAACTGGAAAACTCATCAATATTCGCGATGCGTACTCTCATCCGCTTTTCTATAATGCTATCGACCAGCAAACTGGGTTTAGAACAAGGTCGGTTGACAATTTGCATTCATTCAATTCCACTTCCAAATTGAAAACAGTTGCAAAAATATTGCCACTAGAATAAGTGCGGCTTCATTCTAAATAATTAAATTACAACAGTGACACTGTACCAATCAATAAAAACAATTAGTATTTAGAACTGGACAATGATAATGACATGATAATTTGATTAACATTACTATAGTTCACTCGGTTTATTGGTTTCTACTAGAAAACTAATCAACCTAAAGTACCGGTACCGATTATGTACAATAATGTGACAATATAATAGTATGTGTATAATGATATTGTGAGACTTGTTGGTTTGTTTAAAATGTCGTCGAATTTTACTTGAAAATTAATTAACATACAGTAGTAATTCGTGAATCCATGTGCATAGTGTCTTGCGGATTAATTTTATTTATTACAGGACTAAGGCTACAGGCAAAAGCCCAAAGACTACAGGCAAAGCCCAAACAGTCTTCATAAAAATTACCAATATAAATCAGACAATGACATATTAAATAGTACAAAGTACAGTTTCATATCAATAAAATATTAGAGATAAGCCATTCATTTGGTTAGTCTATTATTTTATTATTAGTCTATCATCTACAGGCTATCATCCATATTATCTAAATATTATTTATTCACATACATCATACTATTCATGTAAATAAATAAATATTAGACTGTCATTCATTATTTTGTTAGTCTCTGAAAATATGTTCAACATCTACATTTCCATAAATTGTTATTACAGGAATATACTGTGCTTCCCAATAATAAACAAGGACAAGGTGATTGGTGTTGTTGAGTTGTGCAACAAGAAGGATGGCTACCATTTCGATGTGTTCGACGAAGAGGTGGCCATGGCATTCAGTGTCTACTGCGGCATCAGTATCATGCACAGTCTAGTCTACAAGAAAGTACAAGACGCCCAGGCGCGAAACAAGTTATCCAACGAATTGATGATCTATCACATGAAGGTAATTAATTATAAGTGATTGTTTCACGCTTCTAATGTGAACTATATTGATATATGAATTCAAATATTGATGATCGGATTTTTTATGATGGTGGGAAAACCCTCCTCATGTCCTAGGATTCTTTGTAGGTGATGAAAAGGTCGATTATGAGAGAATAATGAGAAAATTGGTGATCACATTAACATACTAGAAGTCAAGTGATTAGGTCATCTATTATACATAATCTATGTAAATGATATAGGCTATAATGTAGTTAGGAGTTCTGCAAATTTTCCGACTCAAGGGTACATTTCAGTAATGATCTATCACATGAAGGTAAATTAATTATAAGTGATTGTTTTACGCTTCTTATGTGAACTATATTGATATATGAATTCAAATATTGATGATCGGATTTTTTATGATGGTGGGAAAACCCTAAACATGTTCTAGGATTCTTTGTAGGTGATGAAAAGGTCGATTATGAGAGAATAATGAGAAAATTGGTGATCACATTAACATACTAGAAGTCAAGTGATTAGGTCATCTATTACATAATCTATGTAAATGATATAGGCTCAGTGGCGGCCCTATATGAAGGCGAAAAGGGCGGCGCCTGGGGCCCCGCGTTTTTCAGGGGCCCCGCACAGCCGTGAACCATGGCTTGGAAAATGAAATAATGCCAGTTTAGGTTTATTTCAGGTCTTAAGAGAGCCCCGCTATTGAACTTTGCCTTGGGCCCCGCAATTTCTAAAGCCACCACTGTATAGGCTATAATGTAGTTAGGAGTTCTGCAAATTTTCCGACTCAAGGGTACATTTCATTAATGTGAACAATATTAGGCATGTTTAGTGGATTGAAGCATAGAAAATTGTTTCTTACTTTATTATCTGTGTTTGAGATGAAATGTAAAAAAAGCTGGTAATAAGTGCTACCTACAAGTCTCTATGAGCGCTTGCAATGCAACCAGATGTCTTTGTGAGTGGGTCCTGAAATCGAAAAATTGAATTTCCGTGTTCAGGAGAAACCTTTTAAATAGTAAAAGATTAAAACTATGTTTGTTTTTTCTCAAGTTCCCAAGCTTATGCTAAATTTACAATGGAAGTCGCTCATCTAAACGTTACTATAGCACTATCTCAACTATCAATGAGTTGTTTAATGTGTGTCTATCAATTTACATTAATTGAAGTTGTCAAACACAGTTGCATGTAATAAGCTGGTAATAAAAGCTTGCTACAAGTCTCTATGAGCGCTCATCTAAATATTTACAAGACATAGAAAATAGTAATAGTAATCAAGTTAATGTCAAGAACGTCAAATTTACTCATTGAACGTTAAATAAGGTTGTACTTTAGAGCATCTTTTGAAAATCGCATACCAGTCAGTTACTTGTTTTTGACAAATATTCAGTTGATATTTTCTGTAAAATTCATATTAACCAAATGCTATATTTTCTTCAAGTTGCTAAGTGTTTGATATTGATAACCATATGAATTATAAGAAAGTATAAGCCTCCTTTATTTTTTTCTTTTAGTTCTTCATGAAATAATGATATGCTTTGGTATCTTATTCAAACTTGAACTTATTCTCCATGCTAAAATATATTTTCGGTGTAAAACAATAATACTGTAATTATATAATAATCAACAGTAAACAATATATTTTCGGTAATTTGGCGAATTTTTTGAGGTCGATAATCATAATTCTTTAGTATTAGGTCTATTTTACAGTATTAAAATTTTTCATGAAATGATAGTCGTGCGGTGAAATTGTATTGAACCCTGAATTTATGTTTCAGGTTGCTGATGAAGACGTAGAACAGCTGACCAATTGTCGTGAAGATCATATTCTAGGATTTCCTGAATTCTTCGATTTTTCTTTTCCTACCCGAACAATTCCTAGGAAAGTGACAGTCCATATTGCATTTCAGATGTTTGAAGTTCTAGGGTTTGTGAAGCGATTTCAAATCGACAGAGACCATCTTGCTAAGTAAGTAGAGTATCACATCATGATTTTGTTAGGTGTCGTCTTGTACATTATTATTTAATACATTTTTTAAAACAAATTTCTCAAGGTTCAGCATTTTCTAAAAAGTTTATATGACGAGGCAGAAGTTACTTGATTTATTTTACAAGTTGATGTAGACTTATTATTTTTATAACAATCAGTTTCCACATTCGATAGTTTACCCCTCTTTTACTAATATGTAGTGTTTTCTACTCATAATGCAATATTGTTAACTATTTTTTCTCTATTGTAATAGATGATAGTATATTATATTGTAATAATGTAATATTATTAACTATTTTTTCTCTATTGTAATAGGTAATAGTATATTATATTGTAATAGGTATTTTCTTTTTACTTTTTATACACCGATAAGCTAATTTTTCCAATGGAAACTCATTTATCATCAGTTCTTATTCAGAATTCTCCAAATTAGACGTTTTGGACTCATGTGCTTTTCATCCTATGAGTTAACTATACTTGCTTGAATAAATAAACAAATTTACAACCGCTACTCCAATACAGATCAACTGTTCTTCATTATTCAATTACTCTTGCTTTATTTACTTACTCAATTAATTAGTCACTTTATTGTACCAACATATTTTTTCCACTTACCTTACTTCTCACTACTCAAATGTCACTTACTTTTTAAGGGAGATTCACACATAAGCTCTAGGCACAGACAACAGTTAGTATAGTTAGTTAGTATATAACAACAGTTAGTATATACAACAGTTGTATAGTTAGTCATTATGTATTACATATAATATTAGGCTATTACGATTTACTCACTCACTTTCGTACTCTACTTTCTTTTCTCATTTCTAACTTACTTATGGTGATTATTTTTTACATTTCACATAATATAATGATTGTCTTATGAGATTGGGCTTTGTTGGCAGGTTCCTGTTGTACATACAGAGAGGCTACAGAGACACGCCCTATCACAACTGGGATCACGCCTTCTCTGTCTTCCACCTTCTTTGCCTTCTTCTCAGCAATTTGAAGCTGATAGAAAACGGTCATCTGACGTAAGTCAAACAATATCTCACTAGTGAATAAGACGACTTGAAGATGTCAATATATTTCATACGTAATAATATTTAGTCTTACTGATTTTTTTATCTGTCTACAAGTACTTTTAACTCAAGTATGCTATTTTTCTTTTCAATATTGTATTATACAAAATTATAGCTCACGATCAGACGATAGTCTTGTAAGGTAATTGATTTTCATTTACAGTAGTTATTAATCTATGTTATTTTGTAAGTATTTAAAAGTAGTAGAGCTGCTGTTAAAACTATAGTGAGAGCTGCTAAACTTATCAATTTGAAGAATATTAAATTATTAGAAAAACATTGCTCATTAGTCTTCTTAGACTAGATTGCAATACTGTATTAGATGAGGAAAAAATATACAGTATGTTACTGTATTTCTTTGGAGAGGGCTGCTGTAAAACGTGTATGTATTTGAAGTCAATAAAATTTCATTTGATTTGTGAGAATGAATTACAAAATTATAGCTCACGATCAGACGATAGTCTTGTAAGCTAATTAATTTTCATTTACAGTAGTTATTAATCTATGTTATAATTTGTAAGTATTTAAAAGTAGTAGAGCTGCTGTTAAAACTAGTGAGAGCTGCTAAACTTATCAATTTGAAGAATATTAGATTAGAAGAAAAACAAGTTTATGTATTTGAAGTCAATAAAATTTCATTTGATTTGTGAGAATGAATTCCCACTTTCCTTGACAAATTTTGTTGAATTGTCTTTAAATAAATAATTTGAACACAATATAGGAATCAACGGGATTTTGATCATTTTACATGTGTGAATATGCCAGTAACTACAATCAGATTCATTTAATTTGACGCTTGGCATTAGATAGATAGATAGGTAGAGAGATATTATTTCTTGCCGTTGCTGATTACCGTATAATACGATGGCAAATGAATAATATATCTCTATCTATCTAATGCCAAGCGTCAAATTGAATGAATATACCTATAAGCGTGTAGAGTGGTAGGGGGACACATGCAGTTTGCATAGTAAGGTGTTGCAGGTGATGTACGCAGGTGGGTGCAGGGCCTGGCGTTGGTGGTGTCAGGGGTGTGTCACGACATCGATCACCGCGGCACCAACAACCAGTTCCAGATGGCATCCGGAACCATACTGGCCAGTCTATACAGCTCTGAGGGCTCTGTCATGGAGGTAGGCACCACATCACTACATCACTTATCTTGGTTCTTTCCTGTTATAGGACACGTCTACTCATCTAGAGATATCAATAGTCGATATCGAGCTTCAAAAGTATCGATACTCATCGATATGAGAAAAATATAGGTTATTAACATTACCTATAGGTTAACATAACCTTATTGGTTATTATAGGTCATCGATATCGACTATCGATATCTCTAGATGAGTAGACGTGTCCTATAACAGGAAAGTACCCTTATCTTATCAATTTTATTCATTAACTTACCGAGTGTCCCTTCTTAAAAGATGCTCCGTTACTTAACAGTTTATACAGAGTGGCGCAAACAGAACGCATGGATTTGAGTAGGGTAGTATCAGTGGAGAGGAGCTGTCTATGACCGCCGAGCGACACCATTTTGTAGGTTAAATTATCCAGTTTTATTAGCAATGGCAAAATTGACCTTGCAATATTCCGTATTTGCTGTTGAACAGTATGCAATAGCTTTGCTGAATATGCAATAGCAATGTTCGCTTGTCATTGAATTTACACACTAACCCCGGTCGTACACCGGAGCAATAAGCAATAAGCAACTAGCAACATATGGATCATATGATTGTCCACTCTATACAAACCAATAGTTCAATGCACACTGAAACAGCTTCTTTAGGTGTGCATTGGACTATTTGTTTCTATAGAGTAGACGATCATATGATCCAAATGTTGCTAATTGCCTATTGCTTATTGCTCCGGTGTACGAGCTGCCTAAGTAAGTAATTATTGCTTTTAAAGAAAGGAAGATAATTTGAATTGAAATTTATTGTGATTGTTTTGCAGAGGCATCACGTCTCACAAACCATGTGCATCCTAAACACTGAAGATTGCAATATAGTCAGTCATCTGAATGAACAGGAGTACAAGTCGTTCATTGATCTCGTTTCACGTCTAATCATAGGTAAGTCCCTAGTGAACTTAACATTTGATTACTGTAGTTTCAACTTTTAGCAAAAATAGTTGCAGCTTGTATTGAGCAAAAATTTGTAGACTGCAAACCAATTAAAACACGATACAACATTCAGATTTTCAGTCTTCATCGTTCTAATCATAAGATAGTATAACATGTCAAACTAATTAGTCACAAAGTTTTAGAATTTTGTGCAACAGTTACAAGATTATATAATTTTTTCCCTAGTATAATGTCAGTAATTTTTTGTGACTGTAATAACGGTTATTCTTGATAAATTAGTAAATGGACCAGTAATTGCTTATCGTTATTATTTTAAAATATGTGAATATTATATTATAGCTAGCAGCTTTATTAAACAAATGCATTGATTGAAATGGTGTGCCGAATGCAACTCTTCTCATTTTTACTTATTTCTGTAGCATATTATTCACATGACTACTGTCATGTTTCATGCTGCCATTCCAAATATCTCCTCTGCATATTTGTCATATTTTATAATGTTATCATGTTCCTCGCTCTCCTATTTACATATTCTCATTTCGAATATCTCAAATTATTAATACTTATTGCTTATTTATTCATTCAATCACCCATATTTTGAAATTATTCAAAGCATAAAATTTCTTTGTACTACTTGTTTTTCATGCTAAAAATTTTCACTTTGTTTTGAAAATTTTATTTTTTATGAATAAACTTTGATTTCATTTATCATTCGTTTGCAATTTCAATACTTTCTTTTGCAATTCCTTATTAATTTTACACTCAAGTCATATACATTTACTATAGGCTACACAAAATACATTTTCTTATAAATTTTCACTGTGTGTATTGTATATGATTTTTCTTATTAAACTTTGATTTGATTTATCATTCGTTTGCATTTGTTGGGCAGCTACAGACTTGTCCAATCACTTTCGAGTTATCGAAAGCCAAGGAGCAATGGCCAGAAACGGCTATGATCCGTCCAATGGCCAACATAGGGAACTGCTGCTTCACCTTTTAATGACATGCGGCGATCTCTGTGATCAGATCAAGCCTTGGGAGGCTTGTCATAAAGTGACTGTAAGTGAGATTCAATCTACTCTTCATTTTTGTAATTCTGTACATGTGTTAGAATAGGATATGTTTTCATTTTAATAAGTTTAATTACATAATGAAATATCTTTAAATTCTTGATAAAATGGAATTCATTCAAACAATAGCACCTTGTTAAATCGGTCCTTCTGCTAGAATCCGACAAGCATAATATCTTTCAATTCTTGATAAAATAGAATTCATTCAAACAATAGCACCTTGATAAAGCAGTCCTTCTGCTAGAATCCGACCAGCATAATATAGCTACGCGTTATCATAGACAGTTATTATTATAACTTTAGTTATTATAGCTTTCAGCTTGAATTAATATAACTGCATACCATAAATAAATAACTGCTTGTCGGTAGTGAAGTCAAAATTGAAATTGTACACGTCACAGTTCGTAACAAATTATAGATCGAAAGATTCAACTGAATCCATCAGTTCATTCTGACTCAATTTCAAAATTATGATGAATTTAGCAGGCTGTGATTTCCACAGTTTTATAGAGACATCTCTATAACAGAGACACATCTATAGTTATAGTTATAGTTATATCTATAGTGTATAGTTATAGAGACATCTCCATAACAGATACACATAGAGACATCTCTAAAACAATTCTCTACGATTTTGTCATTTTTAGGAGCTAGTATACAAAGAGTTCTTCGGTCAGGGTGATTTGGAGAAGGCGATGGGAGTATCGCCTAATGAAATGATGGATAGGGAGAAAGCCAAAATTCCGCAACTACAGATACAGTTCATTGATACTGTAGCTCTTCCTGTTTATAGGTAAAGTGTAAAAATTGTTCTATTTCTCAGAACATTTCAAGTTCTAAAATTATATATTTGTTATGTATTAACAAATACATTTATATTCATATTTCCAATATCTATATATTTTGTTATGTTGTTTAACCATTCTTTCTTCTGCTGATAAAAGTATACAGATTAAAAAATATATTTAGAAAAGAAGAAAAGATTTTTTACTTGGAAGTTTTTTAAAATCAATTTAGTAAAATTTTGTTTGTTATTTAATGAGTCATTGGAAAGTTTCTAGCTTACCATAAATTAATGTAAATCAAAGGAATCATTATGTATTGCAATTATTCAATTGCTATTTAACTCATACTGTAATTACCAATAAACAAAGATCCTAATAGTGCTATAAAACATCTGAAAACTTCCGCCATTCTGCAAATATTGATAACAGAATTATTGTTCTGCTGCACTGCTAATTATTGTCCTGAATTATATTCTTGAAATATTATTCACAATTCAATGATTATCCCTTTTGAAATTAGATACATATCATAAACCCAAAGTTCCCTATCAAAATGTATTCTGTTTTGGTAGTTTTCAAGTGGCATATATTTCCAGCTTCAACCCTACCTACTTGGAATAGGCCTATAGGCTACATCAGAAGAATGGATATCATTATTCAATCGGTCATTATTTTACGGTACTCGCATATCTTCCCGGGCTTGGCAAGCCTCGCCTAGGAACTAATGCTTGTACCATAAACACCTTCCGGTCTTCTAGCGTAATATTCTATTATCATCCCAGGACCATCATATACAACATAAGAAAAGAATGCGACTACCCCATTTCATGCAAGGTGGACCCCACTTTTGGTGACAATTTTACTGTATCTCGATATATTATGTTGCAGAATTTTGACCGAGCTGTATCCAGAGCAGACGCAGCATTGCCTGAAAATGATCGAGTCGAACCGAGAACATTGGGAAGGTATGCAGACCAGCTTTCTAGAGCATTTACAAGGAGGTTGTTCATCAATGGACATTCTGAAAGACGTTTGCAATAAATAGGTTCTTCATAGGTCTAGGCCTACATGATATAATTTATTTGATACGAACCAGTTGAATATCCAATCTAGCCGTAGAGACTACGTACTGATACCTTAGTTCAAGAGCCAGCAAACAACTTTCTAGTATACTCTTTCCTTGTATTTTATTGTAAACTCTGTGTTCAATATCCAGTACAGTATTCCCCTCATATTTGTTAGTTTAGTATTGAGAATATTCCTTGTTTAGATAGACATTTAGTTGAAAAAGACGTATTTATGCTAATAAGTAAGTTGAGGCTCTAATGTGTGTCCCCTGTATTTGTTGCTCCTTTGTATTCATGCGCATTTTTCGTTCATTTTTACAGGAAACTGCTGAGTTTGCTAACAGCAATTCTTGTTGCTGGAATTTTTAAACCAAATTGTACGGACAACTTGTACACACAATGCAAGGAATATTTGGTTTTAATTATCAACAAATTCAGTATCTTTTAAAAGCTGATTTTAGTAAAGCATTGAATTTCTGTGGAAAAATTATATAATATACAGTACTTATAGGTTCGGGGGCCATTTTTAAAGTGAGTTAGTATCTTGTTGATTAGTATTATTATGAAAGGGTAGAAAACAATAAGATTTGTGCATGAACGTGTTTAACTCATCCCCTATTCAGCAAACTCATAAACTTCCACGAGTTTCTTAAATTTCTTAGAATATTTCATAAATTATTGTGCGTTCTACTTCACAAAGGTGCATATAGATTTAGGTAGAGAATGATGTGTAAAATGTAGGTTAAGTTATGTGTACGGGTTCTAAGTTTGCATGTTCGTTTTATGAGTGAAGTTATTCACAATATTGTTATTTTTCAAATATGAATTTCACGAGGGAGGATTCCAAAAGTTTTACATCACAATAATAAAGCTTCATGTTGTTTTAGTTGAAAGTTTATTCAAGTTATATACTATACCTCTTATTACAAATACATTACCATTCAATTCATGTGGAGCTATAAATAGAATTATTGAAAGCTCTATAAATTGGAGTTAATTCCAAACTACATCATGACGACTGTATTGAATAACATAATTCAATTGTTATACTGTATCAAACAGAGCTTCATGTTATTTTGATCGAGATTTTATCAAATTTATAGTTATATTGTGACTGTATTGAATGAAAGAATTCAATAATACAACTGTAAAACAATAAAGCTTCGTGTTATTTTAATTTATAGTTTATCAAGGTTATATAGTTTTCTAGTTTCTTATAGTATAGACATGATTGTAATGGATAATTTACGGTACTCTAAATCTAGAGCAAAGTATAGCAGGATTCTTTTAAATTGTCAGAAAACAGGTGATTGATGTACGTTCGTTTACTAACGTTGAATCAGCTGTTTTCTGAAAAGTTAAAATAATCCTGCTATACTGTATTATTATTTTCCTAACGTTTATCCTAAGAAAATATGGATTGTGAAGATTAGAACAGATTATGAATTTGATGTTTTCAAATGTGAGTGTGTGATGATTTATGTGTTTTTTAGATGTTCTAAGGAAGGTTCCAATAATTTATTAAGCTTCATGATATTTCAATCAAAATTTTATTCTAGTTATTATCGATTTTAGTTATAGATGTAGGCCTATTATGTAAGATATTTTCTATTCATAAAGCAGATCGTATATCGTATTTGAATGAGCAACTTTGAAAAGCACAATTTAGAGCATAATTTTTATCGTTGATTGTAATATTATTTTGATAGATAATATCAAACACTCATGATGGAATATATACAAGTCTCTACAATTCACAAAAAAAATGTTGAGACTGACACAAATTGTCAAGAATGAATGACGCAATCAACGTTTAGACTTTGAATAAGTATTTAAATTTCTATATCGGTTGAAGAGAGCTGGATGATATATAATAAATTACAGTAGTTATTCATGGAAAAGAGAATGATGATAAATTTAGATTTACTGTTATTTGTTACATTCCACAGGGATATCACTCATGAAAAAAGTCCTATTCTTCTGTGTATTATTTTGTGTTCATAATACATAAATAGAATAACTTTTAAGATTTAGATGAAATTGTTAAATTATCTTCCCGTGTTCTCTTCTGTCTTATAGAATCTGTGAATGATGTGAATTTGAATGTTGAGAAATTCTTTGTAATTTTATGAATGATTGAAACATTGACTGTAATGTTCAAAAATAAACTACTTATTGTTGATTTTCAGAACTCTGTTTTTATTTTGTGAATTCTCCTGCTCCTAGATTAACAGTTGCAATCTGCCATTCTCTAGATTAACTTATCCTGGTCCTAGATTATTAAGTTAATCTAGGACCTTAGTTAGTAGACTTATGATACGGCGAATATTTGAAGAGGGAATGCCAGATCATGCTTGAATCGAACGACTGTAAGAGAACAGCATTCTTATAAATTCCTGAGATTTTTGATGAAGTAGTCTTGATATTGTAGAACGTCTTAATTGAAAATAATTAGAAATGAGACTTAACTTTACGATTAGGCTTATAACTTAATGCTGTTTAGCTCTTGGTGTATATCTTAAATGACGTGTACGTTTTAGAACCCTAACAAGAAACAGACTTTTTGTAAACTTTATTGTCTACAATAATCTGCATTAGTTTACAATCCATTAGTAGTTTATTAATGCTTAAATCTTGTAAATAAAAGTGTAGCTCTTAAATCAATAGAATAAGTACTAATAACTCCAAATTCGATAACTTGACACCTAGCTTCTCAGTATCCTAATCTATTAGTTGAAATCCTTTTGATTATTGTATATTTTCAGCTGCTTTTTTGAGTTCCTATCCACAACATAAGTAATATCGTAAAGATTGTGAGTATTTTGTCATTCAGTAACGTGTAAAAATGTATGCTCAATATTTACTATTCTGCTAACAGAATTTATGGTACATTCATCTCAGCTTTCTTGTCTCTTTTATTTATTATTAATATAAAATTTGACCTGATTGACATTTTTGTTAGTTGTTTTCCTCATAACTTCTTATTTTACTTTACTGTGTGGATCTGCTCAAATTTTTCGTTTCAAACCCTATTAAAAATATAATGCAGTCAATTACTATCAATGCAGTCTACTATCAATGAAAAGATTATGCTTCTACTTTCTAGAATACTCTATGAAATTAAAACCAGTTTAATTCCAATTCCAAGAATTCATTAACAGATCTTTATTCCAAAATTTAATTAAAAATAAAAATGCATGGTTATTGTAAGACTGCTCACAATATTTATTCACTTCAAAGTATGTACTGATAACAAACTTCATAGAATTATTTTTCTTATTACTGAAAATTCCCAATGCTCCAAATCCAGGGTACTTGAGAGGTATATACTTTCTCAACATTGAAATTTAGAACCGACCTCTTAATATTTTAGTTTCAATCTACAATAAGCAGGCTACAGATATAAAATTGTGAACAATGTAGATCAAGAATGTGTCCATAAAACATATTCCTTAGATTATTATTTCCTTTAAGAATCTATTGTCTGATTCAAATAAATTTTTAATCCATCATATTATTCTTTTTCCAGAATTCCTATCTCAAAGGACTTCATCTGCAACAGTCAACCATTAAAATGAATTCAATACCTGATATATCTTTACTATTTTCCCCATTTCCATGTAATTGTAATAATAAATTTCTTTTTAAAATGCTAATGGCCACTATTCACTATTTTTAGTACCTCTAATAGTCTTTTTCATTTATATGAAAAAATACCACGTCAAATTCACAACACAACTGAACTTAATAATTGGTTGAATGAATGGGTCAATAGGCCTACTGATTTGTGGTTCAGAAAAATGACTTGAAATTCGTTATTTCCACAGAATTTTTTAAAAACATTTTGTGAGAGGACTACTCATGAAATATGACATATCAAAAATTTCAAATTCAAATCAATATCTTTATTGCCATAAAACAAAGCACATAGGCCTATTTAAAAAAATATATATTGTTTAAGAAGTACAGTGGCGTGCACTGAAATTCTATAAGCATATAATAACTAGGCCTATAATTTTAAATATAAATTTCACATACACAAATATGTGATTCCTACGGTATTTATGGAGTGAAATAGAATAACAAACTGTATTATCAACAGATATTATTGATACGATTTCTTCATCGATCAATTAATTCCAATTCTATACCCTTTTTCCAGTAGGTACCCGAGAAGGCTACTCATCAGAAGGTGAGGGTCCAAACCCCAACCAATTTATTCCTATTCATCTACCAATATAGGTACCGAGTACCGTAAAATAATGAAAAGTGATATGACAAAAAAAGAAAATACTACCATGCCGGTATAGTACCTATTTTCTTTATTAAGCAGGGGTATGAAACATCTCAACATCACTCCCATATTTTATGACAGAGTTTGAATATACTTAATTGAGTACGGTATTTAAAATTTGAAAAATATTCTATTTTTGAGGTATTGGAATCGAGTAGGCTTCAGTACAAAAATATTTGAATGTACTAGGCCTATCCTATCACATTTCTTATCACTCAATGTGAATCTTTCCTTGGTTCATAATGATCAAGTTGAAACAATTGTTTCAACTTCATATTAGCGTAGATAAAGGAATATAATCTCAGTCGTATATTATAGCTATAGAAAAAATTACAGCTTTATCAAAAATAGCACTAATCTTTTCATGTATAGCTACATGACATGACATAGCTACATGTATAGCTACAATAACTCCATTTTTATGCAGGGGCGGATTAAGGTCTGTGTTTTGGGGGGGGCGGTTTAGGAAGGTCAGTTCCGGGGGGTCTGGGGGTATTACCCCCCCCCCCAGACATGGGGGGGGGTCCGGGGGGCCTTCCCCGGAAAAATTTTGAACAATATTAAGAGTGAAAAACCGAAAATCTAGGCTCTTATTATTATTATAATGTTGATAAGAAATAGAAGTACAGTTTCTGTATTAGGCCTACACCTGTTGAAAAAGGAAGTTATAAAAATATTAACAATAAGCCGAGTATTTGAATGAATTCATTCTCTTCTTTGCTTCTAATGAATGCTAATAAACTGTTGTAACTATCAAATTTCAGCCCTTCCGCATTCATAGCTAATAAACAACAGCATATCCCCCTTTAAACTACCTGTAGTTTAAAGGAGGGGGCTATGACAACAGAGTTCGAGTTGCCAACACTGCCAACTGCCAATACCTTACTCGTCCGTCAACCTACAGTAACCGTGACGTCATACCTTATTCGTCCGTCAACTCACAGTAACCGTGACGTCATACATCACGTGACACTCTTGACGGACGTCTAAGCGGCGTACGGTTGACGGACGCGTAGCCACTACGTAAAATAAATCTGTTGATACTCAATTGCTTCTGTTTAGGTCTACACAAAATGATTCTGAGCATTTTATTGTGTAGACTAGCAAATAAAAATACCCTTTTGTAGTATATGCTTCCTGGCTCACATCACCCAAATTTTGATTTGTGCCCCCCCCCCAAATTCATGGTCTACGCTACGCCAATGTCAACTTATACACTTTTTATTGAGTTAAATATCAAAATTTGGAGTGAAACAACCATTCTTCAGATCTCTCTACAAATTATTAGGTAGCCTAGGTCTACTATTTTTCACTATTATCAAATTAATATTTATTAGGTAAACTTAATACTACTGTTATTTCAGACCGTAGTTTAATTTTTATCAATTGAAAAAATGGTCCGTATGAGTTTCGTTTTGAGCCCCTCTTCACCCGCGCACAACTAAAAATCTACGGAATTCAAAGATTTTTGAAATAGTCAATATTTATTTGAAATTCCCGGTTGATACAAATATCGATCATACTGTATCAACCAGGGACCTGACATCTGAGGGACTGGAAGTAAGAGAAATAAGGGGTGTAGGATGACTTTAGTTTCCGGACGGACTTTTAGCGGTGTATTTGAAAACATCGTAAATTGATAATAATTACAACTGATTCTGATTGAATAGCGGATGGTTCAAAAGCTTGATTCACGCATAACAATATTAGATCAATGATATTGAAGAATAATCCGAAAGTTTGATACACGCGTAACGATATTAGAAGTTAACCATTATTAGTGAATTAGTGAATAACCATTCTAACCTGTAGTAGAGAATCACACCTACTTCTACTCAAACCAACCCAAAAAAACAAAGAATCTAACAAAATTTTATATTTGCCGTAAATATCAACCATATTCTCTCAACAGTTTTGATTTTTATACCGAAAAAAATATACCATAAACTTTTAAAGTTTAGTCTTTATGAAATGAAACTTAACCCAAAAGCTCTGAATTCAAATACAGCGCCAAAACTCCGTCCGGAAACTAGAGACTCAGCCTACACCCCTTTTTAACATGGGGAAGATACAATATTTCCACTCCGTCTATGACAGCCCCCTGGTATCAACAGCTGACAAACGATTCGAAGTATTTTGAATGACTGACTACTGAATTGGTTTTTGAATTATTACAATAAGGAAATTCGTTATTAAAAATATTATTATTTCAAATAAATATATTATTATATCGATTGTTGAATGTTTTATCCGAATAATATTTTGGCATCAATATTTAATCAGCTGACTCTTTAGTGTCAGCCAGTGACATCTCTGAAAGACATGTTCACGTTCACGTTTCTGCTTTACTTCATTTCTGCTTCGTAACCGGTAGTGTAAACAGCGGTCGAATTTATTTTCTCAATATTCGAAATATGAGTGCTTTCAACTACAGTCTACTTTTAAATCAATACAGTGAAGCTTACAATTATATCCAGTGTTCAACTACATAATTTGGTGGTTAAATGAAGTAATTATACTACAGTTTGAGTTGTAAAGTTTTGGATACCGGCCTTTCTAGTATTAAGGTGAGTTGATATTTTTTTCTTAAAGTGAATAATTGAAGTTTTAAATATTTTCTAATCAGTTGAACTATTTAAAAGTTTCAAATTTTCTTACATTTAAGTATGGTTGATATTTGAAGTCTACTACTTCACAAATTGGTTGAAATTTTTGAAACCGATATGAGTCGTCATTCTCATCATAATTATTATTCGAAACTTTAATATTAATTTACTGTTAGTTGATTTGATATTGATTTAAAATCTCGGTATATTCCGTTCATTGATATATGTAGTTTTCACAAATAGTTTTTATAAAATTTATCCAGCCATTTTCCTATACTAGATCTAACAATTTATTCAATAATTCCTATACTTTATTTTATTCAATCAATTCAAAGTAAAGCAGGTTTTTACTTGGTTCAATTATTTCAAACTCTACTCTTCATCTCAGGAGATATTAATTTTATAATTCATAAGTGCTTGTTTTTCGAAGTTTTGTCATCCTCATAAACTCATTGGATGAGTATGCTTAAGGGTTTCATTGAGTTGTGAATATTATTATTTAAATGCAAGTGAAAACCATAAATTTATTCATGTATAGCAATAATTAATGAAAAATTGAAAATACAAGCTAAACTCAAGTTTTTTTTTTGTTTCAACAGGATGGATTTTTGAAAAATACAAAAACAAACATGAACGAACGATTATTGAAAGGCATCAATTATTTATTGAATGGTGACCCTACTACAAAGGGAAGATGAGGATCAAGTTCTTAAGAGGACCGGCTGCGCCCTAACTTCGCCCTCCTAGGAATCAATTGAAGGCAGTCTCTCAACACATCCAATACAAATGAATGTGTGGAATCAATCAAACCAAGATGTGGATAGGTGAATCTGGTATGAGGTATCTTCTCCTTAAATTACTAGTCAAGAGTTAGGCTAGAATTATCTAACATTGTCCCATACTAGTGAGTGGGGTATAGGGGGTGGGACGTTTATGGTTGTTAGTCATGTAGCATACTCTGACACAATCCTGAGCAGTACCACGTCATCATGCTAGTTTTGCGATGAGGGTGTCTTCTGTCTTGGTCGGGCGCTTTAATAGCAGCACCGCCATGCAGTGCAGATGTAAATGTACATGTTTTCACCATCGTGCAATGATGGGATATGTGGTACTGTGCCTGTGATTGCATAGTTGGATGTGAGACAAGATAACAGCTATAAATAGGGATTGAGCTAGATAGGGGTATAGGGGGTGGGACGTTTATGGTTGTTAGTCATGTAGCATACTCTGACACAATCCTGTGCAGTACCACGTCATCATGCTAGTTTTGCGATGAGGGTGTCTTCTGTCTTGGTCGGGCGCTTTAATAGCAGCACCGCCATGCAGTGCAGATGTAAATGTACATGTTTTCACCATCGTGCAATGATGGGATATGTGGTACTGTGCCTGTGATTGCATAGTTGGATGTGAGACAAGATAACAGCCATAAATAGGGATTGAGCTAGATAGGGGTATAGGGGGTGGGACGTTTATGTTTGTTAGTCATGTAGCATACTCTGACACAATCCTGTGCAGTACCACGTCATCATGCTAGTTTTGCGATGAGGGTGTCTTCTGTCTTGGTCGGGCGCTTTAATAGCAGCACCGCCATGCAGTGCAGATGTAAATGTACATGTTTTCACCATCGTGCAATGATGGGATATGTGGTACTGTGCCTGTGTTTGCATAGTTGGATGTGAGACAAGATAACAGCCATAAATAGGGATTGAGCTAGATAGGGTGGGTCCCCGTAGGATATTTGCAGATTTCAGTCGAGTATCGTAGTGTCCTAGTCAGTGTTCTGTGTGGTAGTTCCACTGCGTTGTCACTATGATTGCGGGCTCGATTCAGCATCATTTTATGACGAGGTGGTAACTGTTACACTGTAGCCTGTTGGGATCTATTATACAGGAGACTGGGAATTGCAAGTATAAGATTGTAGTGCCTTCAGCAAAGGGGTTAGAACTTAGGAAGGGGGTACAAAAGATATTTTTGATAGCTTTTAAGCTGCATGTATATTATATAAGAGTCATTTCCAATTTAAAATTTATACTTATTCAAACATTTTTGATCATAGCATTGCCTCCAGCCTTTGCTGGTTGGCATGGGGAAGGGGGGTTCAAGCTATTATGGCTTTGGGGCTGTATTTATTCTAGCCTTTATCATAAGTATTAACTTGCATGCTTTGATACGCCAAAGGCGCAGATATTCTTGAGTTCTAACTCAAGAGTTGAATGATTTGGTACTTTTCTACACATGCTAGAAAAGAAAACTGCTTAAGGCACTCTCTCACACACGCTGAGAGGTGCAGATTCATGATTATTATTATTCTACTAATAGGATTTAAGTTAATTTAAGTTACAGACATCAATGAGAGTTAGAAACTCTTAATGAGTGATGTAAATGCAGATATTGAAATATCTGTTTATAAGTCGCTCTCCTACACACGATAGGAGAGCGCAGTAGTTTAGGGCATTCTCTCACACACGCTGAGAAGTGCTGAATCATGATAATATATTATAATTATTATTAAATTGATTAGTTCTAGTTTAAGGAATATTTCACGTATAGTACTGTTAGAAAGTTAGAAATTCTTATAGATGCTGAAAAGTGCAAATATTCTCAAGATATTGAAAAATCTTCATTTAAGACGCTCTCCTACACACGCTAGGAGAGCGCAGTAGCTTAGGGCATTCTCTCACACACGCTGAGAGGTGCAGTTATCAATTGAAATCAATATGAATATCGATTGATTTTTATTAGTCAAAAGTTATAGATTAGACCACTCCTGGCGGTTCAGGCGTGAGTACTTATAAGAGTTTAGTTATAAGTTCCAGGTCGACTACTCAACTTTAATCTTGAAAATTTACTCAATTCTTCATTTTCTAAGTGTGTTTCAGATACAGCTTCGCTTTTCCAAGGGATCCAAGGCCATGGACATTCTTTTTTTATGATATACTGTGCTTGTGCATGGATTGAATATTCTGTGTTGCATCTAGAACTGTGTGTAGTTACATGTTGGATGTTATTTATTCGCCGTCTTTGCATGTTAGATTTGGTATGGTGCATCTTGGGTAGAATTCAGAGCATATTTCACGTATTTAGCTTGATCCAATATTAAGATTCACACATAAGTGTTTTGTTTCAGGATTGTGTTTTATTAGGGTAGCCTACAGAGAGTATATATAGTCATGTATTACTATACACTCTCTGTAGGGTAGCCTATATGTATTTCATCTAATGAAAGTTTTTTGTTATAGATCACCAAGTTTAAGCATTCACTTCATTTACGCTACATTGCAATTAAAGAGTGAAGTTAATGGACTGGAGGAAGGACGTCTACTGCATATTTGTTAAAGTTGGAAGCATTGTCCACAGAATAATAATAATTTATTTATTATCATTCTGTTAATGCAATCGTATCCTCTGTTTACTGGCTTCACCAACTTATACCGTAAATTCAATTTCCACTTTAAAAATTCTTATTAATTATATTAGATCGTTTGGTAATTTTCCATTACAATTTGAAATTTTATTAGCAAAATAAACTTCCTCTTGGTTTTCTGCGGTGCAAGGAGGATGCAACTCAGGTCGACTTCATCTTCAAAAGGCATCCAAGAGGTTCTGTTCTTCTGGAGCCTTTGATGATGTTTCTTTTCTTGTTGGGTCAGGGATGGGGGGGATTGTAGAGGTCTTTTTGAACTTCGTTGTTGTAGGGGGGGGGGTTGTTTGTATAGGCTCTTGAGGTCTATGAGAGTTACTTTAAAGTATTCTCATGTAGGCTTTAACCTTCTTGTACCGCAGAAGACCCAGAGGAAGTGATGTTATTTCAAAATTTTTATTCCAAATTGGGGATACTGTTTGGTTGGCAGGAGAGAGGTGATCTGTAGCGGTACCCCATGGATTGTCTCTCGACTCCAACCCTACCGCCCTCCGTCATAGGGTGTGTAGCAAGACAACAGTATTCGCCTTAGGTCGCGTGGCCCACAAGCCTTACGTCCTCGAATGGTGATGGTCTGGCAAGGTAACACAGAAATTTATCTGTATTTCCTTTGCTGGTACTACTCCTGGTGTGGGCCGGGCAACGTATGTCATGGGTTCCCTCGGTCTGGTGACATCTTTTAACTTTGAGTTTTAAGATGTCCCCGGACGGTGGGTTAACATACAGTGACTGCGGCTAACAAGGCTATGGCAAAGTTGAGGCTCCCAAGGCTATTAGATACTTTCACCTTCTAGTAACCTTAGTAGTCTCATCTTGTCTTCTTTATTGATAGTATACTCATGGCCTATTTGAAAACTATAATCAATTGATTTTTTTATTCAAGACAGATATGAGCTGTGCATATGCAGTAGCCTAATATGTGCGAAATTTTAGTTCTTAGACCATTGTGCCACGTCCAAAAATTAAATCATTAATTTCATTCATTAATCTTTAATAATAGATAATCTTTGAATAATAGTGTTTAATTATATATTAAATTTTATTATATTATCTTTAATTTTTTTGCTAGGATGATGCCCACATAAGCTCTAAGCTTGTGCATGGGTAATGGAAGGATTATGATGGGATATGAATCTTTAATAATAATAATCTTTGATAATCTTATTTTGTTACATGAAAAAATGCAACTATCTGTTTAGAAGTTTTCTCAAACTGGAGTTACAGGGACAAATATAATGCTGTAAATATTCATTGTAAATAGTAACATGATTATTTATCAATTTTGTCAAAAGATAATTAAAAGCAAAGAAAAAATTAAATTTGAATTGTGAATATTTTTAAAATTCATTTGCTAAGCTCGCCATCCTCCATTTTGACTTGTAAAAATATGCGAACATATCTAGAACGTGTAATTGAAAAGTATGCTGCTTTTCTTTCTAGTAACCTAAGGGCCTGGTCACATACGATTGTGGTTTGCTTTACTTCACTAACAAAGCTAACTGGTTCACTTCACTTACTCGCATAGTAAATCTATATAAATCGTATGGTATAAATAGTAAGTGAAGTGAAGCAAAGCAAACCACAATCAAAGTAGCATTGTAAGTGAAGTGAAGTGAAGCAAACCACAATTGTATGTGACCAGGCTCTTAATGATAAGAAAGAAGAAGAAAAAGATGAAGAAGAAGAAGAAAGAAAGAAGGAAAGAAGAAAGGAACGAAAAGAGGAAGGGAAGAAGAAGAACAAGAAAGAAAAAGAAGAAGAAAAAAATGAAGTAGGATGTGGTGGTGGAGAAGAAGGAGGAGGAGAAGAAGATGATAAGCTAAAGAGAAAGAGACCGAGATAAACGCAGTGCATGTCAATATTCGGTTTCTCAGAAATTGTTTTCAGAGCATTGCATTGATGAGCGCCTGTTCTCAGAAAGAGACCAGCTTAATGTGAAAATACTGTTTATCTACGTCTAAACATTGTTTCAACAGTTCTTGGAAAGTTATTTGCAAATATTTTTTTCTTGTTCCTTTGAGATCATTTTACCTGTATCAGAGGTAATGAGGTCAATCACCTGTATTGAGAATAAATTTATTAATTACAACACTCATACAGCTTTATACAGAGTTTAAAGTGTTTAAGATTTCTTACTATGCAATAATCGAACATGGCTGTATCATTGTGGATGAATTCTTAGGGCTCTCATTCACTTTCAGATCTAACTGCAGGCTGGGCCTTTCACAGTCCCGGCCTGAAATTAAAACTGTAAGTGGATGAAAGCCCATATACTACTTGAATATAATAGAATGAGGTAATGAAATAATTGCTGTAATAAAATGAGGTCAGTTGAGGTGCCTTGGCAAAATAAATAGCTATTTATACAGTGGTCAATGTATTTTCCTTCTTCAATAATGCTTTTCTAGGACCTAGGAGCATAATAAATGAAATAAATAATTTATTTCATTCATTATGCATTATTATTATAAAATAAAGCGAAAATTAAATGCGAAACATTCAAAGAGAATCAAGTTCTATTCCATGACATCAAGAATATGATAGAATTACAAATTATTTATTACAGTTATAATGAATTAATATCAATTCGATGATAAATAAGAGATACATAAATCATAAAATGAGACATATCTAAGGCTAGGCGTACACCGGTTAGTCAAGACAAAAGATGAGATTAGTCACAGTACTTCACGTAGGTAGGTGCTTATGAAGCAACAAACACCGATTAGTCATTGCATCAGTGTGTGCTGCTTCATAAGCAACTATGTGAATTACTGTGACTAACGTGACTAATCTCGTCTTGTCTTATCTTGACTAACCGGTGTACGCCTAGCCTTACGTCCTGCTAGCGTTAATAGAAGCACAGATGAGAGATAATATATCTGTAGAGGTTGTATACCTTGTCTGTGAAAGAAATTGTTTAAATGGGAAACTTTTCGTAAATATTGATACACTTGTTGTCTTTAAATGGATCAAGTTTACAGTACTGCCCGAGCCTAAGCTCCGTGTCCCTGACGGCTGGAGAGGAGAGGAGAAGAGTGCTATAAAGTACACTACAAAAACATCGGTTTTCGATTACTTATTGTGTACCTGCGGGGGACACGGAGCTTAGACTCGTGTAGGTAGTATTATTAACTTATTCCATCCATAGTTGTAATATACGGCAAAGACATTCGTACTACTTAGATCTAATTAAATTGTCTTCGTATACGGTAATTGTTGTAATTTTGATTGCTGTATTAATATAATGTGTCCAATTTTGAATAATTTATATTAATATATTTGTATTTTTTTTTGAAATGGTGTGTCAATAAATGAAAAATAATTTTTCTAGGACAACACTCCTCCAGTTCATCTTGTAAATAAATTGTGTTTGATCACAAAAATCAATCACAATTATTTTCGCTGATCACAGCATACGGTACTGATCAGAATTCTAAACTCAATGTGGATTTGCTTGAGGATTTCAATAATTGGAAAGAGACTACTCATCAAGATAGAAATAAAACAATTCGTAACAAAAATCAGATATTTTAATTTTCAACAATTTTTCACAAATATATACGGTACTGCAAAGTTATTTTGATTCGATCATGTTTACAAGAACATAACATTCATACCAAATTAAAAGGTACAAGTCCAAATTAATTTCAAACAATTTTTGACATGAAAACACTACAAAACTGCTTGAACCATATTTTTCTCCACAATCAGGCAATATATAAAAGCACACAATTTTAAGTTTCGATTATCAATTTCAAACATAAAGTAGCCTACATAGTTGCTGCGGTTTGATGATTCTTAGGTTTATGGCTGGGTTTCACGATTCTAGTAGAAGTTCTACTTAGTGGAGGCAGGTTACCAGATGCCTATCTACTTACCTATAAACCAGTAACCTGCCTCCAGTAACCGGAACGTCTACTAGAATCGTGAAAACCCGCTATTTTACAGTGAGACAATCCCTATGTCTACACTTGGTTGATATTGTGTGCTAGACAACATGCTACCAATGCTTAATTAAGCATGTGCAGCACTCAAAAGTCGAACAAATGTGGAAATAGGAAATGTGCTAAAGACAAGTTAGATATCAAAAAAATTTCTACTTGTATTTACAATACTACACAGTTGCTTCCATCAGATCTTTCTGCTCACAGTGAGGCATTTGCAGGCCGAGCCTACCGGCGGTCCATACAAAATGTTCGGGAGCATTTGCTTGCAGGGTGAGCTGTGAATCGGCGTTTCGACCAAAGAACCCTTCCAGGGTGACGGCCGAGTGATGGATCATGGTGGGGATGTACATTTCGCTACCCTCCTTCAATCCTACTCCACGGCTCGCATGTACCAAAAAACCTCCTGGGACCGGCACTGCCGACGTTGAGCAGAAGCAATGCTTTCTACGTTCCTTTTTAAAATATAACCATTTAAATCCTCATTTTTGTTACAAAATAATACTAATGTATCTCTACTCTAATAATAATAAAACTACTGAAACTATAATCCTATACATATTAGTTTTTGATAAGTAATTGTAAAGCAAAATTTTCAATCTCTGTAGCGGACGGGGGGGCGGTCGCCCCTCCGCCCCCCCTCTTAATCCGCCCCTGTTTTTATGTCGCTTCATATGGATGCGTGACGTAAGAATTTTTGTGCAAAACGATAGACTAGAAATGAACAATTTAAGATGAAGGACAATATAAAAACGATTTTTTAGATCTAAATATTATAGATATATAAGGTTTTATCTGTTGATTGGTGTGTATCCTTATCATCATAAAACTAAAGCTACGGATCAATCATCAAATCAAACAGTCTTTTCAATTCGGAATTATTTTGTTCTTTATGTGGATCACAAATTGATTATTCTCGTCCTTTTCACAAAACTTTTCACGACACGCATCGTGCTTATAAAGCTACATCTCTTCTCCTCTGTATATCATTAAATATAAATTGAATTCTTCACAATTGAATTGAATTCTTTACAATTCTTTAAATTGAATTATTTGGCGGCAATTCTGTATGCGAATACTCCGTTGTTTATTGGTGGTAATCCTCCAATATCAACAGCGGCATTTTCAAGTCGGATCGTTGCCTGCCCCAGTGGCGCAATCGGTTAGCGCACGGTACTTATAAGACAGTCTGTCGTGAGCTATGCCGGGGTTGTGAGTTCGAGCCTCACCTGGGGCACAATTTTTTGACAACCGTTTTTCGCTCGATTCATTTTAATCATCGTTAAAATAGTTGAACAAAGTCCATTTTTTGTGTATTGATCGTCTTTTTACCTAAAAATAATATGATTGAATAGACAAGCTCGTTAACGTTAATGGAAAGCTTTTTTCTCATTTTATGCGCTATCGAATGTTTAGCGGCTCATACAAAAATACACTTGCTTTTCATGCCGTGCTAGTTCTTAGATATTGGCTTTTTATGTGTATAAAAATAATAAACATCTTTTTTACACAGACACAGGCGTAAAAAAAGACCTACTTGTATAGTGTTTTTGATTCCCTTCAAAGAAAAGACTACCAATACGGTACCATTTATTTCGCCTACCTACCCCAAAACTAGTGAACGATTCCAGATGTCGTTTTTTATTCCTGTGTTCGCACTAAATTCTTTCATTCTTCAAAAAATTTCCCCTATCACATCGTGTTTGATTCTGTTATGGACTTAAACAATATTTCCCATTTATTCAATTTCTTATATAGGTTCTGTATTTATTTTATTAGTACCGTACCTACACAGTATCAGAACTGCATGGATTTATTTATTGATAATACTTACCTAATCATGCTGCAAAATCTGTTCTACAATATATTCAGTAAAAAACACGATTAATTGATTTTATTGAAGATTATCAAAGCATACTATATCCTAGTAAAAATAGAACAAAAATACTGAAATCATTAATGTAATATTTGATGAAATTTTGGCGTTCTAAGTTTTCAGGGCGATATAAGCTGTTTCACCAAATTTGAAGCAATGTCTTCTTTTTGTGTTTGAACTAATCTCACACATTCCCTCCAGGCAATACCAGAACAAAAATAAAATATAAAAATACATTACCTACGGTATATGTAAAAGAAGTAGAATGGTATATCCTAATAATTATTATTATAGGCCTTGGTACCAGTTTTCATTGTATTTTCGTTCAAATGGTAAAAATAATATTTCGAATATTGTTCAAAAAGATAATAAAAATTAAATTATTTTAGTTTTTTCAAGCCCAAATCATCATAATTCAGAAATTATAAAACTTACCATTATTTCTGAACTTCCTCATTTTTTGCTATTTGAATAGTTACCGTACAGTACACTTTTTCCTTTTCTCAGTAGGCTTCTCATATTCATAGACGTGGTGAGATAATCTTCTACGTTACTTGTAGGGTATTTCAGAGAAAATATAAAAATGGACTCTTATTCAAGTCATACTCTTAACTTGCCTTTATAAGTAAATTTGAATTAAAAAAAAAAAATAGTTTTTACGTTAAACAACGTAAAATTGAATATTTTTTCTAAGTTATGCACAGCGGGCAAACAAAATTATGAAATATTTAAATGGTTTACAATTCAACCATAAGACTAATGTTGATTTGTGAGGGTGAAGCCCATATAAGGTCTAGGATTGTGCGAGAGTAAGGGGAGGGTTGGTGATGAGAGATGAGTAAGTTTTAGACTACAAAAAACTTCTTTAAACTTACAAAAAACTTTTAGACTTACAACACCAAACTTGCATCTTGCAATAGTAGAATATGTATTAGTGCAAACCACAGTGCAGTTGCATACTGAACATGCCATTCTTCCAGTTGATATATCTTCCATAACTTTGTTACCTACTATACCCAATAACTGGAAATGATCATCTCTAGTACCAGTCTCTATTTTGGTCTCTCTAGTCTATGCTAGTATAGCAGAATCCATTTAACTTGTCAGAGAACAGCTGCTTTAACGTTAGTAAACGAGCGTACATCAATCAGCTGTTCTCTGACAAGTTAAATGGATCCTGCTATACTCAGAGATGGCCATGGATGATTTAGTAGATTTTTAGATAAGCTGTAGACTTCACAGTCCACATACTAAGCTTGCATGTAAAATTTTCCCAAATTAAACTGAAAGGAATTAGTTTGGTATATTTATTGAAGGGGTAAATTAGAAACGTTCAGGTAAAATATTAGGTAGAAAACATAAATAACAGCAAAATTGTTAATGATGTTAGTATGGAGGATAACATCAAGTAAATTGGAAAACACTTTCAAATAAATCAATAGTATTTATTTACAAAGAAAAAATTCCAACTCACAACAATATCAATACCATTCTGAAAAAATTATGTTTTTGTAAGATTAGTGATGAAGCAATTTTGCGACAGCAATGATACCCAAATAAGTTTATACTTATACACATAAGTTAAATAATTATAATAAAAGTGGATACTTTCATGTTAACTCCTGCAATTTCAAATGCCACACATTTTTCATAAACATTTGTTAGGAATAACGTAATCTGTAACTTATGTCTTGCCGTACATATTTTATGTACATGGCAGGCTATATATAGACCATTCTGTCTGTAATATCTCTAGTTTGTGAATGGACTTTCTGATTCTGACCAATGATTGGTATTGATTTTTCTCGATAAAACAAGACAAACAAAATGTACAATACTATACTTGTAGGCTACTTGTAATATGAAATATGATTCATTTGAAGAAAATATCCTCTCATGTTCACAGCCAATATTAGAGATAATGACGGGATGATATTTAATACAGATCAATAAAATCAATAGACGATATTGATTAATCGATCATTATTCAAGTGTAGTCCGAAATAATATCAGAATTAGTACTAGATAACAGGCTGTACTCATCACTTAATTACCTGTGTTGGATAATGTGGATTTCAACTCACTTGGCCTTCTGCCACTTTTGCTACTATCTGGTCAAGAAAGAAAATAATAATTGAAGCTGCAACTCACATTACTACAGTACGGTATTATATGATGGATGGCTATTGGAATAAATTTCTGGAATAATAATTTCCTATATCAGTAATTGGTCAGGAATCTCATGACCTTTTTCAGTACCCTAACAGAAACAATATCAGGATTGTTGGTAGGCACTTCATTCACAAAAAATCAATTTCAACAAGATGAACGCCTATGCATTCAGTAACAGTCGATTCTTACTGATAGGGTAGATGTTGTTTTCTATAACAATTTTTGCAACTTACTTAAAACAACGAAGGTCTAATTTTCACATCTATAATTCTAAAACACAATTTGAACAAAATAGTTTTTTTTTTATTAATCTTATAAGAGATTAATCTTTAAAAACATAATTCTTTTCTCATCTGATTGAAAGAACGATCCAAATCAGTCGTTGTCCAATTTCAACATTGATGCATTGACAATGTACCGTAAGTTTCCCAGTTATTTATTTTGATTTACAAGTTGTCTAAGTTGTAAAGCAATATGATTTGTGCCAGATGTACAATAGAGAACATCCTGTTACATCTTCGAATTCTAATAAATTTACAAAGCACAGTTCTCGACAATGGTCCAGGCACGGTTGTGCCTGAAAGCTACTAAACATAATAACAACAGGCACTATCAGAATGAAAGTATTAACGAAAGTACATGAGTTGACTTAAAAGCAACAGCAAACACACATCGGCAAAACCATTCACTCCTCTCACATATAAAATACTTGAAAACGTTGTACGCTTGGTTAATTTAATCAGTTCACAACTAAACAACATTGGTGGGGCGAGCTCCACTGCTGCTAGAGGGAGCCGTGCTCGATTTAGTAACTATTGATGCTACCTGAAAAATAGAACAAAAAATATACGAATTAGTGGTTTATAATGATTACAATTACTCCAGTGACAATTCAAGTCAAAGTCAAGTCAAATATGTTTTATTTTAAGTGACAATTTCTCATAAAATAAGTCATTTTACAGCCTACTACAGTAATTTTACAGCCTTGAAGGGCCAACTATAGTGCTTTTCATCCTTGAAGACAACTGGCCAGCTTGGTGCGTTATCCAATTGGAATGCCCGGCAATGTTGTCATATTGTGTGCTGTTCAATCATCTGTGCACACATGATTACTAAACCGAAATTTCAGTCTAATATCACGACTCGGTGTGTTATAGCAGGATCCTTTTAACTTGTCAGAAAACGTATGATCGACGAGCATATGATCACAATACTTAACCTACAAATGCTGAATCTCGCAGATTATTGAAAAGGTCTTTTAAAACGTTATTCTTTGCAAGGTCTTCTTTAAAAAGGTCTTTTAAGACTTTTAAGCCTTTTGATTATTGTGTCGAAATCAATGTTTAATTATTACCGGATCAGCTGATTTCTGACAAGTTAAAAGGATCCTGCTATAACTTGGATGATTTACAAATAGAGCAGATGATCAAAAATTAAACATCTGTTCATCCACTATTATAGAAGTGTGTGTATTGGCAACGTTGCAGGCGTGTGATTGGCTAGCTCGGGAAGTTGCGGGGTACTGTTTCTGTACTCATACGTCTTCAAGGATGAAAAGCACTACAGACTTGGTTAATTTCATATTAATTGAAACATCACATTACCACACATGTTTACTCTTTAATTAAAAGTGTTGATGAAACTTTTACAGATCTTTTAGGGCGTAGACTAGGTTAGTTTCATATTAATCGAAACAGCATATCAACACACATTATTTACTCTTTAATTAAAAATATTGAAACTTTTGTACATTTTTGATATTGAATGACAGACTCTAAGTAGAACCAGGAATCAACCATCATAAAATGCTGTTACAACTCACATCTCATTGGACAAAAAAATTGAGATCAATTTATGAATCATGCATAATAATACATTTTTGTAATTCATGCATTTGTATTTCGTATTCTCATTTGATAGACACAATTTTTAAATTGTCTTCAACAAAATCCACAAAGAAATTTGGATTTTTAGATGAAAATTACGGTCTTGGGATTCACGAATAAGATTTCAGATAATCAAAGGTTTACTTAATAATTCTGATATAATCATTTCAAATAACAAGATTTCTTGCTGATTGAACTTGAAATGTTGAATATTTTAAATGGAATTATTAATTTTATTCAAGCAGAAGCACTTACATTTTGTATAACTTGTTTTCTGAAGAAATCCGTTGTGAAAGAGGTCAATGACGCATCACTTCTACCGAGCTTACATTTCATATATCCAACTAGATTGGCTCCATTCAAACTAAGTGCTATACACACTAATAACTGAAAGTAAAAAAAGAACAGTTATAACACACATAATAAAGCAAAGATTATATCATTTTAATTATAAAGAATTAATACAGAAATAATTATTCCAATGAAGAGGCCATAGTGAGCTTGAATCGAGACTTTCATAACATTTGTTCAGAGTAAAATTTGTTTCAGCTAGCTTTATAAGAGATTACTCACAACGTGCAAACAAAGGATTTTGAAACAAAGAATTTCACATAGAAGAAAATTACTTTCCGAGACCTTGCCAAGATTATAGAGATTTTATTCTCTCCAGTACATGATGGACTAATGAAAGCTACTGCAATCCGCAATGAAAGTTATCTACTGATTTGTTTGAACTATGAATCCGATCACAATTTTCTTAAAAATTATATATGTTAAAAGTTAGTAGTCTTGCTTTCTTAGGCTAGGCTTACACCGGTTAGTCAAGACAAGACAAGACGAGATTAGACACGGTACTTAGTTGCTTATGAAGTGTGCGTTAAATTATAAACACACCGATTAGTCATTGCATCGTTGGGTGCTGCTTCATAAGCAGCTATGTGAATTATTATGGCTAGACGTGACTAATTTCGTCTTGTCTTGACTAACCGGTGTACGCCTAGCCTTGCATAAAAGTAATCCCTTGCAACACAATTGAAATGAAACTATTTATTCAAGACATTTTGGGAGTTAGCATAATATGCTGACAGATGAATATCCAGACAAATTTCCCTATTTCCGTCATAAACATTGTACAATCTCGGCAAAGTTACAGGGCTACTTTTATGTGCGCCACTCTGTATGATCTCCAATATCCCTTGAGGGCCAGAAGTCATCGTGAACAATGTATATATTTATTCAATAAACCAATTGATATTCATAGTGTTCTATGTTGCTTTGCTTTCAGCGCTGTGAAATTGCTTCTATGAATAATCTTGGAGCTTAAAAATCAAAAGAAAAATCCTGATGAGGAAATTTACAAATAGAATACTGTAAAAAACAATAGAAAATTAGGGTTTACTTACGAGCCATTTAAAGTTGAATCTGACTAGAGCAAGAAGGAAGAATATGACCCACATGGCTGGAGCAGCTATCAGTGCCACCCAAAATATTCGGGCTTCTCGGGCATTCACCCTGTTCTGTTGATCACCCTGGACAGGGATTATCTCTTAAATACTTATAAAATTGACATAAGAGGAAATGAGTATTAATTAAAGTATACAATAATTACGTATTGAAATAATTCAAATATATATAATGATTAATAAATTAACAAATATATAGAGAAGAACATTGTAAAATAAAATTATATAACTCATCCATCAGCTTAAATTAAACCAAAATATTGGGTAAGATTCGAACTTTGATTCCTGACAAAAACTTCGTGGAAAAATTGAAAGTGAATAGCTTCAGTAACGTGGAGCAGGAAATTTTGGAGTGTATTAAAAACTAATTCAACTGCATGAATGAATACATGGCAAGGGCGAGGCTCTACTCATCACTATTACATGACATGATATTATATGATAAACATTATTAATTTGATTGTGTTCAAAAAGAGAAATGAAAATTACGGCAGCAAGTTTACCTCCATATCATGCTGCGGTTTGAAGCATGAATTGATAAAAAATTTCAAAGGAAATGTGTATAGCTTACCTTCTATGTTTATATTTTATACATTCTCTTCATTAAAATTCAATAAAAAATTTATAGTTGACCTACAATAAAAAAAACTGAGTTTCAATTCAAATTATAAATTTTTATGATTGAAGAAATGATCTCACCTTTCTGGACTCAAACACCCAATGAGAAACTCCTTCATCATCCACATAGTTCCACCATCTTAGGCCTACCATCAGTCTACCTAGAAATTTGCAGAATGAATGAAGCAGTCACTTTTCGTTTCAAAATAGTTATAGTTTCATTGTAGATTCTTGGGTAACTGTATCAAAAATAAAGGCCTATTCGTGTCATTTTTGCTTCATTAGATTATTTGAATGAAATGCGGCATCAATTATAATAGGAAAGCAGTGATAGAGGCATGCAGCGTTGGACTAAGATGCTTGGAGGCAGATATTGAGAGAAGCTCTCACCCGCACTGGGCTATAGAGCAAAAAAAGCTGAAGATAAATAAATATGGATTTGTTGACAATCTACCAATGTTTGTTAAAATTCTTTGCCAAAAATTAACATATCCATTTCATTTTTCAACATAGCATCTAATTATTAAGAGTTCAATAAACTATAAACTGTATGCATCATTCCTTAAAAATGATCCTAAAACAATTTCAAGCCTGGGGTAAACTGAGTCACTGTTGCATTTAAGCGCAGGGTTGCTGAGTTGGTAATGCAAGTTGAATGGCAGAAAGAGGAGGAGGCTTTGATAAGATCAGCATATTAAATATCACATATGTGATGTTTTATGAGAAAATGTCTTCAAATGCCTATCTCTTTTCTCAATACATATTTAAAAGAATAATCGAGATCTGTGGTCCAGGCTAATTAATATCTTTCCTTACAAAAAATGGTGCATGGATACTCATTGTTTGTATCGCTCGTAACTGCAAGTGAAAGTTATAATAAATTTCCAACAATTTACTTACCAGTAATATTTTTCACTGTCCAAAAATCCATGGAAAGAAGTAGCACAATTATCACGAAACTTGTAATGAAGCCATCACTAAACCAACTACAAAACATGTACAAAACTATTGCAGAACATCGGAATGCTAAGTGAAAGAAAGTCACGTACGGGTGTCTGAAAACAAACAAAATTATTCATTATTAATAAAAATATCTTGTGAAAATAGGATAGGAGAAACACATTAAGATATCAGAGAATTCATTCTGAAATCATTTTTGGATCAGAATTCTCATAGTCCTCCAAAACCCATTACAATATCATTATAAAAGTTTAAAGGTCATATATGTGTAATTTGACTCAAAACAGACAAATGATCTGTGAAGTAAATGGTTCCATTTACTTGGGTTATACTAAAAACATCATCTATGCAAATAATCTTCTTTCAAAAAAATATCGAGACTGTGTTCAAACTGAAAATTAAATCTGTTATTTTAGTGAAGCCTGCTAACAGTGGTGTAGTGGAGCCGGAGCGGTCCGGAGCGTCGCTCCGGCACAGCTTTGGAAGGGGGAGCGGCGCTCCGGCTACGATTTTTTCAATCGAATTTTTTATATAGGACAAAAATAGATCTGAAATTGTTTTATTTAGAAAATATTGTTTTGTCCTTTACTAAGTAATTTTACACGTTAGTTATCGTGGTTAATCAGTTAAGGCATACGCAGCTACGATTTAGTAGTTCGTAATTGTAAGCGCAAAAGTTGAGCGAGCGACCGGTAGACGGATAGCGATGGATAGACATGATAGACATCTCAGCGGTCCGCGCCCAGCACTACCGTGTCCGTGTCACCACAACCCTCCCCCCACCACGGAAGGAGGAATAGCCACAACAATATTGTGTCCTTCTTATAGCAGGAGCCAATTAACTTGTCATAAGTCAGCTGATCCAGTAATAATTAAACAGTGATTTCGACACAATAATCAAAAGGCTTGAAAGTCTAAAGAACCTTTAAAGTCTTTAAAAGACCTTTTTAAAGAAGACCTTTCAAAGAATAACTTTTTGAAAGACCTTTTCAATAATCTGCGAGATTCAGCATTTGTAGGTTAAGTATTGTGATATTGCTCTTTGAAACAGCTGATTTCTGACAAGTTGAATTGGATTCTGCTATATCTCTCGCCTCTCCCCCTCGATTTCTCTCTAGCTCACTCGACGCTCCGATCACCCGCGCCCCGCCCGAGGAGCGGTAGCGGAGCGAGAGTGGTCTCAGCCGCCAGTGTGTTAAATAATAAAAAATATATATACTAATGTAACTTGTGGGTGTATTTTTTCACAATAATAAATTAATACTACTGAAAATGAAAACTTAGTCATTTACAATATTTGCCTAACTTACACCAGTGTTTTTTTAATTTTTGTCAGCAAGGCTTCCAACTTAAATTATAGAGTTTTTAAGGTAGATTATTATGGTTTGATACCTTAAAAACAGTTTTTAAGGTATCAAACTGTAATAAATCTACCTTAAGAAAGTCTTACCATATTTTAAAGTAAAAATTATTCTTTGGAGGAGAATGTAGGAGGCGCCTACTGTAACTACTATCACTCTAAAAGATCATTAATTAGTTTAATTATTAAACTTGTCAAAACATTTGCCAAAGGGCCTTAAAACTCACGATTTGGGTAGTAGGCTAATCTTCAAAAATTTTCCGGTAGAGGTATAGCTCCGGCACAGCTAATTTCACCACTACACCACTGCCTGCTAAAGTGGTCACCCGTCCAAACTGAGTGTGGGACACAAGTCTCTTATCTAACCCCCCAGAATTGGATACCGTAATTTCAAGTAACATTGGCTGTAACGGAACTGGTGTCCATTGTTAAGCCATTGGCTTATGAAAGAATGGATGATTCAGGAGTGTAAGGAATCTGTACTTGTACTATCTCCCTCAAGTATGATTAATAATAATTAGCATGTAGAATCAGACCTTCTTAATATAGTGATGTTATAGCATTTACTCACACAAGTTTATTCTTTGATGATATCTGACCATCCTCCTCTTCTTCGCCAAATGCTAACGTATCGTCATCTAGCAAAGGAACCTATTAAAATGATACAATTCAAGCATTAATATGTGAATAAATTAAGAGTGCTGTAAAATAGGAAGCAAAATGTATATATCGAGATCCCAGCCGATGCCGATGGATTAAGGCGTGCCGCAGGGATCTGTAATGGGCCTCCTACTCTTTCTAGTCATGATCAACGATCTTGGGCTCCTTGTTTGCGGATGACACCACAATCAATTCTAAAGGAAGGACCGTGAAACTGGCTGGCTTGCAGGTTTATAGAATTTTCAGAAGAGTCAAAAAGTGATTTAAAATAAATTCATTTTTATCTTGATTTTAAATAAAACAAGAGTGGACTGCTTGAATGAAGAAAAGACCCAGCAGCTCGTCTATGGTCTTCGCAGCCTTGCAAATTCTGCTCAACCATCTGAGGTCAAGCTCCTGGGATTTGTCATTGAGTCAAAGTTAAAGTGGGAAGGCCACATTGATGGTGTTTGCACCAGCTGTCACGGGTGATCTATTTGATGTGCAGACAGAGGATACTTCTCAGCAGAAGAGATCGGTTATGACCTATTATGCTCTTTTCCATACTCATGTTCTGGGCTGCAGTTTCATAACTGGAGAACGCTATTATCGATGTTGAAATATCGATATATCGAATGGTGATTATATAATTGGTTATACAGTGGTTAATCGGTTGGTTTGTCTAATGTTTTCAACATGGATTATAGAGTTTCCCAGTTATGAGACTGAACCCCTGTAACGTAAGGAATTCTGCTGTGGGGACATGCAGCGGGTTGCAAGAGTGTGTTAAAGGTCCAGGAGAAAGCGCTTCGAGTGATTACCTCAGCTGGACACACTGTAAACCCATCTTTGCACACCTGGGAACCCACACAGTCTTCAACCAGTATAATATGCTGTCCAGTCTGTTGCATGTCAAGGTTGCTGAGGACAGCCACGTTCTGAGGTTGGAGCTTCATGCAAATGGAACAATGAGGAGACACATCATTGGTATCCCACGTTGCAGAACAAGCAAAAAGAAGGATTTTTTCCCATCTTTGCTCTGCGCCTGTTTAATGGCCTGCCTAAAAAGGTTAGGAATCTACAGGGGAGTGTTTTTAAGTCCAAAGTTACCGTCTGGCTGAAGAATAATCCATTCGACGCAATGGAAGAATATTTTAATGCACACAAGTTCAGGTTAGTTTTGACATCGAGTAATTATCATAAGTAAATGCATATAATTAATATTTTCTTATTGATTATTGATGAGCCTAGTAAAATTTTCAATATAATGATATTTCCAAGCTTTCGACCATTTCTAGTGAGTAATTGAAATCAATGTAAATATACCGCCACATCTTAAAAACGAGACTAGGAAATACTAGTAAAAGATACAACGAAAAACATTCAGAGCATTCGAATTCGAGTAAGTACCTAGTAAAATAATTTTGCGTAATTATACTCACATTTGCAGATGCCATTACAAAGCATTATAATTGCAATCAAATTCAATTTTCATACGTAAACACTGACTCGGTGTTGCTGAATTTCTCTTGGCTAAGCAGAAGGCAGGCTGGCTGGTTTTGAAAGATGTATATAACAGCTGTGTCAACTTGACATCTTAATTCATCAACTTGAAAAATAAATTCTAGAGATGGCTGAAATTTCTCTTTATAATATTAAAAAACAAAAGATCACAACATTGAATAAACATTATCAGTTTTGTTTTGCACTTTTTTGAAATAATATTGCCCCTGTGAAACAATTTTAACAGATGATCAATTTCAATCAGCTGAAGTGTGAAGACGTCAATCTAGATCCAGACGACAAAATGTCGCGGTTGAGGTTGTGAGTTGTGTGTGTGACGAATTCGTTGAAAACGGGATGTGTTATTTTGTCGTTAATTATAATTCAATCGGTTTCAAGTTGACTTTATAATAGTGAGTCAGTCTTTTTATTTCATTAATTTTTTGTTAAATCTTTAAACATGATTCAGGGTTACAGTCCTATGGTTCAAACCCTGCTAGGAACTTTATTTACATGGGGCCTAACTGCTGCCGGTGCTGCGTTAGTAGTTGTAATTAGAGGAAAACAAGTGAGTATTGACTTGAAATTTGATAAAGATAGTGCACCATGATTTCAAGTACCTAATAATTACCCTGAAGTCTCATTAATTGAACGTAATGAATTAAATTACTGTTATTAACGGATAGTGCAATTTTTACTGCTATAGACAAAATATTTTATTGCAAACTATTATAATAAAATATTTTTGGATGGAGTAACAAGATATTGCACCATTGAATTGCAAGTACCTAATAATTACCCTGAAGTCTTATTAATTGAACGTGAATGAATTTAAATTTTGTAAAAAAGTCAAATATAAAACGTAATTATGGATAAAATAAGAAAATAAAATGAATCACAGCATCTAAATAATATTTTTTTCTAACAATTTATTTGTTAGAAAATATTCATTAGGCAATATGGATATTTTTCCACAAGAACACCCTTGATTTTTGGCTCTTGAATCAAAAAATTTACAACAAACCATGCATGATATGAAGTAGAACTCAATAACTGCGATATTGAGGACCAGCTATTTTAATCAATTTTTCTCTAGAGAATGTCATTAATTAATTTGATGTATTGATGATTGTGTTGTATCTATTACTAGCGCAAACTGCTGGACACGAGTTTAGGATTTGCCGGAGGTGTGATGATAGCAGCCTCCTACTGGTCGTTACTGGCGCCAGCCATAGAAATGGCCGAAGAATCAAAGAACTATGGAGAGGATGGCGAATATGCTGTGGTGCCAATTGCCATTGGATTCTTACTCGGCTGTCTCTTTGTCTTCATTGCCGATGTGGTCATATCGCAGTATGGACTTCACTCACCCAGCTTCATGCTGGCAGGTAATTCGAAAAATCTGATTTTGATGTATTTTTTCATCTGTAGTTTGCATGAACCTTCTCACGATCATTTCGATTATAAGACATAAAATATATGAGATAGTTTGAGGACTAACCGGCGAAAAATATTGAAGGAAGTATGAGTTCGTCAGATGTAGCTTGAGGTATCAAGAGAAAATTGATCTCGAATTTATTTTCCATTCAGAAGTACATACATAGGCAGAAAATTACAACATATTAAAATTTGGAAATTAATATTCATAGATAATATCTAATGATCTATAGTTACTGATGTAGAGCTTGAGCTATTGAAAGGAATTCGACGAAAATGAAATCACTATTCAACAGAAATCAATAGTAAATTCTAAACTTGCAATTTTAAACTTTGTAGCAAAGATTAATTGCTGGTAAACTCTACTTACTAGTACGGTAATCAAAATTTTCTGGATATTTATAAAGCTGGTGTATAAAAAAATTTTTTTTTATTTATGCTACATGAAATCTCAAGAACGTAGATAGAAGTTCTAATTCTCAAAATAAATAATCCTATTAAGCTTATGGCTGCAGTCAGACTTGACCATTACAACTATTCAATGCTTTTTGAGATTAATTGAATATAAATGACTGAAAGATCTCGGTGTGTGCTGTTCAATACTCAAAATAGTTTTGTCACTGTCCCACTATTCGCGTTTCTTGTGAACTCTCAATGACAGCATTGAAATCAGTATTTCATTTTTCCAACCCAATATCAAACAATCCTTTAATGACTATAGCTCAGTGACAGCATTAGATATGTGTTCAGAGTAATAACTTTGATCTCAATCAAAAATATTTTTTATACCGTAATATAGAAACTATCTTGAATGTTTAGAATGTCCAATACTTTTCAGTAGAAAGTCATGCTAAATCTCTTATCTTTTTGCCCGTTAACCCGTTGAAAAGTAATTGAGATTATCTCAAATTTCTTATCTTGAAAACTATGTTTTCCATTCTCATACATTACGGTACGTTTTTCCTACTCTCCTAGCTAAAACACGGTTCAAATATTTTTTTATCCCGTACTTTAGCTTGTCCAAATAACGTTAGAGCAATCTGAACTCTAGAATTAGGTGGACTCTATTTTCAATCTGCTCCAATTTATAATGTACATAACATGAGTAAGATTTCATATTACCAAAATTCGTTTCATTCTAATTCATTACTGTAGGTTTTCTGTGTGATGAATTCTAATGAAAATATCTTATACATATTCTCTGATATATGACAGAAAATGATAACAAAACAAAATTACAAAGTACTTCTATTCTTGGTTTCTCTTCTACTCAGTGAAGTAATGTTGATTAATGACTGAATTTAAAGATTAAAATTGAATTTAGATTAAAGCTTAAATTTCTCAATGCCTTGAAAGTTTTTAGACTCAATTACAGTATCTGTAAACTAATAAAAACTGCCACATTCCAGTAAGCTATCTACAAGTAAATTTGAACATGGCACTAACAAGTATGTACTCCAAAATGCATAACGTGACTTATAAATTGGCCCAACCGCTCTAATTTTATTACTTTCTATTAAATTATTATTTCAATTTGAGTTTACTGATTTCAGATGATGCCAATTAGATAAGATAGTGTCAAATTTATGAGTTATCAGTTTTCAAAGTGGAACGATTAAAATGGAATACAGAAGAAATTTTCTGAGGAAGATTTCCTGTCTAATTCTTACAATTTAAAATTAATCTTGATTCTAGTGTATTTAATTTCTCTTGTGAAAGGCTAATGATCGATAAGTGTTACGTGGTATTTTTCATTCCATTATTTTTGTTTCAAATTGCTAAATAGCACTTTTCCTCAAACTGGACGAATTGTTGCCCTAGAAATTTACTTCATTAGCTTGCATGTCCTCTCTGGGCGAATTACGGTATTTAAAAACTGTTGAGTTTGCTATTTTATTGTTCCACTTTTGTTGAATTTGACAAGTATTATTTAAAAAAATGTATATTTCTATATCCTCAACATTAAAAATCTATCATTTTGATATTCTTTTATCCACTGTTAAATCAGTCAATACTTTTAAACTCATGTTGTATGATGTAATCCCAAAACAAAATATTATGAACATTTCGAGAGGTTCGATCGAAAAATTATCATATTAAGAAAGTTTATAGAAGTGTGATAGTTAAAGTATTTTTCCAAGAGTCGAAAAAATGGCATAGTGTCAAATTATACTATTGGGCAAAATCTAAAACAACTTATACTTCCCTTGTTTCATACTTTTTCTATAAATTAAACAAAATAAAGTAATCAAACCATGGACACATTACATATAAATTCACTTGAACATGATTGGAAGCTCTTGAAATGTTCCAAGGTAACCTGGTTCGATTTTATGTATTTATTGCTATGATAGATGTTTTATTGTTATTTTTCTTTCTATTGAAAATGTTTGTGAAAAATGTGAACAGTGCATTTGAAATTCCGCTTGCAACACACACAAAATTAATTCATTGATGATTTTTTCGCATGGAGTTTTAAAGTGCTAACACACCTTAGTGCATGGTTAAACACTAATAGATAAGAATATTGCAATGGAGCCAACTCAGATTGTAAGAGGTTTATGTGAAAATGTCCAAAATCCAGTATTATTCTCGACTTTTTACAATGGATTGGCTTTATTCAGATCCATAATATTTGTGAAGATAATCTACAGTCACTCTCTTCAAGTTATTTCTACAAATATTTTTAATCCTAATTGAAACTACAATAAAACTTTTAGCTTTGGCATTTTTTTTTTGTAAAACTAGTAATTAAGTTTGTAAAGATAACAACTCTTGTATCTTTTCCGGTCAATGTATTCAACAATCTCTCATTCTTTTCAACTGTTTGTCTTTCGTCATCTTAAACAAATGTTCTAAATATTAAACTCCATTGTTCTGTCCCATGCATTTGTTGTGAGAAAATTCTCATTCATTCACTGTACTAAGTCTTTGAAGAGGAATATTTAGCTGGTGATATAAGTAACACAAGTTCATTGTAATTCATAATTTGCGTGTGAACGGGCAATTTTATGATCAGTAAAAATTTATTTTATTCAGTCTTATAAAACTAAACTCAAAAATCCGATCGAATTTAATGGCCGTAAAATTACGTCATCGCATTGTCGTCCGCTTCGTTCATTGGTTCTCGTTGCAAGGGCTCTGTTAGATGACATCATTTTACGGCGGTTAAATTCAATTGGATTTTCGTGCAACTGGCCATTAGTGTGTCTTTTGAACTCCTGAACTTTTTTATTATCTACTCTGTTATTCATATGATTTTAGCATACATCTCTGATCATATATTATTCTTTATTGAAAATATGCTACCTATTATATTCTGATTGATTTTCTTATCTTTATAATTCTTTGAATTCTTATCATTATTTTAATTTTCCTAATGTTGATTTGCCCCATCAAAACTCAATTCTACCTTCATGTTCATGATTTTAAACGCAATATACATGGGTTCTCTGGAGTGTGATAGGCTATTCGTAAATTTAATAATTTATTTACAAGAGTTACAGAACAGAGATTAAACTCCAATTACACTGTAACTATTTAAAATTTAAAAGTTGTATAGCAAAGGAAAAAGCCGGACACACATTAAATAGCACAATGTACGCAATGTGCTATTTATAGCACATAAATAGCACAGTGTACGATGTGATAAAGTCATACTTCTAATGTGTATCCGACTTTTACCTGTAATACAGGACTTCAAATTTTCATGGAATAGACCCTAATGTTTCTAATAGGTTCAGGATGCATGTTAGGATAATTTATTATGAATAGAAAAAGCTCAGTTCAAATTATACTTCACTTTTCATGGGAACCAAGTGCTATTTTCATTTCATCACTGTCCTTTTAAAGGTTGCAAGTTTAGTTTATGCTCCACTAACACCATGATAGGTTCAACGTATGCTACTAAAACAATTAGCCTGACTTGATAACAACATCTAAAACGTAGACTACTTTACTAACAACAATATAATCGCAAAATGACACAAGTAAACATTGTGGTACTTTTATTGCAGCTCATCCAGAATATGTCCTTAACATCTCCATATCAGAGCAAAGTACAATTACAAGCGAGATGCAAGTATTTCATTCAAACAAAGTGATAGAAACTTCGCAGTTGAATGCTGAATTCCCCCTATCGCTTAACAATAAGGAGTCAGTTTTAGCATTAAATGGTATGTTCAATCGGTATATTTTATCGTATAATCTCGTCATGTTACTATGTCAGTCTAACTAGTATCACCTCTCTCTTCTTCCATAAAGAAGGAAATTGCTTCTGGTTATACTGTCTTTCACTCTAAATATTTTATTATTCTTGTAACATTTTTTGTAATTCGATTTTTCCCTGGATCATTTTCACTAACATTTAAATTATTCCTTTTCTAGAAACTTCAACTAACAAACAATTCATTAATGTTTATGATAAATTGCTAACAACTTGACATCAACTATACTATCTAAAATAATCGAACACCACCGAACAAATATATTTTTTAAAGCTTAATTTAAAATTAATCATTACGCACACTTATTTTTCACGGTGAAAACACCCTACCACGAGTTATGCATGCAATCTACAAAAATCTCTTCATTATCACATAGATTTATTTCAATTATTTTGACTTAATTAAAAACTATCACATTTTATTCCGAGTATATATACATCGGTTCTATTTTATGATGCTGAGGCTTGTACATTAATAAAAGGACACTTATAAAAGGTCTTAGCATATTAAATTACAATGAGTTTATTGATAGGCCTACATCAGCACTTCTCACCTTTTCTCTAATCTCACGGTGTGAAAAACTAACAACTACTCATATCATTATTGAACCTATTTAACCAACGTTTTCACAATTTCCCAAAAGTTCAGAAAATAATTAGTTGCTTGGAAATTTTGTTTCATGTATGTCAAATTATTTACAAAAGACGGTTCTTTATTATTCATATCTATATTTTCCGTTACAGTAGTTATGATTTGATCATTGAACTCGTTAGGATAACATTTTTAAAGATTTGAAATAATTTTTTGCAATCCCTACTTTCAATATAGCAATACTGCTTGGTAACTATGTAAATGTTTCATCATTTTAATGTCGAAGTCGCTTGCTTAAAATATTTATTTCAGCTCCAGCTAATTAAGGTTCATTCAAGAGTAACCCCAGTTAATTAATTTATTTATTTGTAAAGAGTTATTGAAATCATCATGATTTCATTTCATTCCTTTTTTCAAAAGTAGCTCTTGTAGGTAAATTTTTATTCTTTGCTTCTATATAGCTTATTGTGTTAAAAAATCATATTTTTCTATGCTTTGTATTTTGCAACAAATTGTTCCGTCATAAAATTCATATAAATGTTTTTTCGTCTTTTGATTTCATCCTTTTTATTTTCTATGTGTTTTTTACATAATTCAGAATTATTCATTTTCCAAATCTTACTAAAACATCCATTTATAATTTAAAATTTATAAAACTGTTGAGTAGAATAAGAAATCTTAAATTCAACAACACTCCTAAATAAGCCTCATTATTTTAATTATTATTTAACAATAATTATTATAAGTGAAAAGTGATAACGTTTTTAATCACACAATTAATAATTTCACTTTGCACAAGGGATTTAACGGGTAACAGTTATTTTTATAGAATTAATTTCAAATGCACTGTTCTTTTAAATTATTGAATAATGATCTACTAATCCTCTAGTTAATACACTTTAAGTTGAAACTGTTTTTTTCTTTTGCTAGATCAAATAACCCAAGAAAAGAAATATGAGCTTTCATCGCAATCCTATTTTGAAGATCCAAATAACTTAGTTTCAGTGCATTCAACCATCGAAGGTGAGTGATCTCTCAACAAAACTTTGCATACAAATTGGAATCTTACTGCTACTTTCCAACTTTCGAATTCACTATTTAAAAACTTATCTATAAAAATGGTAAAATCATTGTTTTTAATTTGATTGATGATTTGAGATCTTGGGGAAACTTTTTCACAATCTGTGATGGTACATTGTGCACTGTTCATTTGCATGCTTGAATTTTGTTTGTTGTTGTACTGTATTAGTTTGATTATTGCTTGTAAATCTCTAATGTTATCTTGGCGTAATGCTGAATTGTTTTTTTTATTAGTGTTGAGTCGATCTAATATCATCTAAAGTTGGTGTTTTTGAAAGCTAGCATGAGTAAGTATCATAGAAGAGTCACACGCAAAAAATTTGGCTTCAAAGTTAGAGAAAGGCGAAGCAAACTAAGGGATAGAATTCATGGCAATGGAAAATTGAATAGCATCTTCCTGTACATCCTTGCCACAACCTATGTACGATTTATTGTAGGCCTACTATGAACTCCTGGACTCGTCGATCATCTTATACTACAGTATAATGGTGGATTGTCCTTGAAGGAGGCACTTTCAGTTTTCTTACCGCTGGAAGAGTAGATATCTCGTTGATTACTTCTGAAATTTAGTAGAAAAAACGCATTTTACTGTAGACTTGTCAGAAAAGAGCACTCCAGGCAGCATGATAAAAACGCATTCTGTTTTGATTATGACCTAGTTCTAATGTTTAATTTCTTTCTAAAACACTTTATTGCATGAATCTTGTATTGAAATTGTAATTGTTCTGTTCTGCTATTGCTTTTCTCTTTCTGTTCTGTGATAACTGCTGCTGTTCTATTGGTTTATTCTGAAAGTCTCATTTGTTTCTTAATATTACTTATGAGTGAATTGATTTCTCATGCTATTGTATGCTTGTCTAATGTTGGTTTTGAATATATATTTTTTTGAATGAATTATATTGCAAAATCATGTTTATTCAAATACTTTAGGCCCAACTGAATTTTTACAATTATCCATAACAACAATAATTTATATTATTTTGTTTTTAAAAATATTGATGTGTATGATAGTGATGTGATTGATAGTGTATGCAGTATGAAGAGGGGTACAAAAGTCGGTATACACAATTTTTAAGGTATCCACAATTATAAGTTGATGTCTATATTTTCCTCAAATATTTTTTGTGAGGTTAATAATTATGAAATATGCACAAACTCATTGTAGAGTGAGAGTGAATGATGTGTGAGTGTACCATTTCTAAATATTTTTCCAAGCTGAGCTCTTACTTATATTCAAATTCTGCAAGTAGTAATTCTATTGTTCCAACAAGTTTTGTTTAAATTTTATTATTTCCATCTACTCTAATCCTTTTCCAGAAAATTGAGTTTATTTTGTATTTTATGATGGATTTTTAAGTAGGCCTATTGTTTCTATTTCATTTATTCATTTATTTTTTGGCAAAAAAATATTTTCTGTGGTAGTGAAGGTGACATTGTGATAGTTATTCATACTGGAGAAAAAAGACTTGAAGATGTCAAAACCACAATTCTTTTATTCAATAGAAGATTATCTGATTTTTTTATTCGTTTGCCTATTGGAAAAATGAGTATTTTGTTCACTTTCATTTTTACTTTATTATCATACTTCATGATAATGTACAAGACAAATGGAAAAACGAATATTTTGTTCTGTTTTGATATTCTCTACAATTATTATCCTTATTCTGAATATTAGTTATTCCTGAAACTAATATTAGTTATTATTATTACTTTATTATTATACTTCATGATAATGTACAAGACAAATGGAGAAACGAATATTTTGTTTATTTTATTGATATTCTCTACAATTATCATCCTTATTCTGAATATTAGTTATTCTGAAACTAATATTAGTTATTTTATAAAAGACATTATTATTATACTTCATGATAACAAGACAAATGGAAAAACGAATATTTTGTTTATTCTATTGATATTCTCATGTATATTCTGAATATTAGTTATTTTCCAAATGAAGAATTATTTGATTTGATATTTGAATTATCTGATATTTTATAAAATACTTGTATGCCTATAATGTATATTTATGTACTTGTAATATTGTTTTCCAAAAAAGAATTATTTGATTTGATATTTGAATTATCTGATATTTTATAAAATAATTGTATATAGTTATATTTCATGATACTTGTTATTTCGCTGAATTATTTGATTTGATATTTGAATTATCTGATATTTTATAAAATACTTGTATGCCTATAATGTATATTTCATGTACTTGTAATATTGTTTTCCCCAAATAAAGAATTATTTGATTTGATATTTGAATTATCTGTCTTGCAGACATGTGCGGCGACAATGCGTTCGGCGTGACAAAGCGTCGCAAGTTGACGGCCGACCTGCCAGGCTGCACCCTGGAGGGGGCGGCTGGTGCCGCGGGGGGTGGCGGCGTCGCGACGGAGGCGGCGGGGGCGGGGGCAGGCGTCGACACGCGATGGAAGCGCGTGCTGCTGCTGCTGATCGCCATCACCGTGCACAACATCCCCGAGGGCATGGTGGTGGGGGTTGGCTTTGCCGCCATTGGCAGTTCGCCGTCGGCCACTTTCCAGAATGCAAGGTATTGCTCATAAACTATAGTTCTCGGTACTTGAGTATTAAACGGAGGCCACCTAACCTATAACAATTTACCTAACCTAACCTATAACCTAACCTAACCTAACCTATAACCTAACCATCTATAACTAATGGTGGCCTCCGTTTAATACTCAAGTACCTAGTTCTCCCACAAAGAGAACAAACTTGGAAAAGAGTGGACAGAGATCGAAGGTGGCGTCTGCTTCAATGCTTCCTTCCAACTAATTCTATTAAAGTAGGCCTACTCCCTATAGTCCTATTTTTTTTTATCGTATGGCTTTTATTGGTGGGGAGACCCTTCCTATAGTCCGATTCACGTCAAGAAGTCAGCATTGTTTATATGAGGAGCATTGATGCTAAGTTTCATTAGGACTTAGGAAGGGTCTCCTTCCTATAGTCCGATTCACGTCAAGAAGTCAGCATTGTTTATATTATTTATTATTTAGCGTATGGCTTTTGTCGGTGGAGAGACCCGAAGGTTGTTCCACCTCGCCGTGATAACCTAATTTCACTTAGGTTGTAGTTTTTTCCACTTTTCAGAATGATTTCGAATTTTGAAAGCATTGTTTATATGAGGAGCATTGATGCTAAGTTTCATTAGGACTTAGGAAGGGTCTCCTTCCTATAGTCCGATTCACGTCAAGAAGTCAGCATTGTTTATATGAGGAGCATTGATGCTAAGTTTCATTGAGAGAGAAAGAGAAAACTGCACCAAACGTGTTTGTTGGGACTTTGTGCGACAACAATGCACAGTGCGGCAACTATGCACAGTGCGAATAGGATAGAGACATCAGCAACTGCCTTGTGCTGAACAAGGATAGCAAACTCCCATCTAAGCAATGCTGACTTCTACTATGGTCCGATTCACGTCAAGAAGTCAGCATTGTTTATATGAGGAGCATTGATGCCAAGTTTCATTGAGAGAGAAAGAGAAAACTGCACCAAACGTGTTTGTTGGGACTGTGTGCGACAACAACGCACAGTGCGGCAACTATGCACAGTGCGAATAGGATAGAGACATCAGCAACTGCCTTGTGCTGAACAAGGATAGCAAACTCCCATCTAAGCAATGCTGACTTCTTGACGTGAATCGCACTATAGTTATATAAATGTGACTACAAATAGAAAACTTACGAAACATCGTTGTAGAGAATGAAAACTCGTGACATGTAGCAAAAAATATAAAACTGGCGAAAGCCTAACCTAGTAAAAGCTATTTCAGGATTATCACACTTAGGGCCGCTTTCCCCAACGCTGCTCAAGTAATAACAGCTGACGCTCAATTTTTTTCTATAGTTTTCCTATTCTCCGAATTAGGCTTAATCCAGATGTATTGCTTAAGCAGCGTTGGGGAAAGCGGCCCTGATTGCAACCTGCACCTACACAAACTGATTTGACACAACAAATTTCAGAGTAGGGCATGCCTAGTAGCAATTTTCTCTTCATGCCACTTTTTTCCAATTTTTGTTTCTCTTTGTGGTAGCCTATATACAGATTTCCAAGCAAAATTAGTAGGTAGTTCATGCAAAGGTTGTATTATGAGTCTTTAAAACATCAGTGAGATTTAAGTAAATACCCAAAATTCTGCAAGTGCTTTTAATATACCACAAGTGCTTTAAAGACAAAATGAAACTAAGGCTGGTATTAGACAATAATAGTTATGTATCATATATCTATTATCAAATATATATGATGATATATGTTCTCTCTAGGAGAACTTATTACATTGACATATGATCTTAGTTCAACTATTATAATATTTGGTCCATTATACTGTAATATTCTTCATCACAGATATTTGATTATAGATATATGACAAAGAACTATTATAGTCTAATACCGGCCTAGAATGAGCTGATTGGATCAAACCGATGTTGTTGTAGCGTGCGTTTAGCTGTTCTTACCTAGAGCAGGCAGTACCAATTTGAAACAAGGTTAGTTTAGGTTAATAATGTTGATATTTTTTGTTGGTTATAGATAGAATGGTGTCCGTGTATGCAACAGTTGTATTATGAGAGTCTTTAAAGCACTTGAGATATTGAAAACACTCGCTGAAGTTCGTTTTTACTTACATTTTACTCGTGCTTTAAACAGTTTACAGAGTCTCATAAGACAATCGTTGCATAAACTATTATTATGTACGACCGTGTTATAACGCAATCATTACAGTTTCATAATTGAAATCAAAACAGTAGCTTTTTCGAAATGGAATTTGAAATTTGTACTGTAATAAGGTCATTACAGTACAGATTGTATATTATAACACGTTCCTAGTTCAATCTGTTCCAGTTTTAAAACATTGGAACTGAACAAAACACAATCGCAGCTGATAAAAGCACTGTAGCTGCTCATGCGTGTGTGCTTTTAGCAGCTTCCTAACCTATAAGGAAACACTGAAATAGAACAATGGTCGTTTTACTCAAGGTTAGTTTAGTTTGATAATGTAGTTATTATTGTTTATTTGTTAGTCGTAGATAAAATGGTGTATGGAATGGTTGTATTTTAGTCTTTAAACGACTCTTGAGATACCTTAAAATAACTCGCGGCGTTGCTGCTCGGTACCGGTATCTCACTCGTCGTCTAAAGGCTCTCATAATACAACCATTGTATAAACTACTATTCTACTGAGGGTGTATCAAAAACTTGTAGTTATTTTGGTAATATGTCCCAAAATACAGGGTATTTCAAATTAACTATAGAGATTCCCAAGCAAATAGAATATCATAGAATACCTTTCTACTCTTTGTAGGGTGTGTCTAAAACTTGAAGTAACTCTATTAAGATGACCCAGAATGCAACGAATATTTAATTGATAGTTATACGGCCAATTACAAGTAAATCGAATTTAATTCATCCGCCGTAGAATGACGTCATCTTACGGAACCAATGAACGAATCTGACGTCATTTTACAACGGTTAAATTTACTTGGATTTTCGTGCATCTAACCGATAGATATTAAAATCAAATAGAACGAGTATTTTCAACTGTAATATTTTGAGTTGAAAGAACTGCGAAAAACATCAGTTATATCTTCTGTAAATCATTATTTTTGTTATTATATTGTCGTATATTGATCTTTGATAGCTCAAAAGAATAATAATACTTATTGAATACTACAAGAGTAATAATACTGCTTTTTATTTATTGTAATATGTATTTGAAAATTCGAGACTGTGTTAGAGATATAAGGGATATAGGAATGATGTAGGAAAGGTACAGTAAAAAATAATCTTGAATTTGCATATATTTGTATTTCTATATATTCTAATGTACAATTTTGAATTTCAATTTGCAACTATTCTGTCATTAAAGCAAAAATATTTGCATATAAATTATTAATACACGTTTATTGATAAAAAGCTAAAAACTTTGCATATCAAAGTATTCTGAAAATCATCAGATTGCTAGAAATCCATACAATTACCAAGTTGTTTGATACAATAGTACAATAAATGATATCTCCGTACAAAAAAACGTCAGAATTGTACTTCGTTCCAAGGCGAAAATTCCCATCACTGAGAAATGTATTCTCCTATTGGCCATTGAGTAAACAAAATCTCGTATCAGTGTCAATGTTTCCTGATCTGCTTTCAATGTGTGAAACCCATAAGCAGTTAAATACATTTTATTGCCGTGTGTCGCCACTGAATGGGAGATTTCAATTAGTAGAATAATATCGAATGTGAGTGGAATAATAACCATAAGTGCAATGAAGTTTCCTACACGAAAAATATCTGAAACAGAGGTTACAGATTTTCCCAAAGAGAAGACAAAAATGCCGATCAAGATCACATTTATTCCTATGGTGATGAAATGAAAGAAAGAGAAAAAGAAACTAACGTGATATGCGAGGCCCCTTGTTGTGTGATGTAAAGTGAAAATCTCTTCTATCTTCTTCTGATACAAAGCAGTCGAATTGTCATTTCTCCTAATCGCTTCTTGAACGTAATCTGCGAATTCATTCAAAGCTCTAAAACAGTGTTCTATATACTTCATTAAGAAATAATATTGCCAAACTATCGTCGAGGGCAAAAGCATTGCATACACGTCAGTGATTATTAGTAGAAGTTGTTTAATTAATTTATTGAAATCCTGGCTTGTTTCGATCTCATAAATAACTTGTGTCAAAACTAATGATAAGTGCTTGAATAAAATGAAGTACACGCTCTTCCACTGAAAAGATATGCAGTATTTTTTTACTGAATTATTTGTTAGCTGTGATAAATTCTGTTCTATCTCTTTCAAACCACTCAATATTTTAGCATACGAGTCATCACCTGCCCATTTTCTTGCTAAATTGAACATCGTTAATGTGGTTTGCATTAAGATGAGAGACACAATTAACAGATACTGCCAAAAAACGTGCTCAACATTCTTGCGAAAACTCATGTAAGTCCAGTACATTATAAAAATTGCATTCAAAACCAGATACAAAAGCTTGGGATTTTTTGATAAACACAGCATTCCAAATAAGATATCCAACGGTTTAATGTAGATAGACATGTTTTGATCCGATTTTCTTCGTTCACAACTTTGAAAAAAGAGATGATTTCGTTCTTACAGCTTTTCCTGCTTTTTTCTGAAACAGATTTGAAGTTTCGTAATTGAATTTCATAATTTATTGTCTTCAATTGAAATAAAACACTATGTATAAGTATGTTTGATAATTAATTTGAGAGGATACTTATGTCTGTTTCTCTCGTCCATACTCAACAAATGTTTGACAAACATTTTTGAAAAACATGTTTGTTGAGGAGCTCAAGGAACAAACATTTTTAAAAGTTCGGACAAACATTGTTTGTCAAACACAACTTATAGCAGGATTCTTTTAAATTGTCAGAAGCAGTTGATTGATTTACGCTCGTTTACTAACGTTAAACCAGCTGTTTTCTGACAAGTTAAAAGAATTCTATACTGTTTATAAACATTTTTCGGCGTTTGCTGTGTGTGATGATGTCGAATCATCATATGTTCTTATGTTATCATAATTATTTCTTGTGTTGATTTTGTATTTTAATTTTAATTATTAATTATTTAATTATTAATTAATGTAGATTTTTAATTTTTTCAAAAGATTACGTGTGATGATTGTATTAAAATTATTTTAAGTCTATTTAATTTATTTATCTATAAATTTTTTCCTGGCTACGACCTTGTTAGGAAATTGAATAACATCACTTGTTGCTATGGAAATTTCAAATAACAAGCTATTCATGAGGCGCCATATGCTAAAAAGTATACTCTACAAACAGTTTGCTAGTTTTTCGCTACCAGAGCAAACATTAATAGTCCAAACAAAATGGCGGCGCGACACAAAATCTGTTCTACCCCAAGGAGGATAGAGAGTTTTCATAATGTTCACACTGCGCAGATCAAGATGCGCCTAGAACTCAAAAACGTTCTCCATGGTTTTCTTCCTCCTTGGCTTACATTAATACACCTTTTCAAACATTTTGTTTGTATCGCGTCCACACTGGCCACGGACAAACATTGTTTGTAAAACAAAATAAAATCTGTCCAAACTGTTTCAACAAACATGTTTGTCAAAAGTTTGTTCAGTATGGACGCAGCTTTACTTACTTATTATTTGGCGCTACAATCCATCATGAACCTTGGCCTCCAACACCAAGCCTGATATTATTCAAATGTTCTTAACTCAATATTCAGTTAAGATATTATTCAAATGAGTTGTCTTCTATAGTTAATCATTGAAATACATAATTAAAGAACCGTCTATTTTATATATTACTGTATTATTGTTATTAGAATTGTGTAATAATGTTATTTGATTTGTTTAATCTGACGTTGTTGTAGCATTTTCCAATGTTTTTAACAATAAATTATTTCGAATTTTAATAAATTGACAAAAACTTATCAATTTATAGAACACGGTATAGCTTTCTTTGGTTTTTCGTTTCACAAATTATTATCATTCAAATGAAATCAATTTCATACTTGAAACGTAGAAAACATGACCAACAGACCAACTCACATTAGTTTGAAATTAGTGTTGTATTTATTAATGTAGATTTTTTTGTATATCAATGAAATGATCCACAACTATTTTAAAAGATTCAAACTATAGAATATTTTATTATATATCTGGATACTGTTTGTTATATATCGACAACTTTCACTAAAAATATAATTGTTTTACCTTGAAGGAAATGCAATAGGCAATACTTCAATATTCAAGAATTCATTGTCATGTCAAATTGTCGTGGTGCTCAGGCAAAGGCCTCTCCAGCTACTGGAGAATTTCTGGCACTGGTGGAAAACTAGATTATCCAATTGAATTATTTTATCCTTGCATGGGAATGTTTCTGTCAGGACTCGAGTGCTATCAAAATAGGACATTATAAGTTCTGTATCATGATTCTTCAAGAATATGATATACATTTGTCACATTCTAGGGCATATTATTCTTTTCATGTGCGATGAAATGTGCGATAATAGGCATGGGAGAAAATTAAGGATACCGGAGGGATAAATTGATTGATTATTGGATTTTTCTACAATCAATTTTAAGTTACAAGAAATAATTTTAAGTTACAAGAAATAATTTCAAGCATTTGAATGTAATAACTCTTACATTTAATATTTAATAATGAAACTGGTTATTTTATTAATCAAAATCAAATGGTATCCATTATTAATGATCTATCAGGGCCGCTTTCCCCAACGCTGCTCAAGCTATACATCTAGCTTAAGCCTCATTCGAAGAATAGGAAAAGTATAGAAAAAAAATATTGAACATCAGCTGTTGCGCTTAAGCAGCGTTGGGGAAAGCGACCCTTATAGTCCACTATTTTGTGGACTATTACTAAGTACACCATTCTAATGATCTATTACAAGAAACAAAATGGCGGCATATTGAAAACCATACTTTAAAAAAATTTAAAAATGTGGTTTTGGTTTTATGAAATAGTTTTATTGTTACATCCTAGGGCAAAATGATTTTTAAATAAGAAAAAAACTAGGAGATAGCCTAATGAAAAACATTAAAGTCCGAAATAATTCAAACTGTAACCCATCCACAGCAACACACTGATGTCAGACAATTACTAAATGACAACCTTCATGGCTGTTGGATTGGTCGTGGAAGCTATTTTTTGGATTGGCCACCCTGATCACAAGATATAACTGTTTGTAACTTCTTTTTATGGGGTTACTTGAAGAAACAATTTTATATCTTTAGCTTCAATAATGATGAGGAACTAAAACGATCAATAGAAGAAGAACTTCTCCGGATACCGCGGAGTTTGTAAGAGCTTACGAATCATTTGTTAAGCGCTGTTATCAGTGTGTTGCTGTGGATGGGTTACAGTTTGACTAATTTTGGACTTCAAGGTTTTTATTAGGCTATGTTCTTTATATTGCCCTAGAATGTAACAATAAAAATATTTTATAAAACCAGATATCCACTATTAATGTTATTTAATAGCTAATTATCAAGAATTTTCAACAGAATCTATTCAGATTTACTGATTGTAGAACATTGTTTATCAGGATAGGATACGTAAAAGAAACATTGATTGTTTTTAATGCTAGGAAAACTATATTATTCCAGTGTGGCAATAAAATCAAAGGGCACTTAGTTTTGTTGGTCTGTAAAATACTGCTATTAAACCAATTACAAACCAATTAATACTGCATTTCTTGATAAGTTTCAATTCTTTCTTTGTAATTAAAAATTTATCGTGTTAAAGAATAATTGGTTTATGATTATTAAAAAAAGGCCGTTTCCAGGTGATCACACTTTATTTTCACTTATATTCAAATGACTCTCTTTTTCAATAAAAAGAAACGTCATTCTATCCTGTTCCCCATTTTGCTACTCGTTTGGATTTTTATTCTGTTCGTGAAGTCATTTTTTGTACAATATTTCTAATATAATCTTCAGTGCTGCCATCATGCCATGAACAGGGTTTTTGTTAAACCAAGGTTTTATGTTAGTAGAATGGAACTGCCAAACAAAAACAATTATCCATATTACCAAATATTATTCCTATTTTCAACAGTAAAGCAAGTACTATTAGTGTAAAAGGATTCTTAAAAAATAGACAAGATTGTTTCTGCAATGGTTTTATTCCTAAAATGATAATTCATTCACATAATATTACTTTTTCTAATCTGAATAAGTACATCAAAACCTATTATTCTTTAGTTTGTAAATGCAAATAAATTATGCAAAAGCTTGTTAAAATTTGAGTATTGACTGACTCTTCTTGTGTTTTATACTTACTATTTTATATTTCTAACTAAATGGAATATTTCATGACTACCGTATTGTTACAAAGTTATTCAACAACCTATTTGTAAAAGTGATACATTTCCATCAACATTCAACACAGAAGGTAAAGGCTTTCATGCATTTGCATAAAAGTACTACTAAAATGGTTCTAGCATAAATTACAAATATTTGCGATTGGGATTCCCAAAGAAAGCAAAGATTATTGAGAATTTTCAACTGGTTTGATAGAAAAGCATAATTGATGATACAATCGTGCAAAACAATGTTAAAAATGCACTTCGTTCCAAAGCAAAAATCCCCATTACAGTGAAATGTATTCTTCTATTTGCCATTGAGTAAACAAAATCTCGGATTAGAGTCAGAGTTTCGTGGTCAGTGTTGGGTGTGTGGAAATTATAAGCAGCCAAATACATTTTGTTGCCATGTTTTGCCACGGAATCGGGTATTTCTACAAATAAAATAATGTCTAAAATCATGGTGAACACAGCTATATTGGTTAGCAGTTGTGTTGAGGTGAAAAACTCTGGCATATTCATGGCAAGTAGAAGAAAATTTCTACTGATCAAAATTATTCTTAATCCAAAGTGTATCAGGAGTGGAAATGAAATAAAGTAGCAAGCTGAATCTGCCAGGCCTCTAACGGTGTGGTGTAAAATAAAAATCTCTCTTATGGATTTTTTGTTGATAGTAGTAACTGTTGAGTCATCACTATTGCTCATGGCTTCTTGTATGTTCTCTGCTTGTTTATTTAGAACTCTAAAATAGTATTCCACATGTTTCATTATGAAACAGCCCTGAAAAACAAGCAAATCCTGCAAAATTACTCCATATGTGTCAAGTAGTGGGAAAATGAATTCTGTACTCGGAGATTTTTCAAAGTCTGTTCCATGTCGGCTATTGAGTGTCTGTCTCCCAAAATATGTTGAAAGCCTGAACACCATGAAACAAGCTATTTTCCATTGCAAATTAAAACAGTCATTCTTAGGTGGATTAACTGTTATCTTAGTTATATTTTCTCTCACTTCTGTCAAACTTCTCATCATCTTCTGATATCTATCAAGTCCTGTCCATCTGCGTGTGACCACTGTAGTTATCAGAACCAAAGATGCTAGAAGATGAGTACTCTTTATTACCTGATGCCACAACTCGAATCTCTTATGTCTTACCACACGCGAGTAGATCCAGCAAATAGTGAAGATTGAATTGAATATTAATGATGTATTACTCGGATTTTCGGTTAGTCCTATATTTTTGTACATAAAATTCAGTGGCTTGATATAGATACTCATTTCTATTGCGTGAAAATGTTGTATTCTTTTCTGATGTTTGACTTCTATCTGGAAGATACAAACAAACATCTATTATCAGTCAATCTCACACTAATTCACCACGTGCATTCATGCTTCAATTGTAAACTATTAATTCAATTTTAAAATATTCTTTAGTTCTTCTTGTAAAATATTTTCTTGTCAAGTCAACCTAAGTTGCAATTCGTTCCTCAATAACAAAACTCAAAATGAAATATCACAGCTACTGTTATGCCTTATTAATAAAATTGTCCTTTTTTAATGCTCATTTCATATTTTTTTAATTGAATTAATGGTCGCAAAGAATTGTACGTTTTATTTCAGCATTTTTACTGTGTAAAAATGTTACCTATAATAAATTACAGTGATAGCGTCTATAGAATATATCTGCTAGTATAATTTTGAAACAAAAAAGTATTAATATTATGTATTTGTTGAAAGCAGAATATATTTTATTTTACAAATTCACAACATTTCTAAAATAATCGCTTATTATTCTAGTTCTCTTTTGATACAGTTTTGAATTTTTAAAATTGTTGTCAACGTATGTCAAGAAATTTTACCCGAACCATTTTTATCAGTAAAACTTCAGTTGAAAGTTTTTTAGATCAATTCATAACTCCAAATATTGTTGAATAAGTTATCTGGTCAATTACTTATTAAAATATAAGATTATATATTTTTTAAATTGGCAAAACTTCTTTTGTTATGTTAACAGTTATCTAACAAGATTCAAATGACAATTTCAACATTTCACCCAAAGCATTTTAGAATATATTTAGAAACAATAAGTTATAAAAATATGAACAAAAACTTCGAGGGTGTTCTATGAAGCATCTTTGAATCTACTTGCACTAAAATATGAAATTGAACAATATTTTCTCGAATATTGTTTGAATCTTATGAAAGAGATGAAATTACCTAAATTTGGATGATAACTGAAAACTATACTCTTGAAAATGGATATACCAATAAAGTAACATTACTTACAATTTTTCTAATCGATGAAATCCGGTTCAGTTGCTGACATCTAATGTTCGGTACCTTAACATTACAAATTCTGTTTCCCCTACATTGTTTATTTGAAGAACGTCAAAGTCAAAACTCAATAGCTATCAAAATATTGGAGGCTCACTACACAAATAATGTGTAAAAAGAATTGGCTGATTCGTGATGGGTTTGATTGTTTGATACCAATAATAGCCTATATCAATAATCATCAGCTTGACAATTCCACATCCCAACTTAAAAAGGATATTGTCATGTATTCTTTTCTAATGAAATTGTTTCTCAAGTAGGCCTACTTGAGAAACTTCTCTTTTTATTACCGATAATAAAAACAGTAATAAAAAGTTATACCGGTCCCGTTCGTACTAGATCCGGTATATAGATATTGACTATTACTATCATCGCACAGAAACAAAACAATTATACGATTTATATCCCTTCAATAAATAATATACATTTTCAATTCTCTGGGAAATTTCAAAATTTTTAATATTTTCATCAATGGTTTGTCTCAGGCTAATAGATTCAGTATTCTCTCAAATACTTACTCACTCTATCATTTTCCTACTTCAATTTAAATATTCAATATCATTGCCTTACCTCATACCCTTGCCTATATGCAAGGAGATTCAGTACACATTTCAAAAACATGACTATTGGTTTAGTAGGTGTGTAATAATATGCACCTCTATTATATATATTTATATGCATAGGTGTAATAAAAATTAGTAATTGTTAGTAATCTATGCGGTAATGTTATGGTGACATGTTATTTCGTTGTATAGAATGGAAAATTAATATTGTATAATAGTCTCAGTAGTATAATTAGTATAATAAACCCATAGTATTATACAATTAGTATAATAGTATAATAAACCCATGATTGATCCATCCTTTGACCGCTATTTTACATTAAAATTTTGTGAAATATCATGCAGCTGTATTGAATGATTATTTTATTTTTTATAAATGTATTCTTCTACTTTTACGTTATGAATTCTCGACATTCTTTTACTATATTGTCGTATATTTGATGAATTGAATGATTTACAAGAGTACAGTTTTTGAAATACAGTATTACGATTATTTTATTTTTTATAAATGTATTCTTTTACTTCTACTTCAAGAATTCTCGGCATTATTTTTCGATATTATCGTGTAATAGCTGAAATAAATGTTATACATGAGTACAGTTAATCCAATCTGAAGCTCTTTTCTCTCTCTAGCATATTCTCCACCTTTCTCACCCCCCCCCCTCCCCGAACACGTTCGCTTCGCCTGTACGCGTTTAAATTATCGGTTCAAATAGGCGAGTGATAAGTTAACGCCCCCCAATATCGCGGCGGTGAGATCTTTGTCGGCTGGTGCGCGCGCGTACGGGGGTGTTTTATTACAAACAAAGAGAGAAGAAAGAAATGAGAGACTACACAGGTAAACTGTTCCAAAGCAATCTAAGGACCTCACCGCAATACGGTCCAGTATAAATGTATATGTGGGGTGTATTGTATATTATACAGCATACCGATCTCGCTCAGAGGGAGATCCCGGACCGTAATAAATGTGAACGAACAGCTAACTCACACTCTTGGTTTTGTGGCCATTTTCTCTCCTCTTTCACACAATTCACTTTCCTATATTCTGTCCTTTTACCTCATCCTCTTCTTCTTTTTTCTCTCCTCCTTCTTGTTATGTTCTGCCAGACGCCAGGCGCCTCTGGTGTAACCCCCCCGCCCCCTTTTACTCTTGTAAACGCTGCTGCATTCCATTCTATTCAATTCTGTTCCATTCCATTCCACCCATGCCAGGCCGTGCTCCGTGCCACGTTTAGCTTCAGTTAGCGGTGTTCTCCTCCTCATCATCCTTCTTCTTCTTCTTCTTCTTCTTCTTCTTCTTCTTCTTCTTCTTCTTCTTCTTCTTCTTCTTCTTCTCCTTCCTCCTCCTCCTCCCTTTTCTTCTTCTTGTCCCTTCTCTTCTTCTTCTTCTTCTTCTTCTTCTTCTTCTTCTTCTTCTTCTTCTTCTTCTTCTTCTTCTCTTTTCTTCTTCTTCTTCTTTTTCTTCTTCTTCTTCTTCTTCTTCTTCTTCTTCTTCTTCTTCTTCTTCTTCTTCTTCTTCTTCTTCTTCTTCTTCTTTCCTCATCCATCACCTCCTCCTCATTCTCCTTCTCCTCTTATCCCTCTTCTTCTTGATCCTCCAGCTCCATCTTCTTCTCCTCCTCCTCCTCTTCTTGCTCCATCTCCTCTTCCTCTTTCACCTTCTCCTCCTCTTCCTCCTCCACCTTCTCTTCCTCCTCCACCTTTTCTACTTCTTCTTCGTCCTCATTCTCCTCCTCTTCCTCCACATCTTCATCCTCCTCATTCTCCTCCTCCTCCACCTCTTCATTCTCTTCCTCCTCCTTCTCGTCCTTCTCCACCTCCTCCTATTCCTTATCACCCTCCTTTTCCTCTCTCTTATCGTCAAACATTTATGTCAATCATTGATTATTGTTGATAGATAGGCATTAGATAGATAGGTAGATGAAGAGATGTCATTTCTCGACGTTGCTGATGACCGTGGAGTACGATAAGTGAGAACTTATATCTCTCTATCTATCTATCTATTTAATGCCAAGCGTCAAATTAAATGAATATCACTGTAGCCTACACAACCAAATTGTTATCAAATAAAATAGAATAGAAGAGCTTCAAATCTTTTTCAAGTTTTTTTAAGACTTTGAAATTCTTGTTGTGATTTAAAGGTATTGTAAACAATTTCTATGTGTTTGAAACACTGTCTATGTTGATATTAGTTCACAGTCATTTGTCTTTTTTCGCTATTTCGTATTTAAAAATCAATGAATCTATAATATATGTGTACTGTGTACTGTTTTGGTTTTCATTGATATTTATTTCTCTTTGTATGTTGCAGGTAAGATTCCGTGAAAATGTTCAGTCTGAATCAAGTGAGTAAAAATTTATCGTACTTTCGTTGCTCATTGAAAAGAAATGACTTTAGTTGACTATTAATCGATCACATATTAAACTATCACATTTCAACCACTATTTACTGATACACTCTAATATTGACATTTCTATAGATATTACTCTATACATTTACTCATGACATTTCTAAAGATCATTACTCAAATATTGTAATATTATTGAAAGATCATCAAATTTCACTCTAATGGTTCATATTCATGAATCATCTCTGAACTATTTTCCTGATGCTGAAGTATGCTGTAGAATTCTACTTTATTTGGAAATAGTGAAAAAATATCAAACAGTGAGAAACGTTGTGTATTTGAAATGGAACCATTTATTTGCATTAATTCTCTAAATTGAAACTGATTTCCAGCATAGTTTCCTAAAACTGTAAACAAAAGTAGTATGTTTTCAGTTTTCACTAGAGATTTGATCCACACCTCACAAAAATCTAAAATCTCTGTGAATGAAATTCGTGTGGCTCTCGAAGAGAAAGAGTGAGAGAGGAAGAGCGACGAATACTGTGTGAAAAAGAGATTATGAGAAGTGTTAAGGAAAAAGAAGGATGCCTGGTGGAGATTGTAGAAGGCTCTAACAAGGTTCGGCTGCGTTGTTTTTATGAATGCGCTTGTATCGTTTTGCGTGGTGATTTATTTGCATTGGGCCACTCATACGCTCAAGGGCTCTCTCACACAAACATACTCTGTCCATTTATTTTCATTTCTCCTCTTCGTCTTCCACCTCCTGTTCACGAAAATCATCTCCACATTCCTTCTTCTCTCTTATTAGGCGGCAATTCTGTCTCACTTGCTGATGAAATATGCGGGGTAGGAAAGCGGTGAAAGGAGAGATTACCAGAGAGGGATGGAAGAGTTGATAGAAGGGGGAACGGGACAAATAAAGAGAGAGAGAGAGAGTGAGTGTGGAGACTGAGAGAAAGAGAATGACTGGAAATTAGGAGATGATTAGAAAAAGAAAAGTTTGTGTTATAATTAGATCGAATATTTCAGCGCCAAGGGTGTGGAAACGTAGATGAATTATTAGCATAATTATTATTGTGGTAGGAACTATCAGAGTAAAGGATTATAGCGGGGAGAAAAATGCAGAGAAGAGAAGAAGGTATACGAAGTTGAAGTTGGTAGTATACGAGGTTGAAAATGGATGGAAACAAACACTTGATAAAATATCAATTTTTACTACACTAATATAAAATAAAATGTACAAACTGATGAAAATAGTTCAATTGAAAGCTGTCTTTCAGGGCGGAGTTAAGACCCAGACAGACCTCTCCAACCTTTGTTGTTGAGTTATAAATAAATAATTTATTCCTCTGCAGAAAAAGTACAATGATTCAAACTTGAATATAGAGAAAAGCAAAATGATTCCAAAGTAAAACATGAAAAAATAACTGCAAGTATACTATTATAAAACAAAACATACCTATGAATGCTATACACTGTGATAATAAATTGAGTTTCCTGAATGTTCGATTGCTCGCATAAAGTGTTACGTGTATTGGAAGAAAATAGCTGACTGGGAGAAAATATATTCGTTTTCAGATGAGAATGGTTCAGTTTGAACTGTAAATTGAAAAATACAGTATATGTTTTCAGATGAAAATGGTTCAGTTTCCTGAAGAGTAAAGAAGAGTAAATGGTTCAGTTTCCTGAACAGTAAAGTAAACTTTGTGTTGTAAATTGAGGAGAAGTATGTGTAGTGGAAGTATTTTAAGATGACAACAGAAGTGAAAAGGATGGGGAGAAAGAGAAAGAAGAGAGCCTGGCACAACCGGTCCGCATACCAACATATCAATGAAGGTTTGAGGTCATGATCTCTTCAAAGAAACAGAAGAGTAAAAGAGATGAGAGAGAGAGAGAGAGAGTGAGAAACGCAGCAAACTTGTGATGAATACGCAGAATCCAAGTTTGCAAAAGCTCAAACAAGGAATTCGGCGCTGAAAGGACAGCAGTTTCTCACAGATCCTTCCTTGCTCCTTGGATCCTGCGGTCGTCTTTCACTGCTTGATTTGTTGTCTTTCCTCTTTTCTTCGAAACATCCAGTCGACGTTGGCTATGGACTCCTGAAAGCATAAACGCCCCTATTGTGAATTATATTTTTATACCTACGGCTTCTGTCAGCTTATAACTGTTTCTACTACTTGAAACTGAAAGATGAAAGAGAGGATAGATAATGCAGTATTAGCAAATATTCCCCATGTCCACACTTGGTCGATTTTTGTCTGCTTTTCGATTTTCGTCATAGCGCATGCTGTGCAGCACATGACGCATGCGGTGCAGCATTCGTTTTCCCGTCTAATTTCAATAGCATGCGTGAAGCGCAAGACAAGCAGCAAGACGACAAGCGTGACGAAACGTCTAAATGACGAAAGTTGAAAAGAAAATCGACAAGGTGTGGACATAGCTATTGTTCTACAACTAAAACGCGTTGCATAAGGCCACCGGTTAGTCAAGACAAGACAAGACGACTTTAGTCACAGGTCACAGTAATCAACATCCTATTATATTAAGCGAGCAATTTCTGTATGTTTATATGTTTGTATGTCCGACGGATCTCGAAAACGGCTCTAACGATTTTGACGAAATTTGGAATATAGGAGGTTTGTGATACAAAAATTCGTTTGCGCCGGGTCTCATCCCTGGGATAACTCGCTGAAGGACCTTAAAAAGGAAAAACCGATCCTTTAAGAATCAGCTGACAGAAGAAAGAAATTTCCGTCGGCTGTAAATGATGAGAAAGAGTGAGAGCGAGTGAGTGTGTGAGTGAGACAAGATTATTATTTCAGCTGCTGAAACAGTGACAGAGAATCAGCTGACAGAAGAAACAATTTTCCGTCTTAACTTTTTTGGTTAAACCAGCGGTTCCATTACTAGAATTGAGAAAAATATCGAAACACATATATAAGCTGCTCCTATTCCCCTTTTTATTTATGATTTTTATTTATCTATAAAAAATTAAAAGGAATTAGAAATTTTGAAAATATTCCATATTGTACTGTATTGTTATTTTTGAATTTGAGGCATGAAGTTAGCCATGTGATCTGTTTTTATTTATTTAAGAAAAATCGTCAGAGTTCATCAAAACAGCTGAGCTAAAAATTCTTGTAGCAGGAATATTTTAAATTGTCAGAAAACAGCTGATAGATGTACGCTCGTTTACTGACGTTAAATCAGCTGTTTTCTGACGAGTTAAAATGATCCTACCATATCAACCCATATTATTATTTCTATGAAGCAAAATTTTTTAAGTGCGATTCAAACTCGATTATTCATAATATTTCGAAAGCTGAGATTGATTTTTTTATAGTGCAATGATGATTCAGTGCATGAGACTGATGGCTGTACTTGGAAAATTGTTTAATTTCATTCCTTTTTTCCTTTAAAATTTCCATTCCTGTGCCTTTGTAGGCCTACCCCCGAGCAGAGCTCGGTACCCCGATATTAGTTGCTTATGAAGCAACACACATCGATGCAATGACTAATCGGTGTGTGCTGCTTCATAAGCAACTATGTGAAGTACTGTGACTAAACGTGACTTATCTCGTCTTGTCTTGACTAACCGGTGTACGCCTAGCCTAAGCAAGCGAAATCTATGTTTTTTTATTATGTTGCCTAATAGAATCAAGAGATTTTGTAGATAAATCCGAATTATCTCCTGTTGCAGTCGGGAGAGGTCTGTATTTTACTTCGTAGAATTAAGTGTACCAAAAAACATTTCATTATCAAGGGAGTTTTTCAAAGGACCAGAGATTTGCTTCGTATTATCGAGAGTTTGTAACATCGAGAATCGACTGTATATATGTAATTTATGAATTAATTGAAGATTTCAGCGAGTTGAATAATTAATCAAAAATGCGTAATAGAGTATTCATTAAAAAATAGCACTGGAAGATTCCATTTTTTAGAAAAATCAATAGCAAAAATATAAATGTCTTTACTATAATAATGTCATTACAGGAGAAAACAACCCAACAGCTTGAATGCATGATTCCAAATTCACAACTATACTAATAAAATTATTAAAGTAATACTGTATGAGAATTCATAAAACTGTAATGTAGTCTGCATACTACAAAAAACCAAAAACAATCATTTTCTCAAATTTATCTGTTTTTGATGTACAGTATAGAAATAATAATGTATGTTGCGGAGTTCAATTCAATGTGTGCTGTACATCAAACTTTCTAAAACAAAACCTAGTTCTTTAGTCCTAACTCCGTCTAATAAATGATATTTTCATTTCTTTCTTGAGACGAAGCGCCAATTCCCATGAAATCATTTTCTGTCGAACAAGTGAACAACGGAATCACTGGCCTAGGCCCAACATTTATGCCGAAATTGCAATCTTCGATAATAATTGGCAAAAAATGGAATCTGGAATCCAAAAATTTGATAGGCCTACCACTCTCTAGCTTAAGAGAGAGAACACACAATGTTTTATGTTTGTTGAGGTCACATTCGCACGAAATAACAGTGAATCTGTATGTGCAGACCGAAATTAGGAATCGTAGTAGGCTTCTATTGCAAGAAAGCACAAAATTATGTGCAATTTTACTTGGAGGCCGTCTATCCTTAATTTCTGATACTAATTTATTTCCCATTGCGATCTGCGGTCTGTTAGCAAAAAAGAGAAGTTTTTCTGATCTAACGGAATCTTAGAGTACAATATTATAGACTACCCTACTACAACTACTACTATTACTAGAGAGCAACGTTACGTTCGTCCAGTCAATGAGGGCACTGTATACACTACTAGTATGAGACTACTGCACGTTTTCAAAAATATGAATATGTTATCTACTAATGTGAGACTAAAAAGGTTTTCAGTGGTAGTGTAGTGGATCTCATTAAAGATTTTCTATTAAAACTATGAAGATTTCGATTCGACTCAAAAGTTCGATATTGTTTTTGCTGAAAAGGGTAGAAGAGAAAAAGAGATGATTCAATGATCCAATATTATTTTTGCACATAAAGAATGAAAAGAAAATATTTGAATATTTCATGATTTGAAACAAACACGGATAATACACTTTGAACAACAATAGAAATTTCTCAAAAGAAACAAAATCTTCTAAACTCTTCAATAATTTCTCCAAAAGTTATGATTCTACGGTTTATTTTAAATCCTACAACCGGAAATGAATTCAACTTTATTATTTCTTCTTCTTTGAAAAAGCCAAGAAAACCATTTTGAGTTCTAGATGAATCGTTAAAAACGTGTGAAACTGTTGATGTGAGTCGACCGCACAACTTAAAAGAAATAGATTTTCGAAAGGTCAAAGGCCATCTCAGGAAATAGAATTTTCAGGATATACAGACAATAAAGTCCAATTTACAGCTTTTTACAAGGATGAACAGTTTTCAAAAGCGGTGACAGTTGCCCAAGAACAAAAGATTACTGGAAATATTCAAGTAGGCCTAGTGTACAGACAAGTACAAAACAAACTATTTCTGCAATAAGAACTCAATCTATTTGATCTGTTTCAATCATCATTCAACTTTTATAGAGCATTCTGCAAAGTATATGAGCCAATTCATGTAATAAAAAGAAATATTAATATTTTTTGATGTGCAGTTCTTATCTAGGCTTCTAATCACAGAGTAGCTTCAGTTGTATGTGTACTTGTAGTTGACATGTTCTAGCAAAGATAGTTTAAAAAAATTTCTTGATAAGTGGGCTGCTGTTTTAAGTAACGACTGGTATTTCACTGTAAAAAATTAATTCTTTTACTTACATTATTGCACTCAATTGGAATGTATTTTACTCCTGATAAGTATTTAGAAAAAAAAACATTTCTTTGAAAAGAACATAAAAACAATAAAATTCAAAGCTATTTCTTATTAAGATAGTATTGTCTTAAGTTCTAGTGAGAGGATAGAGTGGGTTAAGGGTAAGAGTCAAGAGATTTGCTATGAATCATTTTCGTTTTCACAAAGTTGAGATCTTTATAAATATTTTGTTTCTCCTGATGCGTCATTCTTATTGTATTGTTCAATCAGTGCAATCCTAATTTACTATGTATTATCTTTCTTTACATTTTTACTTAGTCTTATGATGATAGAAAAATATTATTTTGTGAATAATAATTATATGATCCATGACGAACTACGAATTCAACAGTATTGATTTCTCACTAGAATTGTAATCATATGTATGTTAAAATAATATTATCCAAGCATTTTGAATTCGAGGAAAACAAAGGGTTCAAGGGGACAATCCATTTCTAAAGAAATTTCGGTCAGCTCACATCATTCTAAGCACATTATTGGCTGCTTACCTGAAATCTTTCAGCTTGTTTGAGCGAAAGAATTCGGCCTACTTTCTAAATTTACATAAATATTAATCAAGGTACATTACTGCATTCCATCCACAGTTCCTTTTCCATTCATTTCTCATTCTATTTGTTGTGTGTTGCGCGTGTACTGTTCTATGGCGAGCAGAAAAGAAATGCCGCAAATTGTTTCACTTTGTTGTCGCGTGGTATGGTATGTGCCCTCTCACACAACTGTAAATCACATGTCTCCTTCTTCGCCACACTATTCTGTTTACAATGAGCCTACTTCTTCTATGTGAGTTACATGATGGAAAGCAATGACCAACAGCCAAATTTTTGTCTGCCTCGGTTATGTGGTGAGCTTGATGTTCAAGTCAAAAATATGATGATTGATGAATATTATAATAATTATATTTCATAATAAATAATAGTTTATGTTCAAGTGAGTTTAGATGTCGAAAGCATTATGAGTATTATATTGCATGATAAATAAGAGAAGAATATAGAGTAATATTTTATTACTTTTTCAATTAAGCATAAATTCTATCATTCTGAAGATATATCTCTGTTGTCAATATTCGCAGTAGCGGAAGTCTTTAGAGTATTTTATAGCATTATTAATCAGTAATTTCTATCCATAAATCATTATGATTTAAAAATTAATTGAATAGTTGCAATATCCCATTTCCTTCTTTCTTCATATTTCATTGCCCGATTAGTTACTGTGAAGTAGATATGAAGCGGATTAAAAAAGAGATCCAAATGATTGGTTGAGAAAGTTGATGATCCTGTTGAGAGGAAACTTCACTTTGTAAAATGTGAACTAAAATTAAAAATAATCTTCAATAAACTATTCTCGTTTCAAATGAATAGAATTAAACTGGATTCTGGAGGAAGCTGTTAATGCGTTTCTTGTTTGAAGAAATCTTCATATTTATCACAAGTTTGAAAAAGTCGGTTTCTATGACATCGAGTTATTTGATAAGCTGTATTATTAACGGGAAATAATATTCAAGAAGATTGATTTACTTTCCTACTGTGCTAGGTTTTATGAGACCTATAATAGCAAACAACATAATAAAAACGCAGTAAGGTGCAAAATAGTTCGAGGGAAGGTTTCCCATTCTACATAAGAATATGAAAGAAGATAATACTAAGCAAAATAATAGAGAAAATATATTACAAATTGATGAATTTATCAATAATTAAAACAGTTCATTGAAGAAGAGTGTCTCAGATTTCAAATTCTTTCTATGATCATAATAATTATGGTATTCAATGTAGCCTATAACATAACATAGTTGGTCTAGTCTAGATGAAATTCTCTACCAATTGTGTGAATGTATTCTAACAATTCATTTACAATTCTTCAGTGACTTGAACGCACTTTCTATTCAGGTGATATTTGGTTAGGATGTACAGTACAACTTTCGACAGGCTGTATATAATATGAGATCAAACAAGCCCTTCATTGATGCTGGATGATCTCATTGAGAGCATGAATGACTGCTCTGAGCATCATTTGGAATGCATTGGTGATTCTTCTCAGACACCTAACAAGGTGCCACAAGCAAGCTTTCAGTCAATAATTATGAGCGGCTTTATTAATATTTATTGATAGACATCGCATAGGTGCTCTACCATTGTTCTGGACGGCTCGAGTTGAATTAATCATGAGGAAGCGAACTAATTTTCAAAGTTGGTTTGCTGCTCAACAGACAGCGTTGCAGTCGATTGGGTTCTTGGCATGCGGTCAGCAATTGGGTAAGTAAGGGGGTCTCTTTCTTTTTTGAATTGTTTTTTGTTCATTTTTGTCTCCTTTTTAAGTATTCTTCGCGCGTGGCGGTCCTCCAAAAATTAGCGTACAATTTGTTTGTTGGACGTCGAATGCATTCATCCATCCATCTGTCCAAGGTAGAGCCTCAGCCTATGGCTGGCTCGTGACCTCCATTCAAAATCCAGTGCTTGAAATGAGTTTGTGGAATTTGTGACTGGAATTCCTGGCACGACCGATCCAACAATGAATTCCTGGCCACTCCGCATGAATGTCAAATGCTTGTTTGTCGTTCTCTTTGTAATCTATGAATGGAAAGATAGACAATTTCGACTGTCACATTCGACATTTTTTATTGTTCTCTGATTGGTATCTTTCAAGTTTTATAAGACAATATTTTGGAAGTCCAAGGAAATCTTAGGTCTAGGGTGCACTACTGTATTTCAAAATTCCATCCATAATTTTTCAAATTCCATAAATAAGTTTAACATGACTTATAACATGATTTTTCCTTACATAAATTATCTTCCTAATAAACTGAATAAACTTCAATAAATAACCAGTTTATAGTTTCACCTAAGAATGAGTATATGTTCTCATCTTGAACGGAATGACAAATAATATGTAAAAAGTGATACAGTAATACAATAGTCGTCTACACTTCTCAACAACTACTTACTTTTTTCGCGCACCTGTTCCCCGAGAAATAAAGTGAGGTTTTATCCAGCGATGAAAACTATATCTCAAAACTATCTGTCGGAGGAGACATTAAGCCGTCGGTCACGGCAGCCTAAAATGTATTCGTCATCCATCATCATCACCAACCCATTGAGCTTTTGCTCATTAGCCTCTAGCTCATGTGGGTATCGACCTCAACAAAAATTTCAATTCTGATTGTCAATTTGGTAATAGTTTCTCCTTCCATGCGTATTGGTCTTGCACCCGTATGTAATATTTTCGTTTCAACTAATTTAAACATAACTATACAATTTACAAATTATAAAAATTAAACAATAATACTTGAATTGAATTGGAGATCCACAGTTCAAAGATATTCACGATTTAAACCTGAATTAGACGATTGGTTCAATGAGCTTAGTTTAAAAGAAGCTGAATATTATAGTCTTTGTATCTTTGTAATGAAGCTGAATTATACGTGTGTAGATGAATGTCACTACATATCAAATGATACATCAATAATTTGACCAGTCGAATGTATCAGTCAGTAACTATGAAAAATACTATAGAAAAGTTATTATAAATTAATTTCCAACTCTTCTATTCAGACTTATTGTGTTTTGTGAGTTGATTTCCAACATGTGTTTGTCCTTTTAAAAACCCCATTAACTCAGTGGGCAGTTGGAGGGTTTCAAGAGCGAAATGCACTAGCAGGGCAGAGCAGAGCAGAGCCAATCCCATGGCATGCCGCACTTTGGCACGGCTGAAAGGAGATTGGCCGTCGGCTCTTTGAAAATGTTTACGAGCCGGGCATGCTTTGTAGTTATTGTTATAGTGGTGCTGCTGCGGGGAAATGTGAATGAAATATCTGTAAATTTCGATCGGATCACGGCAGAAGGAACCCTGCAATATGATTGGTGGGCGGCAGATAAACGGGTGGAGTGGGGGGAGGGGGCAATAAAAAAGTGCTAGAGCTTTTGCGGCCCGGCGTGAGAAAAGTTGTAGACGAAGGACCGCGTTCCAAGTTCAATCCGCCTTATCTGCCGGCTTTATCAGCCTCTCCTCACTCTCACTCCCTCTCCCTCTCACTTCAATCGTAGTTTGTTAGTCAGCTGTTTCCTGCTACTCACCCACTCATCCTTCTCCTTCTCTTTTTCTCTACTCTTATCTCTTCTCCGTTGGCGTTCGTTCATTCATGTTTGAAAGCCTTGCCTTTCCCCATTCACTCTCTGCCACTGCTTCCCCCTTCCCCACCCATCCAATCATCGTCTCCATGGGAACGTAGCGAGTCGAGCCGAAAGGTTTCACGCTTTCTCTACTAGAGTGCAGCACTGGTCTTGTTATGAGAAACTTGCTGGCTGAAATGATGATGAGGAAACCTGAATAGAATTAAATCTCATGAACCTTGATGTGAAGTGGTCAATTTTAATTATTTTTAGTTATTATTGGTTACTTTTTAGTTATTAGGTTATTTGAAATTGAATAGAACCTAAAATTGAATATAAAAATGAACCTTGATGGAAGTGGTAAATTTTAAGTTTTAGTTAGACTATTATTGGTTAATTTTTAGTTATTAGGTTATTTTAAAATTGAATAGAACCTAAAATTGAATATAAAAATGAACCTTGATGTGAAGTGATCAATTTAAATTATTTTTTAGTTATTATTGGTTAATACTACCTATTATTTAGTAGTTACTACTGAGTAATATTGAGTGGTACTGATTACCAAGTTATTTTCCACACTCCATGTCGCATTTTGGCTGGTTTTCAGATTCCTGGAAGAAATGACAGGATAAATATGGTTCATAAATGGTTTTTATGATACACACTTTTTCTTGTACTATTACATTACTACTTCAGTACTTCTAAGTAAGTTATCTAAAATACACGCACATTGAGAAATTAGTTTAATTTGCTGAAGGATTGTTGTTCATATTTTCAGAAATTAATCCACGGTTTTCAGTTTTGAATTTTCAAAATGAATCAACTGAAGTAAGTATATCTAGATTGATTGATAAATTCGACTTCAATTGAATCAAATTGAATAAGTCTTTTAATATTGAAGAGCTGCTAAATATGTTGCTTATAGCTTGGGGCAAACATGATTGTATTCTCCATCAGTACCACGTTTCTCATTTTGGATTAATTACATCCTATTAAATTACTCATTACCATATTTTCAAATTATAAAAAAACTCTCGATAACTAGTGGATATCAAAACTGCCGTCATTAAATTTAGCCATTTGTTATTATTAATAACCTCTTGAAAACTGATAAATAGAAAAATACGGTGTTCGGTTTATTGCATTGTTAAATTTGGCATGTGCCTCCTTGGATGTCTTGAACCCTGGATGGCTATTGTATATAATAGGTATACTCCAGCTTGTAATTCTGTTGTTATTTAGTGGCACCAGCTACAAAACGATTTAACAGCACTTCCTGTCTCTTCACGACCACCATCAGAGTGGAACAACGGTTTTTCGCTGGAAAAACTACTGCACTTACTCGGTTTTTAACCGTAATTTAACTTCGTAGATTTATGACATTGCCTGCACAACACAATGTATAAATGCAGGTAATTCTTACTTTGGTCATATTTTCAATTACGACAAGTACGTTAATTTAGTATGACGTTTCCTTGTAGAACTATTTGTTTGCACCTAATCCCGTGGCGAAGCGTGGTACACTTATTCATAAGTAAATAAGTGGTAAATAAGTATACCACGCTTCGCCACTAACCTAATCCCATTTTTCTAAAACTTTCAATTGATTGAGATTCATTGTATTATCATCAAATAAATTGAACTCCAGCTTTCAGATCTTTCAAGCAACAACTCCTTCGACAAGCTTGTAGGCAACATGCTGTCCATTATCCAAGCTGTCCATGCTGTCGATATCAGTCCATTTCCATTTCATTGTTGAATGATGTTCATTCATGGAAAGCAATACAAAGCAAGCAAAGAAAGAATTTCTCCTCCTATTCTTTGTCTATGGCAATACATTGGAATTGTCTTTATTCCAAGACTCTGATGAACAATACGAGGGGAGTGTTAAAGGAATTCAAAGGAGTTTTAAGGAATTCAAGTGTGCATCTTGCTTTTTCTTTACTCTCCCAGTATTTCAATCTAGGTCTAGCTAGACCAGAGATTATAGAAGAAGAATAATTAACTGGTGTATCAACGTTTTACTTCTATTCTCTCTGATCTAGACTAGACGAGTGGACCAACAGATTACATACAATTTTATTAGACAGTTAGAATCAATCAATCTGAGTTACTTGCTGTAAAGTTGCTCTGGAACAACTAGTAACATTGATGATGAGGTTGAATATCTTTTTGAATTATGTTTTTTTATTAAATATGAAGATGCAGACTCTTACTTTATAAATCTTGATAGACATTAAATTCGTCCTTGAAAATAGGGTATCTTTTATAAATTTTGAGTACAGAATTAATCTACTTTAGTAACATCATCAAGGTTTATGGTTGCAATAAGACATCATCAGATATCTTTTGCTTCAATAAATTACAAAAGTAGACAGAAAACACACTAGAAAGGAGTGGAAACTGACCATCGTTACTTCTTGTAACCATTGACACTTCTTACCATTGACAAACTCTAGAATCTGTCCACCCTTTTTAATTAACAAATTAAAAAACAGTATTTAAAATTTCTATCCTATAAAATTCTCCAACTCTGTTGAACAGCTCTAAATTTTTTTAAAATTTCGTGTGACTGGTAATTTGTATAATAAGGTAACTAAGATTTTTGTAGTAGAGAATGAATTCAAAAAACTGTAGTTTTCTACGAGTCATCAAATTCTAGTGTGTTTGGCTATGAACAATATATAAATTATTTGGCTATATTATTATTTTTATATTATTTTATAGTAATATCACTATATCAGTATTTTGCTACTTGCTAGGCTAATATCCTTATTTTGGCTATACTAAAGTCACTACTAAACGAAACTCATTCAGGAATCAGTCGTTTTTATTATGAATGGGTTGAGATTTTTGTCAAGCAAATACTAGTCCGAATGTAGGAGTGGCTACTAGGTGACGAAGAGTAGTAGTTAATGGGTGTGTGTATGTGTGTGTGACTGGGTAGTAGGCCTATGTAGTGGCGAATATAGTCTACTATAGGAGGAACTCCAAGCACATACAAGCATTAGAACAGGATGTGACGTATTCCCATCCGGTTTGTTAAAAGAGAGATAAAGTACAGTAGACTGCCTCGTATATGTGTGAGAGTGTGTGTTTTCTATGTATGTGAGGTTATAAGTTATGTGTGGAAGCCACCACACATGTGTTGCTTATTCGTTTATCAGCTGAAGCTGTCTTTTTCTTTGTCATTATACAATGTGAGACTACCCATTCTTGTAAAAGGTCCGTGAGTTACTTTTAAATATGCCCGAAATTTTAGCTGGACTATTTGAAGAAACCCTTGCTTTTGTAGAACTTTGTCGTGTTCCTTGCAATTTAAAGGTTCTATATCGGATAATGAATAGGATAAATAAACGTAAAGTTCAATGACCTATTTTCAAAGCAAGCTCAAAATGTATCTCAAAATTTTTCACTTCTCTCACAAGCTCAAAATGTGTTAGCTAAACAATATTTTAAGAAATACGTTCCATTGCAAATTTCAGAATTTTGGTAAAGTTGCAAGACTAATTACTAATTACCAAATAAGCTCGAAATTTTAGATGGAGATGCCGTCTCCATTACTGAAATTTGGGTAACAAGTTCCAGAAATTCAGAGGTTCTATTGGAAAATGGAAAGAGGTAATAGATTGATAGATGAAATTACTTTATTTCTACATTTGAAATTACAAGAGTGCACACATTTTTAATTCTATCCTATTTAAAGAGTAAATATAATACATTTTACATTTGGTTGGACGTAGCCTCTACTCACACTAGGAAACTCAAATCGCGTCGCTCGGCAACTGGAATAACAAAACATGTGTTTTCAAATGATGACGTTCAGACAACGCGGTTGCAGGATCGTCTGAGCGTCATCATTTGAAAACACATTCCAGTCGCCGAACGATGCGGTTTGAGTTTCCAAGTGTGAGTAGAGCCTCAGGATACATTGAAAATGGAAGCATATTAGGCAACTCTTTAGTTGCTGTATTCAATTCTGCTGAGGGTTTCCAATCTGAAATCTTCACATTATTGATATTATTCTCTTAAATTATTAGAAAGTAGCATCACGCAATACTGTAGTATATAATTTAATCGTAAACTGCAAATAGTTACATCCATGGAAATGGGAGTAATTTGAGATTTTTATATTATTTAGGGTTTGTTATTCATTTCATTTCATTTCAAATTTCAAGTTTATTAATTGATTGTAAAGAAAAGAGTCTTGATTTATTAGAATTGTATATTTTTTGCTGATGTAGGTGGAGCTTCATGCCTTCACTCGAAATTAAAGCCCCTTTCAACAAGCTATTCTGTACTCTCACCACAGCTTGCAGCAATTCATGAATGAACGGTCTTATCTTGAATCGATGAAGTGTGATCGATCATAAAATATATAGAATATACAATACAAATATATATGTAGTGGTGTTAATCAAACCGCCTGTGTCAATAGCAGGGAGCTTTTTTGTTTGTTTAACCTATTTATTACCAGCATATCTGTGTTCAGGCTCTTCTTATCATACTGTTTCTCTCTTTCCCGTTCTCTCTCTTTCCTTTTTCATTTGTTTCCAGTTTCTCTGTCGCCAACTCTTGCTCTCTCGCTCCGCCATGCTCTAGTTTTTCGGTAATCATTCTGCTATTATTATTACTATTTATTGTCATTTATCGCATAGCCAACTTATCGTATGCATATGCCAACATATATCTGTTATAGCGGCTGTAAGTGTCTTGTGTAAACAGGGGCGTTATTAGACTTTATTGTGTTTCAACAAAAAGCGCAAGACCTACTTTGCTGCTCTGTGCTGATTTCATTTAGAACGTCTTGAGCGGAGCGATGAGGGCCGAGAGGCCCTCTTTGGGTCTAGTCGAAACTCAACTTTTTTCGCATTGAGTTGCGATTCTAACAGAAAATACTGTAACAAAAAATTTTCCATATTATAATATACCTACTTCTGTCATGTGTAAGTTAATACTTACTTGATTTCTAAATTTTCTTTTCTTGTTATATTATTCACTTATCACTTCTATCTTTATCGATAATCTGTTGTCTCATTCACATATCGTATTTGAATTTGTACTTCAAAATCGAGATAAATATCAGAATCGTCAAATTGCACGTTGTAGCATTGTAGACCATAGGCATTGAATAAGACCACTAGACTAACCGAATGTTATAATTTACGTAATTTTCTATATGAATACTGTAGAATAAATAATTTGTGAAGTTGATTATATAGTCTGAAAAACTTCTCAATAACTGAGTTTATTCAAGTGAAATTCAACATACTCAACTCCCCTTCAAGCTTAATATATGGAGAAGTTCCACAACATTTCTGAATCAAATGTGTGAAGTATGTATTACTTATTGTAGTATACACTACACACATTATACTAAATTAATTTGTACATGACAACTATTCATGAATAAAAAATTATGTCATGTTTTTTCGAATGAGGTTCTTGAAATTCATGCTTCAAGTTTGATACTGCACTTTCGTAATGATCGAAGCAACGATTCATTTCAAATTGATGTGAAGTAAGTAAACAATAACAAATAACTACAAACTGTAACAAAACTGTAAATGCAGGAAATTTCATTGCTGCTCAGAGCTCAACGTACCAACCTTCTGTGCAATGTGTGCTCAAATGCACCCAAACGCAAGTCTAAATAATGCAGAGCTCTAGTCTAGATTACAGGTACGCACTGCTAAGTGGACGGTAATTAGAGGTCGGTACAAGAGGCGATTCAGTGGCTTGTTACTTTACCTTCATCCTGTACCCCGAACCTGATACTCGTGACAGGCTAGTAGCTGTCAATCAGTGCGCTTAGGCTCTGGCTTGCGTGACGCTCCTTGCCAGTAATGTTATGGGTTTAATAGACTTCAAATGCTGTTTTGTTACAAAAATAGTATCTAGTATTGTAGTATACGGTACTTGACCTGTTGATTTTGTTTGGCTAGTTATTGTCGCAATCTTTTTCCAAACCTGTCACTAAATGAGAAGAATCATCCTTGTATGGCCAAGACCTTGAATGTTTTCTTTTCTTAATTTTGTTTGACATTCTTTTCAACATAAAACAGAAAGTATTCTGTTTTCAACTAAAATTCAGAATTGTGAGCTTCACCAGGATTTTGTGTAAAATCGTACCCGACATTTCTTGTAATGAATTTGAAATTTTAGCCAACCAGGTATCGTACGGTACATGATTTATTTGTATGGGAATCGTACATGAATTAGTAATTCGTGGATGGTAATTCCTACTGACCACAGGCAAAATTCTATGGCAAATCTTATTATGCACTATAACCTTCAACAAATTTATCTTAGGCTGACTGTATTCAAAAACCTTTTTAAAGACCAATTATTTTTGTTCCCGTTTCAGAGTCAAGTTGTCGACTTATCAAACGCCATCGTTTGAACAGTATTGAAATTTCATTGTAGATACTCTTTATTTTAACATTAAGAAAATCAATATCCCGGTGATGGAATAATTTTGGCATCGTTCTAACTTATTAGAGTTGTTCTCCCATTGCCGAAATTCAGCTTCTAGGCCTGTGATTGGGTAGCCTGCTATTGGCTGAAATTTAGCTTCTAAGCCTCTCATTGGCTAGTCGTCTATTGGTTGAAATTTCTCGATTCTCATTGGTTAGTCAGCTTCCGGAAATAAATCACCTGGATGAGAGCAGCCATTTTGAATATTATTGTATCGGCAATATTGTGTAACTTTTGAATCTTGCATCTAGCTAATGATTGATAAGACTAATATTGTGAATTATTATAAATTTTACTGAGCGTATGCCAAATTTTCAGCAAATCCAATTAATTACTATAACTTGTTTACATATTTCAGTTGACTGGTCAGTCTAAATTTTAGGTACAATATGGGAACGCTTATTTACTCTAATAAATGCTATTAAAATAGGCATCATATGTATCATTGTTGGATTTTTTTCTAGAAATTATCTTGAAAATTTTATAAATTAAATGGCTGTTTGCCATTCGAATATTTTCGAAGAATTATTGTCAATTTTTTTTTTTTAAATTATGGAAAAGATTAATAACAACAATAATTATTATTGTTATACCATTATACTATAATTATATTGTAATTTGTAAGAATAAAAAAGAGTTCCCAGTCACATGCTTAAAATTTTAGAGAAAAAAACACTGGAACGTGTAAACAGTGGATGTGCCAGTCGATAGGATTTGTTTTTTCTCCAGATAAGTTCCTCTTCTAAGATAAGAGCAGTCTTATCTTGCAGCCTTATTTTATCTTGCTCTTTAAGACAAGTATTTTATGTAAATTCCAGAATAATATGACTTAGCACGAGTAAAAACGAGAAAAAAATGTCCTACTGAATTAGTTTTCATATTTACCGCGCCCTGATCGAACTGTACTGTTTACGTAGGTACAGTTATAACGGCGATGTTTCCTCTCTTCATCATCAGGGGGCGTAGCTCAGATGGTAGAGCGCTCGCTTAGCATGCGAGAGGTACCGGGATCGATACCCGGCGCCTCCAAACTTTTTTGACTGGTTGAATTTCATTTTTTCCATTGTGTTATATCTTTCTGAATTCATTTTATAAGTAAAGAATCAAATTTCGCTTGTTCCTTATGAAATTTTGAAAACATTTTGTTCATTGAAGAAAACTAAACTATTTCAATCGATCCTGGCGTGGCCAGTTTCTTTTTGATTTACATTACATTTTTGTTTTCCAAAAACATTTTAACAGATAAGATTCAAACCTCACTTGATTTTTTTAAAATTCTGAGAACTTATTAGTCATTGAAGAAAATTAAATGCTATTTTTCATAAAGTTTGTGGATTCAAAAATTACATTTCTTCAATGTTCCCAAGAAAATAATTATTATCAGTATGAGTTTCATATTACATAATTTGATTCTCATCTCATTATTCATCTCGTATCATTCTCAAATATCAATAATGAATTTTCGCCTTTCTTGTTGCGATGTGAACATCATCATTTGGGAAGTGTTATGGGAATAAGAGAACCATGGTAACTAACTCCTTATTAGGTTAATTTTTGATTATTCTCTAGCTTCAAGATACCTTTCATGTAACTCATACTTACATGATAACTTATCTGGATATTTGGTACTAATCCAATGGTTTAGAAGAGGAAATTGGTGATTTGGTAAGATGATAATATATGAGATAACCTGAATGTGGACTTTATGAGTAAATTGGAAGAGGAACTGTGTTGGGCGTAAGTCTGTTGTACCTACTCATTTGTAACCTAGATGATTGAATAAATTATTGATTTTATAGATTTCTCAATAAAATGGGAGCAATAATTTATTCTGATGATTCCTGGAAAGTGCTGAGAGAAAAAATTATATTCGAGGTATGCTATGCCCGACTGATGAGTGCTCGTATGTGTTTTTGAATGAAAGTGAGTACACTGACTTTGCCCCCCGCCCCCTTTTTTCCTCTCAGGGGAGCCGGAAGTGACGTTTAAAAACACTCGCGTAGTTCCTTGCTAGGCTAAAGGTCGGTTCATTCACATTATTATTTTTATAATCCTAATCAGTATGCTACGCATCTGACGTAATTGCGGCATCCGTATTATTAATCACTTAAACCGAATTAAATATACGTTATATTGTAACACGTTTTGTATTCGTGAGTGAGTCATAAAAAAATTTGAGTGAGTTTTGTTAAAGCTTTAATTACAAAATAGCAAATAGGTATGAATACAGTGGATAACAATGTAGGTAAAAATGTTTTGCTATGGTGATGCCCACATAAGCTCGTAGCTTGTGCGAGGGTAATGGGAAGGGTGATGATGAGAGACAATAATAATATTCAATTAATTTTATTGGGAAAAATTAATAGTAGCCTAAACATGAAAAACTGACTAAAGAGAAAATAGAATTTGACAAAACAAATTCTCTTTTGTTACAAGGTTGGAGAACTCTTTGCTTACAATATTTTACTATAGCAGGATTCTTTTAACTTGTCAGAAAACAGCTGATTTAACGTTAGTAAACGAGCGTACATCAATCAGCTGTTTTCTGACAATTTAAAAGAATCCTGCTATACATCGAAGTATTGATTATCTTTGTTCATGAGTATCTAGTTTTGATAAGAATGCAATATAAATGATGGGAAATGAATAGATATATAGTGGAAACATATCATGTTTTTATATTATCTGAACATATTTTTATTATCTTCAATTACCTTTTATTATTTGTAATTATTTTCTTTTCAACCCATTTTTTCGCAAAAATTCCAAAAATAAGTGTTTCAGGTTTAGGACAGAAGCCTGCTGTTCCTACCCCATGATTTATGTATTACTGTACTCTTCGGTCATAATAGATTTCAACTTTTATTTTTTATGCAAAATAGAATTACGTTCTATAATAATTCATCGGTAATAATGGCGGTGGTGATAAATGATATAGGAGGAAAGGTGGTGTATGATAAAGGTCTATTTATTTATATTTTCATCGTCATTCAGCATTCGCGTGCATGATCTGTGCGTGATGCATGGACACGCTTCATGCAATGTTTTGAAGAGTCGCCATTCTAGCATTAGAACATGCACTCAGCTACGTATTTACCTATAAAACCGAACAGTGGCGTTGACATGATTATTATCTATCATATGGCCGTAAGTAATTATTGTTGACGCGAGTCAAGTTGTTGTTGATGCTTGTTAAAACACGTGTTGTTTTTCTTGTTGCAGCGTGTGCGATGTAAAGCAGGATTCCTTTAAATTGTCAGAAAACACCTGATTGATGTACGCTCGTTTACTAACGTTAAATCAGCTGTTTTCTGACAAGTTAGAAGAATCCTGCTATAACTGAACTGAACTGAACGTAACTGAATTTAACTGATCATAAGGTGTTAAAAATGCCTGAAATTTGTTATTGAAAAATTGTTATTGAGGAGAGCAGATTATCCTATAAGTTGACACTATTCTTTTAAATTTATTGGAATGTTTCCAAATGCCATGTGATTGATGTGAACTACGGATTCGTCAGTATCCAAATACCTATAAAAATATTCAATACAATTTCAATTTATTTACCAAAAGTGAATAATACAAACAACCAAATACAAAATATTTATTTTAGTTGATTTTTCAGAATAATAATATTGTAGAATTATATATAATTATAATCAGTAGGCTATATAAAGATTGTAGACATGTTCTTGCCAACTTTCTTATTTCTTATGTTTAAAACGTGTTTCAAAATCATTAATTCAGTATTATAGCAGGATTCTTTAAACTTGTCAGAAAACAGCTGATCTAACGTTAGTAAACGAGCGTACATCAATCAGCTGTTTTCTTACAATTTAAAAGAATCCTGCTATACTAATGAGACGAAAGCTAATAGCGAATTTTCCTTCAAGTGCTTAGATGTTTATCGTATAGTCTCCTGGCATGTTTATAAAAGTAGTACTGTATTTCTTAATCAATATGATTATTTCTCGTATTTAACGTGTCAGAATATCATTTCCTCAATATTTCTAACTAGAGGAAAGCTAATAGTAAGTTTGCTTAGATATTCATCGCGTAGAAACCTGGCATGATTATGATGGTGGAATTTTTCAATTAATTAGCTCGGTGGAGCTCAGGTTATATTTAAAATATTTAGACGTGTTAATTACAATATGGCTGATATGATAAAGATATGATTGATTTAATCAGTGGAGCTGAAGCTTTATTTCATAATTAATTTGATCAGTGGGGTACGGTATGTATTTAAAATATTGAAACGTTTTAATTAAAGTAAGGCTGTGATAGTAAAAGGGAGTTCTGGATGGTGCATTTTTAGTATTTTCTTTAATTAGAGGAAAAGCGTATTTGACAATTAAGGTCGAAAAGTTGTCTGACTGCAGTTGATGAATTGCAGTGCCTGCCATGAGAACAATGAACTTCAGTTCATAGAACTATAGTTGGCTTCATTCAGCTATAGTTGAGCACTAGAACTCAATGAACTCAGCCGACTTCCTTTTTAGTTTCCGTTTGCTACGCGAAGGCATTGTTGCAATTATTTTATTTATAACTCTGATCAGTTTCTCAATAGGAAGCTATTTCCTCAAGCTGCTTGATGAAGCTAGAAATCGAACAAAAAAACTGACTCATTTGGCGAAATCCTCTTCATTCTAGTTAAATTTTGACGAAGTGGTAATTTGAACCGAATGTAATCAAATAACCCTGACCTTTACCGATCACTCTCGTCTATTTTTAGACAAGTAGGACCTAATAATAAGGAATCCATTGTCTATATTTGGCACATTTGATATGCTGATTTTTAATGAATGCCGAAGAATTATCTTTGTCATGACTAATTTTATCGAAAAATTCGGTCACACTGATTGAATGTGCATCCAGTTGTCACGTGCATTTAGCTCGCTGAAAATATTAGAAAGTCTTTTAAACCGTCCTGAAATCTTCTTCAAATTTTCTTAGGCCTAGATTTGAATTGATTTCTTTGATTTCTTAAAGGATATATTCTTTGGTGGGATATTCCATTATTCATTGAATTTGAAGAATATTGATTATTCATTATTCCATATTTGAATAACCATATTCATTATTCAAAGAATATCGAAGAAATATTCTCAATGCGCTGTTTACAGTAGTAATTCTGGCTACATATTTACTGAATATCGATTTTTGAAATTGTTTCCATGAAGTCTGTCAATGGCGGCTAGGAAGAATTATTAAACTATATCCTTCAACGATATCATTCTCAATAAGTTTTTTTATAGTTTTTATAATTTTTAAAAATTCTTACATCAAGTTAACTAATATTGGTTTGAAAAATAATATTATTTCTTCAAGATAAGAAATGTAAGTTATGCTCTTCGAGGGAGCATTATATGTTTGTATAGTAGATAGATTTTTTCCAGAACATCAAACAAAAATGTTACTTCGAATAGCATGGATGTTTATTACTGTATTTTCTTGACTTATATTCTTAAAATTTGAAGCTATTTGAGAGACTCGAAGATTATATAATTATAAGCTTTACACCAAGCTTTTCGAGGGAGTAATATCTTTTTATGTCAAATAGTTTTCCTTGAGAACATTACACTACATTACACATTACACTTCCAATATTATTGCCGTACTGTATTTTTTTATGTTCTTCAATTGATTCTTCAAATTGTAGTTTTTCTTCACAATTCACTTAGTTTTTCTTGAGAACATTACATTAGCGTTACTTTCAATAATATTCCAGTATTTCATTTTCTCCAATTGATTCTTCAAATTGCACTTGATTATGTCTACCGATTGGATTTTGAACCAGGCAATTAGCCTTGTTTCATGGTTGTTCTGTGTACAGAATTGTAGTCTGGATCATATCGATCAAGCAACCAGTCCAAAGTCGTGATCTGCGGCTTCTTGTGGCAGAGCAGACACGCATTCGCATCGCGTTTTGCCCGTTGAAGGCAGAAGGAAAGAAAGAAACAAAGGTCACAGCTCAACTACTGTTAGGAATGCACCAATGGCAGTTCTCCCTCCCCGCCCCCCGTCCATCTCTCGCCGTTCATTGACTAGACGACGCTCGTCCTGTCCGATCCTTGCATATCCTGTTTCTTCCTTCATCCTTGTTGGGCAACGACGTCCTTCCCGGAATAGGAGCGTCCTCGTCGTCGCATCCTCCAGGATGTCATTCGGTTACCGTTTAATGGAAAATTGGCTTACAGCACTACTTTACTAGGTACTGGTCTATCGGTTTACTTTTTTCCATTCAGTACTGCTTCGGAAGTGCCGAGAGTGAAGTGAACTATGAATGCTCTTAGGCTAGGCGTACACCGGTTAGTCAAGACAAGACGAGATTAGTCACGTTTAGTCACAGTACTTCACATAGTTGCTTATGAAGCAACACACACCGATTAGTCATTGCATCGGTGTGTGCTGCTTCATAAGCAGCTATGTGATTTACTGTGACTAATGTCGTCTTGTCTTGTCTTGACTAACCGGTGTACGCCTAGCCTTATGCTGGTTTGCACCAAAGACAATTCTACTACTTACAGATTGAATTGTCATAGAATAATCTTGCAACAAGCAAGATCAATTTTGATCCAGGATCAGTACAATGCTAATCAAAAGGGATCAGCTGATTCAGAATAGTTGATCCCGTTTGGTGCAACCCAACATTGGACTTTTATGCACCGTCACCAATGCAATGACTAATCGGTGTATGTTGCTTCATAAGCAACTATGTGAAGTACTGTGACTAAACGTGACTAATCTCGTCTTGTCTTGTCTTGACTAACCGGTGTACGCCTAGCCTTAGTTTGAACAAGCAATAGTTTAAACTTCAAGTATCTTGGTGTGAACTGTAGATCTACAGTTTAAACCAACTTTTCGTTGAACTTGAAGATAAAAAAAGAAAGATCTTCCAGAAAAAATATCAAACAAGAATCTTCTTTGAAAGGAAGAAGATACACAAAAATAAAATTGAACTGGAATTTTGTATGATTGTTACTGTATGAAAAAAATGGCTGTATTTTTCTGTATTTTTACACAATGAATAGCTTGTTGAGTAGAATATAATTACATAAATTTTCTTCGAATGAAATCTATTGATTTTATGAAGAGTTGTAAAGATTAAGACAACTACAATAATAACATTGATGTGTGGGTATCAGTTCCAGTCAACATGAGATAGCCTACTATCACAGCTTGTTTCATGAATTGGATCATCAAGAGAATTAACATCAGTTTTAATATTTTCATGTAGTTGCGTGTGGACTAGGTTACATAATAATGTAGACAGGATATTCGGACTGAGAGCCTGGTGTAATTAATTTCGCATTAAGGTCTTCCACTGACCAAAATGACAAAAGAAAGCAGCAGTCTGATGGGATGCACTAGAGAGGTTTTTTGCATTTGCAGAAAATGCAATATCGTAATTAACGAAAATTGCTTGAGGTAGCAGTGTTCCATGCATTATAATGAGCGCTAGATAAGTTGGTAACTGTAGATGAATCTCGTTGTTTTATTTGCAGAATAATTCGTCTAAGTAGAAGTAGATTATCAGAATTACTTTGTTTCTTGAGATCATAAAATAATTGATAAGATTCATAGTAGTATTTTGTAGTGTATAGATGGTTCATACATGCTGATTAATTTTCTATGAAATCTATGGTTGATAAGTGATATCTAATGCCTCTCGTCAACTTTTCAATGCTGCAGATTACAAATTCTGGAAACATTTACTTACGAAAAATATATTTCGTTCACATCCACTAGGGATATACATGAAGTAATATTAATATTTCGGCTCTTAGCACGAAATCATATTGAATTCAACCGCTGTGAAATGATGTCATTAAACGGAGCTAGCACACAATAGATTGATTCAATGGATTATAGTTGAGTCAATATAGATTGATCAATTTCATTGTTTGAACCGCAGCACTGGTTCCGTCAAATGACGCCATTTAACGGTTCTTGAATTCAATTGACTTTTGTGCAATCGAGCACAAAAAGTTGTTTCAATACACTGTAAGGCTAGGCGTACACCGGTTAATCAAGACAAGACAAGACGAGATTAGTCACGTTTAGTCACAATACTTCACATAGTTGCTTATGAAGCAACACACACCGATTAGTCATTGCATCTGTGTGTGCTGCTTCATAAGCAACTATGTGAATTACTGTGACTAAACGTGACTAATCTCGTCTAGTCTTGTCTTGACTAACCGGTGTACGCCTAGCCTAACTGTTGAGTTAATATAGATTGATTAATTGCACTGGTTGAATCGTAACTTTGGTTCCGTCAAATGACTTCGTTTTACTGCTCTTGGTTTTAATTGGCTTTTGTGCAATTGAACACAAAAGGTTAATTCAATATACAGTATTATATCTGAGTCAATACAGATTGATTAATTGGATTGTTAATCGTGGCATTGGTTGTGTCAATTGACGTCATTTCACGGCTGTTGAATTTAATTGGTACAATCGATACAGTGAGTATCGACTGTCGATTAGTGAAGCGCCATTTCGATAATATTGGCTTGTAGCGGCGCTGCGTTGCGTTGCCTGTTGTTGTCTAGATGGTGCCGTACCTTGTTGGCAATGTTTTCTCACCCCTTGAGGGCCTCTTGCTGTTCGCTTCGCCACCGCCAACGACGTAGAAGAAAAAGAAAACGAGAAAGAAAAGTGGAAGCCTTTGCCAGTCGCCGCCACTAGCCGCGAGACGCGATTGCGAGTGTGTGAGAGGAGGTGCGAGTGTGTGTGTGTGCGCCTGTACCATGTTTAAACAGGGCAACACCTCAATCATTGTACTACTTGCGCTTGTCTCTCTCCCTCCCACCCCCTCTCTCCCTCCCACGGCGCCTCTTGAGATGTTACCGCCGTCTTTTGCCATTCCATAGCATCGCCTCGCATCTGCCCGGAGTATGACTTTGACCTCAAACGTGGCCGAAACATTTTCGTTCATCTTTGGAGAAATTTCCCAGATTCAGATTGGTTGCACTAGAGAGGATTGAAGTTGGTAGTCGATTTCTCATAAGAATCAACATTGAAGATTGAAAATTGTCAGATTGGAGAAATAGTCCAGTCAATGAATGCCAAAACCCCGTCGGGTTAAAAAATACATATCAAGCTAATTTCTCCCCCATCGACTACTATCATATAGACAAGTGTCCTGGCAAAAGTCCCCACCCCTACCCCTCTTGCTTACCCCCCCCCCCCAGCACCCCCTCGAAGTTTCAGTTTGCAAGGGTTTCGTATATCGTAATCGTAAGTATCTCGGCTTCCAATGGAGATAATCTCCAATTAACAATGTAAGTTTGGAGTATTTCAGATTGGAGGAAGCTCAATAGATCTTTATGCAACTGAGACTTGGACCTGTTAAGTATAATCAATGTACGGCACGATGCTGAGCTCGGTTTTTGCAGTGCATAAGAGTGCTATCTTCGTCTCTCCGCTTCAGCCTTCAGGGACACAGAGCTTAGCATCGGACAGTAAGCCCTCATGAGTAATTGGAGATTAAGTTTAGTCCACTTGTGTGCAATTGGCATTTCAAGGATTAATTGAAATGCATCTCAACAGTATACTGAACGAAGTAACTGGATGAGTATTCGGTTTATCAATTCGGTTTTGGCCGATCCTCCCAAACCATTATAATGATTCGTGAATGTGTCAATGAATGAAATGAAAATCTCAAGTGTATAATTATTAATTCTAATCTATTGCAATCTCAAGGAGATACGTCCCTTTAATAGTAGCTTCAGATGAAAAAGGAGGGGTGCACATAATTTCAACTACTGTAAACTACTCATATCAAGTGAGTGTCAATACTTGAAATGTCATATGGCTTCCAATTTCCCTGCTCTCAATTTTGAGTATCTTCTTCATCTACCTTTCTTGTATCTTCTTCAGTTGGCTGTGATCTAATTTTCGTTTTGTTCAATCCATATTTTCCTAGTTATTATCAAGTTCCAATCAATGATCTCATCTCATATTAATTATTTCGAATCAATATTGCATTTTAACCGGGATAAAGCTTTACACAAGAACAGCGGGCCAATTCACATGCAGTTGAAGTAGAGAGCAGAGGAGATGAGCTCGTAGAGCTAGTGTACTGGAAAACAGACACATTCCAGCTCGCATGCAATTTACACGTCTCTCTCTTGCTCACACACACTCGTGAATGAGGCTGGTCGCCGCCTCACGTGTGCGCGTGCGTGAGTGATTGTGTTGGTGTGCAGGAGTGAATGGCAGAGGCGCTGTACCGGCAAACGGCACACCAGGATGATAGGGATGCGATGCGGCGGTTCTAGTCAGGAATCAGGAGAGTTCTTCCCAAGTACTCACTCACTCACTCTAGCCTCTCTCTGGCTCTGCTGCTGCAGACGAGTTGAATGACCTGCTAAGAACGTGCATTCCCAAGCATATTTCCTCTCTTCTCCAGCATTTTTCCTTTCTCTGTTTATCCTTCTCTTGCTCCTTCATCCTTTTCTCTCCACTCTTCTTTCCCAAGCACATTTCCTTTCTTTTCCATCATTTTACTTCCTCTGTTTATTCTTCCTCTGCTACTCCATCCTCATCCTTTTCTTTTATTTCTTCTCATGCTTTTCCTCTTCTCCTTTCTACTCTCCCAAGCACATGTCCTCTTTTCTCCATCATTTTTCCTTTCTCTGTCACTTCACCCTTATCCTCTTCTCTCATTTCTTCTCTTCATCCATTTTTCTACTCCTACTTCAGCTCTCTTTCATCCTTTTCTCCTTCCTCTCCTCCTGCTCTTGTTCTTGCCTATCCTTGTATTCGACTATCCATCTGATGCTCCTTAATATTCATGCTTATTCTTCTCCTCATCTACCTTTCTGCTCCTCCCTGTTCCTGCCTATCCTTCCCTTCCTCCTTCATTCTCATTCATCATTCTCCTCCTTCCTCTCTTATCTTCTTTCTTTCCCTATTCATCCTTGTCTACTCCTTCTTCTCTTGATGTTGTCTATCCTTATCCTGTTACTTCATCCTTATGTTTTTTCATCATTTTTCTTCTCATTGAACTTTCCTGGTATATTTATTCCCAGTGCTGTTTTTGTAACAATATAGGTTCCGGTATGCAATGTTTCGTGGGGTCTGGAGGGTGGGTATTCAGAAGGGGGGTCCACCCCCTGTAAAACTATTTACATTTAGTCTCAAAAGTAGTTTCAAAGCTACTAATTTAGTTACATTTAGTATTAAAGCTACTTAGGAGCAAGAAAAAATTCTGCGTATGGTTCACCCAATGTTACAAATGTTATTTTTTGTGCCAAGAGGTACGGGTACGATGTACCGGCGCTTACCATAACAAAAACAGCACTGTTTATTCCATTAACTTGATTTGGAGTTAAACCTGTAGAATCCACATCCATTTGTATTTCACCTTTACTTTTTCTTCTGCTCTTGTCCTTACCTATCCTTTTAACAATCTCACCCTTAATATTCTGTACTCTCTTATCCTTTCGTTACTTCTCCTTATTCTTGTTCTATCCTATCCTTCTCCTCCATCCTGATCCTCGTGATTCTTCCTCATCTTCTTTTTCTGCTCGTCCTTCTGCTCTTGTTCTTGCCTATAATTTTAACAATCTTATTCTGTTCCTTGCTATCCTTTCCTCACTTCTCCTTATTCTATCTTTCTCATCCCACTCATCTTCATTTTCCTTTTCCTCACCTATCTTTTCTCATCAGTCTGTCTTTCTCTTCCTTAAATTCCTACAACATCTCCATAGACTCTCACAACCGACAACTGCAGAACATTTTTAATGGATCGGGTAGCGAACTCTCTCTCTCTCACTACCTATCTCTCTTTCTTTTTCTCTCTCCCTCTGTCTATTTTCTTTTCAGTCTCGCGAACATCGTTAAATCACGTGACCGGCCAGCCGACCACAGAAGTGGAGATTGGCTTGCACTCGAGACTAAAAGGAATGAAAGAGAAAGAGCACTCGAGACTATACTAGAAGGAAAGAGGAGAAAGAAGGAAGGTAGGAAGAGAAAGAGCACAGGAATGCGCCGGTAATGATGAAGAAGATACAGTGACACAACATGCTCAAGTTCCGTAGGTTAAATTTGCGTTCTAGTCATATCGAGCTTCGCAAAATACATTACCATTTTTCGGTTTGTAGTGGTTTATTTTGTTGGGTCTAGGGTGTTGTATCTAGCTCCTAACTGCCATTATTGTATCTACATTATTGGTAACATTGGAGAAGAAATATTGCTCTAGGACTGTTGTCTGGAATTTTAATAAGTCCGTATAATTGGTAAGTTGAGTAGAAACTAAACCAATAAACTGGTAGGATTTTGAAAAACTTGTATCGCTCGGGTTCCTGGGTATTGTTAAGTTCATTGATGATGATATTATTATTAATGATTGATTTCATGATTATTTTTTCAATAAATAATTCAGTTATTTCTCGTACAATGGTAAATCAAAAAGTCATGTATACCATGACCCACTGTAGTTCTCTGAAACTTCACCTGTATATTGCCCTTTATCAACGATAATAATTTTTTCACTATCGTTGACATTTTGAGTTTCGGAATCAACCTGAAATTTAATCATGATTTCCACAACATTTTTATATCCTTGATCACTTTTTAAATCGGCTCAAGCATATTACTGTAATTATAATAATAGGTAGTACATGTCAGGGGCTGCTCAACACCTCACCACACCTTCCCCCTCGCCTCCTCCCCCCCCCCAAAAAAAAATTGATCATGAGTGTTGAAAATTTCAAAATTTAACTGATAATGATAGTGTTTGAAAATCGTTTTCCAATGTTCGGGACTTTTCCTCCTATTGAAAATTTTATAGGTTCCAAATATTTCGTTAAATTTCATCACTTTTATGAACAATTTTACAAATTGATTTATAATTCACTAATAGAATTTAGTGTTGATCATTTTTAAAAGCGTAGCTGCGCGTTGGATAACCTGTAGTTACATATAGCAGGATTCTTTTAAATTGTCAGAAAACAGCTGATTGATGTACGCTTGTTTACTAACGTTAAATCAGCTGTTTTCTGACAAGTTAAAATAATCCTGCTATATAGCTTGTAGGCTAACTTGTAAATAAGCAGCTGAGAATTTACTATCTTTTGATGCATAATTTGAAATAACTGCTATATAGGTACGCAAAATGAAAGAAGGGAATGTTTCCGAGCTGAACCGGCTTCTTCGGCTCTTCTCCTACACCTTCAACAAACTTCTCTCTCTCCCTCACTCTCTTTCTCTCTCTCTTCTCTCTCATTCTGCTCTTCTTCGTTTTCCTCGGCTACTTCGCGACCTGTACTTAGTGAAGGTGCTTGGAATCGTCCGGAATGCGAAGTATGCTTTGTCACTGCCGCCCGCCCATACAAGCAGAACAAGAGTGAAAAGAGAGAAAAAGAGAAGGAAAATGGAGAAAGAGATGTGGAAGAAAGCTTTGCTTCCAGCAAATACAAGCTCGTTGGAGTGTGTACTGCGTATTGCCGCTTCTGCGCCCTCCATAAAACAGTACACTCACCGTTCATTTGTGAATTCTTCGTCTCGTCTTGTTTTCAGAATTTAGAAAATCTTGGACAAACGTGTCTTTAGAATAACATATATTCATTTTTGATTTCTTCTCATCTTGTGTTGAAAATTATGGACAGATTGTATTTTGGAACTATCTAAAATTTATTTTCGAATTCATCTCATCTTGATTTAAAAATTTAGAAAATCATGGACAAAATGTGTCACATAAAAACCACAATACATGATGTTAACAATTTTTGACAATCAATTAGTGAAGCTTGTTTCACAAAATGAGGATTGAAAGATTTAAATAGTAAAAAAGTATAGAAGAAGAATACTAGAGGTATTATTAGGTAGCTTGTATAGAGTTGAGTCTATATTTTGGAATTATTAAGTCCAGGGTCATTCAGATACTAAATTTTTCAATTTTTTTAAATCTGTCATAGATAGAAATGATTGTTTCAGAGTGTCAGATATCAGTCTCTTCACTGTCTCTTCATTGCAATTAAACGTTGATTAATAGGATTTTTGAAGCCTTTTATTCTCACCCTGAAAATTGATTTTCTTCATAATAATATATCATACATAATTGTCTACACCAATAGTAGCAGAAAAATTTTGATATTTTGTTGGCGCTGTTTGCAATTCACCAAATGAATTGGAAAAAAGTATTTTTTGATCCTTCCACCCTCTATCCTGAAAATTGTTGCTCTCCATGAAAATATAGTCCAGAATATATATGATCAAACACATGAATATTTTCAGTACATATTGGTATTTTGTTATCCCTTCTTATCACACACGTCAACTGTCAGTGGAATACAAGTTAATACAGAAAAGATAAAGTAAAAATTATAGATTGTTTCAGAGAAATTAAATGGAAAAATTATACATAAGTAAACAGGTTGAAAATGTACCGTCAAGTACATTATACTTCATTTCCGTCTTCTGCTAGAAAAGTAAACGTTATGTGCGGCTTCTTGATAGTATGACTGTTAATAGTGGATGCAACAATTAGGCTACTCCCGTTTCTGTACATGAAATCTGTTTTATTCTAACTTGAACTGAACCCATGACCGGCGAAGAAATGGCTGTTTTAGAATGGCTGAGAGGATGCTGTTAATAATTCTGTGCTGATAATGATGAGATGACTGCATCATTGAAAGCTGTTACATTCGAATGTAATTGCGGGCGAAAAGTGTGAGAGAAAAAAGTAGTAGCATAAGCGGAAATGGAAAAAATTCATGAATTACTAATTGCTACGTTTGTCTGTTATGCATTGAGAGCCGGCTAATAGCTGCGGTTGTGGTGTCAATTGCGCGTGATTCAACTGCTAATAGCAAATTCCCTGTCCAAATTATTACTCTTCTGCTAGTAGGGTGTGCGTTCGCGAACGGTTTTGTGTCTAGTGTCAGACTGGTATGGAAGGGTGCCTAAAAGCCTACAAGCTTAATCGTTTTACCACCCAGTACTACAGAGACTGTATAATAACAGTGTGGCCATTTGATGTCACACTTTTGATTGGTTAGCTCGGACAAATCCACCATACTTTTGCCAATTCCCATATAAGATTTGCATTGAAATGATTCGCAAATCATATTATGTTATGTTGAGTGATTCACTTCTTACCTACAAGCTACAAATTGCCAGTGCTAGTTTTCATCATTTTATGCTTTTAAAATATTACCAAGGGTAAAGACTATTTTTAATGTTAGAAAGTTATTTTTGATGTTGTTTCTCTCGAAATAAGTTCAAAAAATTGCAGCAAACATTGCTAAGCACAGCTTGATCCTGGAGAAATCTCAGTAAGCTAAATTTCGCAAGTTGTAACTACATTAGCATACCCTATACTACTACTACTACATTCTTATTACAACTCTACACACTTATTTCAAGAAATATGCTTCATTATTCATTTGCAAGAATTGACCTAGGCAATCCGAATGTAAAGTACCGTATTTATGGTAGGTGACGTGAAAAAGTGTTACCCTGTTCTAGCCGAACCGTACGTTCTTAGTACTGTAGTTTACTATGCTTACTTCCATGTATTGTAGGCCTATGTATAGCAGGATTCTTTTAAATTGTCAGAAAACAGCTGATTGATGTACGCTCGTTTACTAACGTTAAATCAGCTGTTTTCTGACAAGTTAAAAGAATCCTGCTATACTTCGTTCATGATTTGCAGAGCGTAAATTATTTATTGGCAATTAATTCTCGTCGTTTTTATGGCAACACTGAGTATCATCGATGAACTGGCTCGTCGGACGCGCTTTCACACACACATGCATGGCTCGGTGCCTATGTGCATCGAATTATCGTAAACTGTTTATTACACGCATGAACCGTGTGAAGAGCTCCCCTTCCCCCCATATGCAAGTTTCCCCACCCATCAGTAGTTACTTTACTTCAGTAAATTCTAAATTGCCTGCCACACAGCCGCCTAAGAGTGAGGTTGTGATTCCAAGTCAATATATGACGGAGTACCTGTCAGGCTAGCCGCTAGACGCTAGATTATCGACTTTATGTTTGCAACTTTATGTCGGCTCAAGATCCTTTGCTTTGCCCACTATCTTTCTTATTTTCCTATCACTATCCCTACGCTTGACATACCTGGGTTCTTTTTGAAGGATGGAAAACATGAGGATGCCAATCCACTGAATTCAGTACTGCCGGACGAACAGGAATGCCGCCTCAATTCGAATTTTCCGATTGAAAAATTGTTAGACTGCCGATTTGAACAACTTAGGGCCGGTTCATGAGCTCGGGATTTAGCCAAGTCCTAGACTAAAACGGGTGGCTACCTTAGCATCGACAAACGTTTGTCTCGAAGGGTTAATGGGTTAGCAGCATAGAGAGCCCTTAGCACATAGCGTCGAGGCTAACGTTTATCGATGGCCAACCGTTTATCGGTGGCCAACCGTTTTAGTCTAGGACTTGGCTAAATCCCGAGCTCATGAACCGGCCCTTACTGTTAGATTATGATTTCTACTGGAATGAACATGAAACTTGATACACTCTCAGCAAATTGAGGTTAAAGTTCAATAGAGTAGGATTTCAAAACTCAAACTCACCTAGATCGAAAAAAGGGCTAAACTCTCAAAATTAATATTATAACATTTGAAATGTGTCCCTATATCTTCATTTATTTCAATACAGCTTAGGATCGTTTAGTAAATAATAAGTGAAAATAATCATTCAAGTTGAATCATATTTCGACCAGAGAGTATAGAAGAAGTCTAGAGGGTATAGAGTCTATAGTGCGATTCACGTCAGGAAGTCAGCATTGCTTAGATGAGAGTTGATCAAGTTTCATTGAGCTGCAGTGTTTGTTGGCACTTTTTGTCGACAACAATGCACAGTGCTATACATCAATGACACTTGGCATCAATGCTCCTCATATAAACAATGCTGACTTCTTGACGTGAATCGGACTATAGATGTCCTGCAGATTCTTCTTGTATTCTCTCCGATTCGACACCCGTGATTGTTTGATTTCGAACGAATGTGTAAGCAACATTAGTAGCATGCGCTACTGAGGGATGCTATTGCGTGCACTTGAGAGCCAGCTGCATGCCTCATAAAAAAGTGCATTCACGTACTGTAATGAGATTCAGGCATTGAGTCTCGTTAGTGGCACGACAACAACAGAACTACAACAGCCATGTCTAGACTCGCGCTCATGCGCGTGCGCACGCCGCCGTAATTGATGGAATTAGCGGCTCGCAAACCCGTTACTCATCAGCGAGCTTTTATTTATTTATTATGATGGCAATGGTTCGTTACGACTCGTTAGAAACACGTCTGTATTAGTGCCCTGCCCTTTGTTGCCGAATGCAACTAAACCTGCTGCTATTTGCAACAAAATGTGAGGTGATCCGCCACAACTCACAAATTTAATGCAGATTGTAAAACACACATCACTTCTACAAAGTTTCATTGGTGGCTTGCCAACTGTGGATACAACCTGCCGTTTAACTATTGCGAATACAGTATCAAAACCTAACTACAGCAACCTAATTCACTATTGCAACTAAATGCAAGTGCAGTATCACAAATTAACACTAACTACAACAGCCTAATTGCAGTAAGAGTCTGGTCACTGGTTTGTGCCAGCCAATAACTGCCTTTATTGGATAGGCTATAACTTTTTATATAGCTAATTAGTGGGGACTAGTTGCGGGAACTGATGCGGTGAGTGATGTAAGTAGCAAAACGAGAGCTGTTATTGGTTATTGTCAGCATTGACCATGTGATACTGTTCACCATTAGGCTAGGCGTACACCGGTTAGTCAAGACAAAACAAGACGAGATTAGTCACAGTACTTCACATAGTTGCTTATGAAGCAACACACACCGATTAGTCATTGCATCGGTGTGTGCTGCTTCATAAGCAGCTATGTGAATTATTGTGACTAAAGGTGACTAATCTCGTCTTGTCTTGTCTTGACTAACCGGTGTACGCCTAGCCTAAGGTTGGAAACGTTGATAAATATTCGTGTTTATTATACGTGCAAATTAGCATGATAGAACCAATGTTGACACTCAAATTTTTGAAAGATCAACATGAGAGAACTATATACTAAAAAATCTACAATAGTAGATTGTAGTTGAATTGTGAACAAACAATCCTTGTGAACAAACATAGCTGATGAAAGGAATGGTGTCAGTTCGGCCTTGCTCATACTGAACTATGATCTAATCCTTCGTTGACCTAATCAAACTATTTATAGTTCTGACAATATATTGCACGTTACTGGCATGAAATTTTCCATTGACTTGCCATCAATCACGTGTTATGGTCATTGGGTATCAAATACCTCACAGAAATAGGTTGCGTTTGTTATTGTATTTCAAGCATAAATAATATCAAGATTTATATATACGGTTGTAAATCATCTACAGCAGCTTATAAATCACAAAGTCATGGAACTTTTTCATTCATGATTATAAAATAGATTTTGCTATGTGTTTTCATATTACTGTATAATAAGGCTATATTTTCATATTCTAATAACTTGTCATAAGAAGATATTGAAACATTGTTAAATCTTTAGAAAAATATTAAATATCTGCATCTAAAATGTTGAAATCATGCTACAAGTTTTTCAATTTGAATAATTCAAACACGATTACAAGAATTTTGTTCCAGTGAAGTGCCAAGTATTGCAATATTGATTGTTTTTGTTCAACTTGGAAAAATTGATAAATATTGTTGAGATTGTCAATTCCACTTTATTGAACACTATTAATTTTATTTTTTATTCATATTTTGTTCCACCTATTTTCCTTGGAATAGGAATACTAATTTATTATTTATTTTGTTGCAGGTAAGTTCCATCTAGATTCGTCTAACAACTTCTTTTGGTGAGTGGTATTCATCAATCATCAAAAAATATATTTTTACTTCTTTTCCATTCCTGCCTTTTTTCCTCGCAAATTAGAGTTGACATTCCCAGATCGAAGTCTCCAGGGTACAAGATACCCTGGAACAAGAATCAGGGTACTGATTATGACGATGCAACCCTTTCTCAACCTCATTTCCTAATATGTTAATCTGTTGTTATCTATTTTCAAACAGATGAAGGTTTGATCATATTTTTTGTGGATAAGAATTCTTGCCTTTTTCTATTGTATCTAAGGTATGGTAGATAGCAAGATTCAAGCTGCACAAATGAGATATCTCAGGAGTGTTTTCGGCTGCACTAGAACGGGCAGAATCAGAAATGATGAAATAAGAAGGGTTGCCTGTAATACCTTTTCACATGAAAAAATGGTACAAAATAGAAGAAAGTTGAGGAAAAGATGGGTACCGGAACAGGCAGGTTTATCAATAGACCTAATCCTTGAAGTGAAGAATTGAAAATCTTTTATGACTACTCGATGCTTCTGTTGCTGTTGCATCCCGAGACTTAAACTTTAGAAGTCAGATTCGAGTATTAATATTAAAAGGTCGAATTCAATTTGGATTTTTCACGTGTCGAAGCTAGAATTGAAAAAATTGACAGTTGGGTAAGTTAGTGAATTCTGTGCACCATCTATATTATTATATTGAAATGCTTTTGGAAAAACCTAATGACAGCCCTTGTGGAGGTTTGAGTGGACTAATTTTTATGCGGTTTGCGCTAAAAGATAGCTAAGAAATCGCAAATTTGCAGGATTTATTTGTTTTTCAAAAATAAATTATTAATTTGAAGAAAAATGAAGAAATCCAGGAAGAAAGGAGAAAAGTTCCTTGATTGTATGAAAAAGATTTGTTCACTCCCCTTCCGTTAATATTATCAGAGACAATAATTAGAATACTTTGTTATAGTTAATAGTTTCCTATCGTCTTTGATATTATGGATTTGATGATACAGTGTTACCAATAAATAATTAGATGTAGATTTTCCACGTGTCTAAGCACAAAAATGAGCCGCAAAGTAGATCGAAAATGTGCCCTTTTTGCCGGTCGGTCGGGGTTTCCGGTTGGCGCCCCCGCCACCCCCGGGGCCCGGATTGCGATCCAGATCGGATGGGGGGGGGGCGGAGGACCGCATTCCTTTGGGGCACTGACCTTGCAGACATTCCTGCTGCCGGTTTGGGGGGGGAGTGGGGTGGCCAACCTCTGCTCTGCCTTGCCTGGTGGCCGGTCGTGAGAGAGAGGGCCAGACCACCTCACACATGCATTCCGCGATGCTCTCTGTGCTCTACAGTCAGCCAGCCACACGTGGAGATGGTGCCTCCTCACGGAGAGGCATTACATGAAATCATTGAATCGCCTTTTTTTGTTGGTTTATTACGAGAAGTACAGAAATCAGTAACATTACATGAAATCATTGAATCGCCTTTTTTTGTTGGTTTATTACGAGAAGTACAGTAATAATACATGGAAGAACTTCCTAAAATCATGGAATTGACTTTTTTGTTGATACATCAGTTTACAAGAAATACAGTAACTAGTTAATTACAATAGAGAATTTACTTAAATCATGGAATTTACATTTTTTTATCGTATGGCTTTTTATCGGTGGGGAAAACCTTGTGTCGGTCACCCATCCGAGAGCGGTCTTGAATGTTTGTTACTTAACCACATGATAACTTAGCAACCGCTCTCACCGAGTGACCACTGATACATTTTGTTGTTGGGTTACAAGAAACACAGTAACTATAGTTGATCACAAGAAAGAAGTAACTAAAATCATGGAATCGACTTTTTGTTTGTAGATTACAAGACTGTAACTAGTTGATTACAATAAGTAACTTCCCAATTCTGGAATCAACTTTACTCGACAGAAGACATTCAATTTCTATGTAACTTACAAGCTGAATCAAGAATTATCCTTCTGAAAACATAAATTGGCTTTTTGTCTGTAGATAACAATAAATAATTATAGTAAATAGTTGATTACAAGAAACTAACCTCCTAAAATCAATGAATCAACTTCACAGCATGAAAGGACATTCAATTTCTATGCAACTTACAAGGTAACTTACTAGAATTATCCCCCATTTTATCACTTGGATCAAATCATCATGTTGACTTTGCAAGAAATAAGTAACTAAAATCTACTTGGATCGACCATAAAAAAGAAATACAGTAACTAGATTACGAGAAAGAAATTCCTAAAATCATGAAATGAACTTTACAAGAAAAAAGCCAATTCCTATGTAACTCTGAAGAAATATTATACAATCCTTGAATCAACTTCAGTTATTTCATTGTTTGTTATTCATTCAATGATTATCACAAAGGTATCATTAATCAAAAGACATAATCAATGAATCAAATTTGTCTTGGTTATTTGAACGAAAACATTTGTAGAATTTTGGAATCAACTTTGAGTTGATTATAATAAATAACTTGAATTACTTCCTATAATTTTATTATTGAACACAAAGTAGAAAGGAACTCGAAGGAAAAGAACTCGACTCCCTCGTTCAATGTTCGGGTCCCATTTGGTGTAACACTAGATGCGTCCTCTGTTCCTTTCTTCTCTGTGTATTGAATCAATTCCTGTTGGTTAGTTACATGAAGAATTGTTTTTGTAATAACGTTTCGTCTTGATTAACAGTGGAATCTTGAAAGAAAGTTATGCAGAGAACTAATACTTATCAATGGACAATTCAAAATTGATTGTACACTACTTTTAAAGCTTATCGGAAAAATAGTAATGTTTTCTCGGTTCTGATTGGCAGGGCAGTGTCCAGACGTGAATGCACAGCACTGCACCGTATAAGATGAGAGCGTTGGAATGTCGTGTGTAACGGTGCCTTGCAATGGCATGCGTCTGGTTGGTGAAGTGGGTGGTTTGTGAGTTGGTGGTCGGAGTGCCACTACCATTACCAAAAATCCCTCCGCTCTCCAGTCATGCACTTATTCCGTTAGCACCTACATCGTTTTTCAAAGTGAACACCAACATAATTTGCAATAATGTTTTATCCAGGAACAATGTACTTCCTTACAGCTAGATCTTCATTTCATTTAGTTACGTATCATTCAAAAAAAATCAAAATATAAATAAAATACAAAAAGGAAACTGTAGTTAGGTAGCCTCGTTGAAAAATCGTGTTTAGGCACAATTCTTTGACATTGTGTAGTTGGCACTGTGGACAGATAAACTACAACGAAAAACTTTCAACTTATATTTATCAAACAATGGTTGCATGATATTAGTTTACCGTTTTACATTTGAGTTTTTATAAGTTCATAGTGTTTCCTTGAAGAATAAGGATAGTTGAGTGTTAGCTGGAAAAAGAATACATTTTTTCTTTGAATCCAGTGGAATTAAACATCATGGTTGTCTATTGAAGCTTTTCTAATCGCAATACATCATCGCTAGGAATTAATTATCAGGTATTTGTGACCACGGATATTCATTCTCATATTTTGTTGTTCTTCTTCTCACTTAGGTATGAGTTGAAAGAAATACACTTTCAAGTTTTCTGAAAAAAATAGTATTTTTGCTTTGTTTTTAGTGATATTGAACAACATAGTTGATTGTAAATTTACTGGAGCTTTTCTTTACTGAAGCAATACTTTATCGCTAGGAATTAATTATCAAAAACATTCATCGATCATCGTATTCATTTTAATATTGTGAGTGAAGTTGGAAGCATGAATTGCAATCATAGATCGTTCCAATTATCTAATTAGACAGTAAATTATTGAGATTATCAACAGGTCAATTCCCTAAATATTCAAAATCTACAATACAGTAATTTACAAAAGCTGGTAAATAAATTTTAACTCGTTCAGATGACAAAGTTAATGAATTTTCTCTCTAGAATAAGTTTTCCCAAACGCGTCTCAGGTTCAACAAGTGATTTTTCGTGCAAACACAGTAGTTGTAGTTGTCTGATCCGATTCGAAATCAGCGCGTCTGGACCGCATCCTCCCACACCTAACCCCCCCCTCCCCCTCTTTCTGACCTCCACCGCAGACCGCCGACAAAACCTTCCTCAACCCGGAGCGGATTTTGCAGGCCGCAGACTGCGGTTGAACGCGAGGTAGTGAAGGGATGGAGGGAGGGGTGGGGGGAGGTGGTGTTAGTGATGACACAGCTCTACTCTTCACGGATGATCGCGCGCCGCGACGCAACGCGACCGACGTTCAACCGTTGCGGACTACAGCAGCGTCGGTCCGGTCCGTTTCACTGCATCTGCTAGACCGTAGTTACAGTTGATGCACTTTCGACGTCCTCTCACTCTTTCTCTCTCTCTATCCATGTCTCTCACCACTCATACTCTCTTTATATCTCTTTCTCTTTCTCTCATACATACTCTATCTTTCTGTCTCTGTTACAAACACACGATCTCTCTCTTTCTCTCTCTCTCAAGTCAGAAGCGTGACCGTCCCCTCCATCAGCAGGTAGGAGGCGGGGAGGTGATGAACGCGCGCTATTAATCCGGCGTGGAAAAATCGCTCGCCGACCGCCGCGGTATAGACAGTCATGCTTGCTTGCAGCAGCCGCGGTTTCTTGCTTTGACCGTTGACTACGTGCGTTCCGCAACCTTGAATATCAGCAGCAAAGTAGCGGCGCATCGTTTCTAATTTCCACATCTATTTTTTCTCAAATGTCTTTGGTCAGTTAGGCTGCTTGTTGAAGAAACGATCCTTGAGGGATTTTTAACTGCAACTGCACTGGCTTCAATAGCACAATAGAAATAAATCAATTAAGGGCCGGTTTATGAGCTCGGGATTTAGCCAAGTCCTAGACTAAAACGGGTGGCTACCGTAGCATCGACAAACGTTTGTCTCGACCGGTTAGTGGGTTAGCAGCATAGAGAGCCCTTAGTACATAGTGTCGAGGCTAACGTTTGTCGATGCTACGGTGGCCACCCGTTTCAGTCTAGGACTTAGCTAAATCCCGAGCTCATGAACCGGCCCTAAATATAGATTTTTCCCGTTGTATACAGCTTTCTTATTAGTTATGCTTTTCCTTCTTCTGGAACATCCTTCTCTAAGTTTAATTTTATCCTAGTTGAAATGTTTGAAATTCATGCTTGTTCTTCAATATGAGTCCTTTTTCCTGTACCTTGTTTTCCTTTTCCTTCCCGTACATGTACAATCACCTCAGTATTTAAAATCGCACCGCAACAAAAATTCGCAAGAGATTCGCGTTGGTGTGCGCTAGGCTTTATCACTATTATTTTTACTCATAATTACTCTCTCACTAATAGAACTATTATTCTCATACATATTATTATCTTTCAAAAAGATTTTTAAAAATTATGACCACCGTGTAATTCATATTATATTCATATTTATTTATTCAATAACAAGGAATGAAGAAAACAGGCTCTAGCTCGGAACTTCTTCTGTTCATGAATTTATACGAAATCTCTCAAGTCAGGTTAAGTCCAAAATATTTTGATCACATAATACAATAATTTACAATTAAAATAGATTAACAATTTGAACCCGTATAGGTTGATAGACACGCCAAATAAACAATAAACAATTCAAAATGTTTACGAATATTGAATGAAAGTTGGAAAATTTCAATCCAAATAATATAATTGTAAGAAACGATTCATACAAGGATATAGGTATTACAATGATAAAATGAATGTCAATTTTCATGCTTTTCACTTTACATTAGAATCGCGTTTGAGCACAAGATCTTTAATAATATGTTAATGAAGGAAAATGAGTAGAAGAGAATATAGCAAATAGATAGAAGAACAGGTGTTGACGAGAAGTAGGATAAGGAGGAGGAGTAGGAGAAGAAGGATAAAAACTGCGATGAGGCTGGTTTCAGTTTATTTCCTGTCGTTGCTCTTTCTTGCGGTAAAAAGCGTGCCTTTTTCCCTTTACTGGTTTTGATCCAGGCAATCCAGTTGTATTGGCCGGTTCGCATTCTTCTGCTTGTATTCAGAAATAGAAGACCGCTAAACTGGATATTATAAATATTGTCACTGTCCTTTTACCTTGGCTAATACAGCAATTACTCAAACGCTGTAATGTGTTCGGTTGATACTCAACTGAAACTCAAATGTTGTAGAAATTCATACGACTTCGTAAATATTAAAGTTAATATGTGTTCATCGAAATGTCATCAAGAATCAATTTATCAAGACATTCAATTTATTAACATGAATACATTTTAAAAACACATGATCATTACATTAACATTAACTTGAATTACATTATCAAATCATATCACATAAAAATTACTCTTGTGAATGATTATAATATTGTTCCATGATTCTCTTGAGATATGAATATCAACAATAATTATTGAGCAAAAAATGTGTTCCTAAATCAATACTGGAAATGAAATAGCGTGCGGAAAATGATAAATCTCAGCACTGTCAATCTGGAGATCCTATAACTTTCTTAAAATATGGATTTTGATATCGTGATGAATAATATTGCAAAAGGCATACGGAGTATGAATTTACAAAACGCATTTGAGATGTTCTTAGGAAGTTTGATAAGAATATCGAATAAAATTACTACGAATTACTTACTCGTAGAATGAAAAGACTTGGCAGAATCACATATTAATATACAGTATTTTAATACCGGTTTTTGTTGATACATCATCATCATCATCATCAATCTCTGCTAAACTGAAACATAATTAATAAACATCAAAATATAGACTATAGATAGAGTGAAACGATTAGTAGCTGAATGACCTATCAAGGTGAACGACTGCTGGGGAAGCCATTCCCATAGTAGGCGGTTCATACAAACGTCATCATGGGTGTGGCTTGTCTCGGCCAATAGCAGGTCTTCACCTTGATAGGCTATTCAACTACCAATCATATTGCTCGCTCCGTATGCTGATCATTATTTGAAATAAAACCTCATCTAGGTCAATTTTTCGTTTCCTTGTTGTAGAAATGTTAGTTTTGACAATTTGTTAGTTAGAATATTGGTAGATTTAAAAAAAAATTATTTCGAAGTTGGCTGCATTTGACATGAATTTTCTAGACCAATATATGAGATTCTAATAATCATAATACAACTTCGTATTACAATAAATCTCGTGAATAACTTGAAATAATAATATTGCAATAATAGTGCAATACAATATTATAATAGTATTGTTTCAACACTAGAATTGACGACATGCAGTCAAATTTTACTGTAAATAACATAAATGTTACTCACTGGACTGAAGCGCTTTCAAGTTCCTTTGAACTCTTTTTCAACAGTGAAGGTCTTGTCGATATGATTATTTATTTTCAAGTCATGGGAGATGGAACAAGCAGTTGATGTTTTTTCCTTTAAATGTTTTTGCTCTCGTCTTATTTAAGTGATTAGTATTATTAAATAGATCATGGGAAAACTAGTTACCTGCAAGAGTTGAACTATCATTCGATGGTTTAATTTTTCTTTGGATGTTTTAGCGGTCCTATTATTTATGTGATTAGTATTATTTTATGTGTCAACAGGTGTGTGTTGAAAGAAAGAAAGAAAGCTGTCCTGAGCTGGCTGCTATATCTGTATATCTTCATTGATGAATAGAGCATTGCAATGGAATGAAGTTATTCGGCTGGAATGCTGCAATGTTGCACAGAGTTCGATGAATTCCTTGAAATTCCTGCCGCCTAACCGGTCTGCAAACAGGTCGTCTCATTTTGGTACTTTTAAATCGAAAACTGCCTCACAAATAGAATTTTAACAAATTCAAGCCGTTTTTGTGTTCGATTTTCACGATCTGGTTATCCTGGTTTCAAAATATCGTGGTCCTATGTTTCACATTTGATGCATAGAGAAATCAAACTTGAAATGGCTGCAATAACCAAAGGTCATGTACTTTTCGTGCACTTGATTAAGCAAACTATAGACTCTTGAATAGAAATTTCAAATAGTAATTTTGAATAGAAATTTTAAATAGTAATTTCGAATAGAAATTTTCTAGACCAAATTGTCAGATTCCAATAATATTATAATACAACTTCATATTTACTTCTCGGAGCTGCGATAAAGGTGTTAAATCTCTATGAGGAATTAGAGGCAATTGTTAATGATCAGGTTGTTCATCAGTTTATTTTTTGGTAATAATTTCCTTAATTACATCATTATACCAATTTGTTATCTCTGTTCGCCAGATCCATGGTGATTTTCAACGTAATTTTGATTTTGAACTTACACTTCCAATAAGAAAACTGAACATTCAATTCATTTTTGAAAATTAATTAATTTTGAATTGAGAAAAAATTGAAAAATTTAGTTTTGAGTTATAAAGAAAAATAAAATTTTTGATTGTCGATAATTTTTTAATTGCATCTGTACGATCATGCATATTCAATATGCGCGATTGATTCATAGGTTCTCCAATTGACGCTTCAATCATTTATTGTTTTTTTTTCGTTACTCGCTTTTGAGTTAAATAATAATAACGCTTGGGAAGTCCGGCCTCACAAGGTGTCGTGTCGAATTATCTATCAATGATTTTCATTTCCAAAGTATTCAACCACAAAAAGTAAATAATATAAATTTTGGAAATAATATCTTGATTGGTGTCAAATAGAATAGTTATACAGTAGTTACAGATTGCGGCGAAACAGAATGAAACTGATTGATCACAAGACACACAGAGTATAAACATAGCATAGATATAAACATACACAGCGCCACAGGCCATCGCCAAACGTTAATCTCCACTCATTGAGTGGCTGATCGGCATTCCTGCACTGATCATCAGGATGGAATGTCAGTAATGGCGGGTGGAGAGGGGGTAGAGAGGAGAAATTACAGCATTCCACATCCTTAAGAGTCCAGAAACAGCTGTTTCTCTTCATGCCTTATCGTAGCAGCATTTTTTGGCAGAGGTTACGGTCAAATTCCTGCGAGAAGTACAATATTATTATTTTCACATGTGAATCTGAACGAAAACTGGTCGAACTGAATGTTTGAAGAAAACTGAACAGAGACTGGACTGACACTGAACAAAAGTTGTATGGAAACTGAACTGATTCAACAAGAAGCAAATTTGCTAATGAATTACAGGTTTTGAATTAAAGGCTGATGAAGCATCCTTACAATAGTAGTAGTAGTCCTGTACGTTTATTCTGACTTTGTCGTTACATGTGTTTGTTCATAACAATGAAAAATGTAAATCAATAAACAACAAGAAATACATTGTGATATTCATTGAGGAAGTAGGCACTCCCGAGAATAGTCTATATGGGATTTGCCATCAAAATTTTAAATATCTCAATATTTTTAGTGATAACAATAGTATGGCTTAATGAACATAATATACAAGCAATAGAACATTATTTAGCAAAAAATGTTGAGTTTGCTCACAATGTCCTTTATCGATGAGCAAACCACAGGATCAGTTGTTGAAAGATCACACCAAAAATTCACAATATGCAATCACTATTAGATGAATGCAGTGTGCAACAACTGTTTTGCCTTCTCTCCCACAAAGATCCATTGCGTTAGAACTGTTCTTGGGGCTTTTGTTGGTTTGTTGTGGTGTGGGGGGGGGGGGGTGTTAGGGGGTGCTGTGAGCGGTTTTCCGCGTTTATTACTTGTTGCTTCTCTGTCTGCTACTTTCGTCCCATCCACCGTTCGCCGCATTCCGTTCCGTTCGCGTATATTGGACGATAATGACGGACACGTTTCCTCTGACCGCCCTATTCTCTACTATCGTTTGTCTCTCTTAAACTTCACAACTTTTAGCACTGTGTGTCTCTCTTCAGTTGCAGCTATTTTGCCGTACAATATTTTCTCTCTCTCTCTCACAAACGCTACTACTGCAAGCATATTGTGTCTCTGTTCAGCTGCAGCTACTTTACCTATCATCTTTTGTCTCTCTCAAACATAACATCTTGAAGCACTGTCTCTCCACCTCTCTAGCTGCAGGTACTTTACCTATCATCTTTTGTCTTTTTCTAACATTTTATCTATAAGCACTGTGCCTCCCTCTCCAACTGCAGCTACTTTACCTATATCATCTTTTGTCTCTCTCAAACTTCACAACTTCAAGCACTGAGTGTCTCTGTTCAGCTGCAGCTACTCTACCTATTATCTTTCTTTCAAATTTCTATGCACTCTCTCTATTTCTCTTGCTCTTTCTTTCTCCAGCTGCAGCTACTTTGCCGTATTATCTTTTGTCTCTTTCAAACATTACCCCTTCTATGCACTGTTTGTCTCACTCCAGCTGCCGTGCGTTCTCTCATGTAGACCCGTGCGTCGCTTGCGGTCAACCGGTGCGTGTGTGTGTGTGTGTGTGTGTGTGTGTGTGTGTGTGTGTGTGTGTGTGTGTGTGTGTGTGTGTGTGTGTAGAGTTGCGGCTGGCGACCAGAAGGAATGCCGCCACCCGCCGCCACGCTGCAGCAACAAGATGAAGAAGAAGAAGAAGAAGAAAAAGGAGAAAAAGGAGAAGAAGAAGGAGAGGATTGCAATGAGTTGGACGACACATTCCTCACAACTATAGTTGTTGTACTGGTTCATTTTGCAAATGCACCGGGATTGAGAATGAATTGTAGTCATCACAACACTCTTTACAGTTTTTACTATGTTCAAAGTGTATAAGATTTCATTCACTATACAATATTATTATATTTATTATGCTATTGCCTTTTTTGGCGGAGAGACCCTCTCGCGTGATCCACCTTGCCGAATTATCCAATGTTCCCGATTGATTGGTACAACACTTTCAACTTATCATGATTATTATCAACATGACAACATTGTAAAGGATAATTTATTATTCACTTTGAACATTTTAGAAAAAATTTAATGAAGTAATGAAATCCTGTATAGCGGGAAAAAGGCGAACACATAGTAGTCGTAAAAATCTCAAAAACTTTACTATTGCTTGCATATCCATACATAGTGTGAGTACATCATTCTTTTTTCATAGACTTGTAAAGTGTTATGAAACAGGCCCCAGGTTCCTCAGCAAATTTAACCAGTACTCTGCACCGACAATCGTAGACTCAGACTAGACTTCTTGTCATGAATCTCAATGAATGGGGGAATACTCTATGGTGGATGATAATTATAAATATGATGAAAAACAGAAATAGGGTACTAAATAGAGAGACAAGTGACTTCATGGTTTGTACGGGTGGAGACGAAACAAAACGAGATGTCTGCTTAGGATGCGATTTTTCAATCGATTCCCATGAAAATTGCGCTGTGAAAATTGATTGTAAACTGAATATGAGATAATAGAATAGAATACAGTAAAATATTTTATGTCACCAAAATAAAAACACTACAAATATAAAAAAATCACAATTATAGTGTATTATACATTTTTGGCAAAAACCTTGAGCGCTAACTGTGAGTTCAAGTGAAATTATGAGAAATTTGATCAATCAATAATACATTTTAAGATAAAAATCATACTCAGTTTCCCTGTACATCTAAATAGGCTACAATCTTGAATTTAGTTTTGGTTCGGTTTTTCTTTCCTTCTGCAGTCATTCGCATCCCTCAATTTGTGCTGCATCGATTACTGCTACGTCTTTGATAATACGTACGTTGAGATTCAATTTCGAGGAGTATGTGAATGGATTGTGGGGTTTGTTGAAGCGAGAAAAATCAGAGGAGAAATCAAGAGAGGAAGGATAAGAAATCAAGAGAGAAAGGAGAAGAAATCAAGTAAGATGAGATAGAAAAGGCTAAGTTGTTGGGAGGACACATTCCATGGAACTACTTTGTCAACATTCATCGATTTCGACTAGACTTCTTGTTGCATTATTCTAATTTCCAGGTCGCCGATTTTCACCAATTCCATATGAATGGCGTCCGGTTTGGACAGCATCGATCACAATAACTTACTCTTGATGACCTTTCGATTGAGAACATTATCAACATTTTCTACTTCTCTAGATATCAACAACCCCTCACTTGTGATAGGTTGATTTCTCATCATCATTATTCTCACTTCAATCATATTGTAAGAGCAAGAAATCACTAGTAAAGTTACATGTCAAAAAAACACAGTCAGCAAATAAAGCTAAAGCTATCCCTTAAATTCCTTAGATCCATCAAATTCTATGTATTTCGCTAGTCTTCTCGTTTTCTGGGTATTATCAGCCCCTGTCCTGGGATGGATTGATTTCGTATCAAATTATTCTTATTCACAATTCCATTTAAAATTAAATTGCATGAGAATGCAACTAGAGCTAATTAAAGGTTGAGAATTTTTAGTAGATCTAATTTGAGGTTGAGAGTATCACAACTGAATTTCAACATATAGTATTACGTTTTTTAAAAAAAAAACTACATATTATATTCAATATGTTTTACACTATATTTCTGCATCTAATAGATGTTTTTCTGATTCTAACTTTAGAAAAATCTCAAAATGTTGGTCTTACTACCTTCTGCTTTCAACTATATGCGACACCTTGATTGTGTTTTGTTTTTGTATTTATTATTTGTTTTTCGTTTGTTATTGTATTCAAATGGTATCAGTGTGTGTTGGCTAAGAGAGAAGTAAGTTGTATACCATTCTATTCTAACTAGTCTATCACATTGGAAATCCAATTCCAGAGTACATTTACGAAGTCTGCGGAGCCTCTGCGGAGCCGACACCTAATATCCGATTTCTATTGTACATAAAATGATAATGTATGTTTTTGTCGGCATACCGGCCTCCTTCTGCACTTTCTCTCTCTTTCTTTGGCCGGTGTGTCCTTGTTCTACACGTGTGCGCCGCGCTGATTGCAGACAGGCTGTCTGATTTGATCGGACAACGACCAATGACCAATGACCGATAAATAGCCTTGACCCGGAAAAAGTGCCAGCTGAGAAAACCACACCATTCACAGAGATGCTGATGCACAGCTCCTCCGACTTTGTCTGCTAGCTGCTGGCTTCATTTTGTGAAAGTATGTTCCAATAGATTTCGTTTTTTTTTCTTCAGAAGCCTGTTTCTGTATCGGCACGAGTAGAGTATACAGAGTCCGTGGATGTGATGAACAGAATTCAGAAATGAATTTTTAAAAGCCGTACATGATACGTTCATTCTAAATACTGTATCAAAATGAAACAGTGTACACGAACTGTACATATTATGTAGAAAATAATAATTTACACCAAAGAAAATACACTCAAGTTTCTCTACATTAATAATAAGATCAATTTTGTACACTGCCAAAATGAGGTACCTTGTTTTGACGTACCCCTCATCCCTGGGATGTTGGGTGGTGAATTGGAATAAAATGAAAAAATGTTTTTCTAAAAACCCCATAAAGTCTATCAACTGATTGGGCAACTTATAGCAAAATGATTAAGCTTCGTGTTCAACTCTCCTACCTTCATATTTTGACAAACTTTTGAAAATATTACTGTATTACAAATAAGAAATCAGTAGTCCCAATACCGGAATAAATCGATTTTTTTAGTCTCGTAAAATTAGATTGTTAAAGGACTGAGGTTAACAAATAAATGTAACTGAGCTAGAAAATAATTACCTGTTAAACTCTCTACATATTATCGTATTCTATTATTTTCTCTGTATATTACTACATATGTATTACCTTTCTGATAACGTCTCGGATTTCGTGTTCGTTGCCTGATTTCGTTTATCCTCGGGTAGGTTTGCAACGATGAGGAATATTGACATGCTTAATTGCTTAAACATTCTCAAGACTCAACTGATGAGCCCTGGGAGGAATACGCCTCGTAATCAAAAATGATGTGAGTGGTGCTTATTTGATAATCGCTGATAGTATTGCATTATTTTAATTTCACTCTTTCCATCAAACGTGAGAAGTAATCTTACAGACTCAATCAGTACATTATAGGTCTTTTCTTTACTTGAATAGTTTTCACTGAGGAATCATTTATATAGTTTTCACTGTGGAATCATCTATATAGTTTTGAACTGTGGTATAATCTGTATAGTTTCAACCGTGGAATCATGTATATAGTTTGCACAGTGGAATCGTAATGAGACAAACTACCAGTACCAAGTACGCCATGTGCATTCATGCACTTGGTACATGCACATACCTTTGAGGTTAATTTAAAACCCAGTCTGATGGATTGAGCAGACTTGGAAGGAACTGAAACTGACCGTGACACTGGAACAGTATCCGGGAATGCCATTGGAATCCTGTTGCAAGGAATTCACTCTTTCTCGGCCTCTCTTTCAGTTCATTTGTGACGCGTGCACGCGTGTGTATAAAATTTATAACCAGCTAACAGCAATGGAAGGAATTGTTGGCAATCATGCTCATCATTCTCTTGCCGATTTCTTATCCTTCACATACGCACTCCATCCACAATAAATCCTCCACTCTTTCTCTCACTCCCCCCTCCTCGTTACGTCCTCCTGCCATGACGTCGTAATTCTTTGCGTTTCTCTTCAATGTGCGTTTGTGTCAAAGAGGAGGAATATAATACAGAATGACTACTTGTGAATCGAATCACACGCGTGGCTTTCTAGTTGTCCGTACGGCTGCTCTTTCGCTTTTAGCAATTTATTTATTGTGCTCGACAACAAATTGTGATGAAGTGATTATAAATTAATTTCATGTCTTTGAAGCGAAAGCTTGCTGCCTGTCCACTTCACTTCAATGCGAGTTAAGATTTACCTGTCTATTCATTTATATGTTCATGTTCTCTTTCTTTCTGGCTTATTTCCTCATCATCATTTTTTCTCTCATGCTTTTTTCAAAAACCTCTTGAAGCAGTAAATATAACTTTGTATTGAAGCGATGACAATATAAGTGTGGGCATCATCGTAAACAATCAAGCATGAAAAAATCAAGCACTTTACCTGTGTTCTTGTGTCCCTTCATATTGTAGCTAAGACAATTTGCCTGTGGGCCTCATAGTAAACAGTGGAGCTTGAAATATATTCAACTTTTTAGCTTGTACTTTGACTGATATTGTCATTCAATTTGCACACTTTGTTTCAGGTTGCATACTACATAATTACAGAATGTTTTTTATTATTTTACTAGAATATAAGGACCCTATTAATCTTTGTGTCGATAAATACAAAAATAATACGATGTATTATAAAAGGGATTCATTGTTTTTGCATTTTCAATGTAGTAAATGGATTCAATGCTTCAGCATGCAAATGAACACACACCACAACGTCCGTCCCTCGACGCAGAGTATTAAAAGGCCCTATAAGAAACGTTTTCCATAACTAATGTAACGTGGAGTATTAGACCATCTTGACAATATTTGACTTAGCATGTGTTAATCTTTTGAAACACTCGAGCTTTCGTTATCATTTTCATTCTGTTATCAATCTTGTCTTATCACATTTTCCAATGTCTATACTGCTCCTTCACTTATCGCCATCTTTTTTTCTTACATCATATCTCTCTGGCTCCTTATCACCTCCTCATTCTTTCTTCTCCTTCTCTCACCACCTTCTTCTTCTTCTTCATCACCATTCTTCTTCCCATTATCACTATCCTTCTTCTCCTTCTTAATCTTCTCCTCTTCATCACCTCCTTCTCTTCATCTATCTACTTACCTTTACCTCTCTATCCCTTTTCCTCTTCATCTTGGCTCTTTATCAACTCTCCATTCTCTTTATCTTCTTCTTTTCACCCCCTTTGCCTCTCCATCACCATCCTTCTTCTTCCTTTCTTCATGTTATTGTCTTTATCACATTCTTCTTCTCTTTATATTCTTCTCTTTATCACTATCCTTCTTCTCCTTCTTAATCTTCCCCTCTTCAGCACCTCCTTCTCTTTATCTATCTTCTCTTTATCCCTTTTCCTCTTCATCTTTGCCTTTACCTCCTTTGTCTCTTCATTACCATCCTTCTTCCCTTACTTAATCTTCTCTTTACCACTATCCTTCTTCATTTTCTTAATCTTCTCCTCTTTAGAACTACTAAAGAACTACTTTAGAACTACTACTACTATCTCCTCTTTCTACCACTAACCTTCTTTCCTTTCTTAAACTTCTCTTTATCGCTATTCTTCTTCCCTTTCTTAATCTTCTCCTCTTTACCACCATCCTTCTTCCTTCCCTCATTTCCATTTTGCCTCTCGCAACTTCCACCCTCTTCTTCTGCTCTCAGCATGCAAGCTGTACTTGGAAGTTTCATCGGCTGTTGCTTGTAACAGAACCATGGTCAGACCAGATTCCGCGAATAGCCAGAGTTAATAAAAACAGAACTCGTCTCTCTCACCCCCTCACTCACTCTCTCTGTTGTTGTTGTCCCTGCTCTCTCTCACTCTTGCATTCTTTTCGAAGCATCCGCAATCTCATCCTTATCTTCACCCACCCCCCTCGTCCATACCTCTCCCCCCACAACGGGTCTCTTCAGCAAAGGAACGCCGCCTCAACAACCCCCCCTCCCCCTCCCCCCCCAGCCGGCCATCCGGATCAGCAACGGGGTCAGGTGATTACCGGATTAGAGGGGTCTTCATCTGTCCGCCGTGTCCTTGATTAACCTTGACTCCTGTGCACCTGACGTGCGGCCAAAGACCACCCTGCCATGGACGGCCTGTTGTGTGGCTTTAACCACTCTGTCACCACCATCCGCTGGTTATCACCTAAGGCTAAGGCCACACTACAAGCAGCTTTGCTTGGTGCTCAGAGCTTAGTGACTCGCGTATTGACTGTACCTAGTGAACAAACACATTGTGTAAAATTGCAATTGGCCACCCTTAAAGTGACGTGCTAAGGCTAGGCGTACACCGGTTAGTCAGGACAAGACAAGACGAGATTAGTCACGTTTAGTCACAGTACTTCACACAATTGCTTATGAAGCAACACACATCGATTAGTCATTGCATCGATGTGTGCTGCTTCATAAGCAACTATGTGAATTACTGTGACTAAACGTGACTAATCTCGTCTTGTCTTGTCTTGACTAACCGGTGTACGCCTAGCCTAAGGTAGGAGCTTAGTTAGGCACTAAGCGATTGCAGTGTGGCCATCTGCAATAGTACTCAATGCGTTCGTTCACTAGGATTAGTCACTATGCTAGTCATTAGCTCTTAGCACTAAGCAAGGCTCCTTATAGTGTGGCTTCAGCCTAACAAACGTACTTGGGATTTCAGTCTCGTGAAAACGACTTGCACCTAGACCAAATGCTTGAAGAGATTTGGAAATGATTCTATTCTTGTAGTTGTGAAGATAAGGTTACTATTGTGGATAAGATTATTTTATTTCGTTACTAAAGCCGGGATTTCATTACTTGAATTAGAGGTTGAGTACCCGTAACTCAACTAATATTTCATATAAACAAAACTATTTCCATGCCGACAAATGATCCGCCAAGAATTTAGAATATTATAGACAAATTTGTAACCTTCCACAGTTTCTATCGTGGTAACAAACCATTCCATGGAAACTTTGTTTTGAGATGTCCAACACTTATGCACCATCTTCTCTAAATAAATGATGGTATGCACCATCTCCTACTGAATCTAACAAAACGTAGTTTTAACTTGGTTTAAACTATGAATTCATGGTTTGAACTTGATTAAAATCAAATTTCAAACCAACTTGAATCTTTGATTTGCTGAACTTGGTTTAAATGTAGATGGTGCTTTCGAGCATTAAACCCATTAACTAAGTCTAACTAAACAAAACGATAGCTTCAACGTCTAGATTCGATTCAAACTGCAGTATCAACTTATTTCAACCGTATTCTGAACTGTAGACCTCCCAGTATACTCAGAGAGAACCCTTATGTATACTGTAATTGAAATGTAGTGACAGAAAGTCGACAACCAAAAGTACGATACGGTGAAAGGCATCGACTCTAGAGCACAATGTCCAGCGACTGTCCTGCGTGAAAAATAATCGAGAAGTGAGAGAGAGAGAAAGCATGTGAGGGAGTGAGAGAGGGGTGTGAGGAATGTGCAAGAAGGCGTGCGAATGTTGAGGCGCCACAATCGGAAGGCATCAAATATTTTCGTGGCACGAGAGGAATGCGGGCAGAGAGAAAGAGAGAGAGAGAGTATGAGAAGGGAAAGGTGTAAGTACCGTGGTGGTTCGTTCACCCACTATTGGCTGATGCTGGGCTTCAATAGGAAGCCACTGCAAAGAAGATAAGTGCGATGTGAGATGGATGAGTTGAAAATACTGGAGTTCAAGGGAAATTTTCAACTTTAATTTATTCATTCACACACTTAATTACAAAGCAAGTGACAAATACAAATATGAGAAACTAACAAATATATTCGAAACAAGAGGCTAAATTGGGTAATATAAAAGGGTGAGAAATAAGAGCCATCTAAGAGTATCTATGGTTACTCGTGATTCACACACATAATTACAAAACTAAGTGTCAAATATAAGTGAGTGAACTTACAAAGATAATCAAAACAAGAGGCTAAATTTGGAAATGTGCTGAAAAGAAGGTAAGGAATTGGAGATTTTCCGACTGGATAAATTAAAAAGAATGGAGTAGAAAGGAAATTTTTCAATTTTATCTGTTTATTCACACTTATATATTATTTACAAATCATGTGGCAAATACAACGATAAAAGTAAGAAACTTACAAATATAATCAAAGGAAGAGGATAAATAGGGATCAATGTTTGTAGAAACCGCCCATTGTGGGAGGAGCTTATCTAGGCCAATGGCAGTCGTTCACCTTGATAGGCCATTCAACTGCCAATCACAGCGCTCGGTTACGAGTATAAATTCTGCTGCACTGTAGTTTAGTTTACCAGAGATTGGTAATGGTTTAACAAACGAAACTGCAGTATCCCGTTGTTTTATTTAATATGTGATTTTGACAAATTCAAGTCTTCTTATTCAGTAAGTAAATATGATTAGTTGAGAAATGAGAAGAAGGAGAACAATCTCGGAAGAGTATAAAAACATTATTGTATATTGGTGAAAACTTTGATAGACATATACTAGAACTAGAGGGTTTTTTCTAAATCATTCAAAAGGCATTTTAATATAAAATGAAAAGACAAAACGGAAGGGATAATAATGAAGAACTTATTCATCAAGAAAATAGGAATTGAAATTAAAATTTGATTCTAAAATGAATACATTGAAAAAATAGATTGATTCTCTTGTACTTCCAATCGTCTTCAACTTGAAAATTTTACCCAGACTCCAGACATTCGTGTTGCGTTTAAAAACTTACGTTCACTTAATCACAGGAAATTCAATTATGCTGTGCTTTGATGGTGTGCTTACAATGGGAATATAATCCGTGCTTAAATCGCTTGTTAGCCGACAATTAAAATGTTGCAATTTTCAAAAGTAGCCTCAGTTCAGTAAGCTTTCAATTAAAAAAGATAATCTAGGTGCTGTGCATTTGAGAAAACGGCAGCCGGAAAAGTAGGTATTATAGGTATATATAGTGGGTATATAGGTGTATATTATAGTAAGTATATATAGTGTATGATGAGTGAAGTGAAGGAAATTTATTAGGTGGCAGCAACAGAAACAATGTAATGCAATAAATGGATGATAATTATTTTAGATAGATACGCGAATTACACGTACCATTCATTATGCGATTCCTATGAACAGTTGGACGGCTGGCTTAATGGCTCAATTTGTTAGAGTTTGCAAAAAAGAGTGGGAAAATGGCTGCGGCCAAAGGATAGAGGAGGAAGGAAGTGATGAAGAGTGATGAAGAAAAAGGAATAACATTGAGGAAAAAGACTTCGGAAAAGGCAAGACTGTTCTTTCGTAAGTGGAAATGGACGTAGCTACGTGCTACTCTGCTCGCATGGAGAGTAGTATAAGTGTACAGTACTAGATTAAGTTTGTAGTAGTCTATTAGTATTATTAAGTATAAGTACATAAATACAGTGTTAAAAACAATAAACGTGAATGAAAAATTAATATAAACCGACAAACAGCTATTCAATAATATTGTTGATTGTGTCAAAATCTATTTATTGTCAATTCATTTCATTTTGAAATGTCATTATATAATTAATATAATGTTGTTTAAAGTAATGTAAAGTAATCTACGAACAAAGTCTAATCTATTAGAAGACTGTGTCCTAAGTTTTATCAACAAAATTATGTATAGTAAATAAACCTTTTATAATGTAACAAATCTATCAAAATAACGATCTATTATGTATCATCTTCACTTATGTATATCGTTTATCAATAAAATACAATCTTATTATCATCTTATTCTATGTAAACAGTTATTTTCAGTACTATACAGTTACAGTACTATATACAGTTATTTAATGAAATTGTTCTTTTTCAGGAATCTTGCGATTGGAATAGGCATTCAAAATTTTCCTGAGGGACTAGCTGTTAGTTTACCGCTACAAGCCGCTGGATATTAAACATGGACCAGTTTTGATCAATATTATAATCTTACGAGTTATGTTAATAACTGATATTGATATTTCAAATATTATAACTGTTATATCATTCACATAATCAATAGTTTATAGATGATTCGTAAGCATATCGAAATGACATTGTACTAAATACACCGTTATCAGCCATATTAGTAATTGAAAACCAATTATCTGGTATGGTAAACTTCTGACACATTTTTGTCAGATTCACAATGACACATTTTGTAAACTTCTGGTAGTGTTTTTATTATATAAATATGGTAAACTGTTGAAAAGTTATTTTTTTTATCGGTGGGAGACCTAATATTTCCATATCGCCTTTAATCAGTTATATCCCATCCATAATCTTGAATATTTGTTACTTAACCATATGATTACTCAGCAACCGCTCTCACCGAGCGACCACATGTTATGAAAAGTTATCTAAATATTTATAACGAAACCGATTCAATCAGTTGAGGCACTTTATAAATGCAGCCAACTAAATTTTCATTTTTATACCGTTGATATAGGTACAGTTTGTGACTAGTATCTCCAGGAGTTTTGTAGTGGTAGCAAGCTCTTATGCCTAGGCGATCACAGCAATGTGCACGAATCATTGGCAGGGGCAGATCATGATTCCCTGCATTACACGTTTGCGTGGTGGGCTAGTGTAGTGGATTTCTGATCCTACTTGAAGGTCATACAGCACCAGCTAGTGCTCCGTATCTGTGTGACATGAAGGCTATACTGCCCCTTCCCGCTTTGCTTCTCTTGAAGTTCCCTTATGCAATGAGCATAGCTTGATTTAAATCTATCAAATAGCTTGAATATTTGAGCTTTTATTTTATTTTAGCGAACTTATTAAATATAACTGAATAGTATATGATTGTATTAATAATCGTATAACTTATTGAATTCAAATAAAATGTGTGTATGTTTGCCTAAGGATGATATTGAGATGTTAGTAGAAAAATCTCTAGTGAAATATTCCCAATACTTTTAACTTATATTTTATACTTTTAAACTTCTAAGAAACAGGCCCCAGTGTCCAAATTTTTGGAGGCCCTCTACGTATACCAGGTTTTTCAAAAGGGATTTTACTACTTTGGGAAATGCATAAAAATGTTTTTAACGATACAGAACTGGATTTATTATGGTTTTAAATGTATTCACATCAAGTTTCAACCAGCATATATTATTATGGTATATGAAGTGTGTGGCCTTGATATATTTAGACACTTGGGGCCAAAAATAAAATTGGGACACTGTTCCATGTAGCATGTTCCAATGTAACATTTTATTTATGGATGGAAAAAAATTATTATCCATTTATTTGTTTTATAGAATTTTATAAGTCTTGTAAAACAGACCAACACACAGGAAAAACGTCAAACATATTTCACTTCCAAGTTCATTCCATAGTAGGCCACATGTAGTATTCTACTCGTAAATTAATATATTAATATTAATATCTAGTTTGTGTCCCCTTTTGAAGGACTTCTAAAATTTAATTAAACAGGCCCCTGGTTCGGATTTTTAGAGATTTAGTTGCTAGAAAAGGCAGTTGTTCCCTTTTCATCAAAACTAAAATGGATTAGATGGATAAACTGAATAAATTCTCTTATTTTATTCACAATTTATTGTAAGGTTTGTTATCTTTACATTTGTTGTCTTTAGGTTTGGCCAGTTGAGTGGTATGGTGGAGCCGGTGTTCGGTATTTTGGGTGCCTTGGCAGTGACAATGGCCAAGCCTCTGCTACCCTATGCTCTGTCGTTCGCCGCTGGTGCCATGGTCTACGTTGTATTCGACGACATTACTGTACACTGGAAGCACACGCCAGGTAACCTATTCCATTTTGGTCCAATATTCGTAGGTACCAAGGGCTTACGGGCTTTTTCTTCAGAATAAAATAAATCGAAATAAGTTCTATTCGTTGAACGAAATTGCCCTAGCTGATCACAGTGAGCTCATGTACATGAATTTGAAAAATTCAGTCTAATATTCTATGTAGGGATAAAACTGTAATGACGTACTCCGGTGATATACATGGGATCCAAATTTGTATAGGAGAATAAAGAAATTTGGGACTTTGAATGGAACCAATTTTTATGTGCTACTGTTAATGACTTAGCCTCGTCGACCACTAGAACCGTTTTCGGGCGAAAACGTCCGAAGTTCGATCAGATGGCTATTTCATTCAATGTCATAATTTCGGACAGTCGGACATTTTCGAATGAAAACGGTTCCCGTGGACGTTGAGGATTATGGAAAATTAGATGAAGGATGATAAAGAAAAATAACGTATTATCCTCATAACTCGTGCTCGTGTACATGCTCAATTGCTCATGCTCGTGAGTTGAAATGTTCAAACCGTCTTTTTGAGAGTTATCATGCAGCATGAGTTAGAACGTAATGACTGGTATTTTCGAATGTAATCAAACTGACGGCCTTTTTTGAAAGATATACATTACAGAACAAAGTTATAGTTATAGATTATACTGTATATTACGAAGAATCTATACAGCAGTAGAGTCAAGTAGCTATTTCCCACAGCAGTACAATCAAGTAAGTAATGGGTTTTGAACGCAATTTGATAATCTTTCATAAATTTTAAATTCAACTTCTTCAAAGGTTTCCATCGAATCCTTTAGCCCTTTACCTGCTAAGGAGCAGAGCTAAAGAAATTACTTAATTGTAATTGAATCATGATAAGGAGATATAAAATATTAATTGCAATTATTTATTTAACACTTCAGTCTCCAATCAAATAATCATTTTATTTGCAATCGAGAATGCATGCCTTCAAATTGGAATGGTCAGGGCATATTCTCCTAACTTTTCATCAATTATTATTTCTGTTCGTATATAAATATATTTATATTATATATAAATAGTTATATTTATTATTCTGTTATTTTTTCAACTTACTCGAATGAAAGAATTTCCCGAAAAGTAAGCTTTGATATGAATGAAATAATTTCTCGAAATGTAAGCTAGTATAAGAGATGAGTGACTAAGGAAGATTGTTGAGAGTTAGGTGGCGGAAAAGCGAGGATCGTCTTCTTGACTGGTGACTGTTTGGTGTTGTTCGGTTGATGAACTATTAGGAAAACTAGCGGTAATCGGCCACCTTTGAGAGGCCCCGCTGCTTGGTTGGGTTTGCGGGCGGGCCGCTGGCTGCTGCTTGCTTTGCTTCTTGGATGGTGCTTCACTGTCTTCTTCTCTTATGGCCGGCCCTTGCCTTCTATCAAATCTGAAGGATTAGTATTTTGCTAGAAATCTTTGGAAACTTGGCTTTCGCTGATGAAAGTATAGGGTGATCAAAACTTACCTCTGCATTGGAATATACAATGAAACTCCCAAAAATAAGTCAGCTATTAAACAAAAAGTTATTAAAATTGACCTGAAATTCATTACATTGGCACACACTGTGCAAATAATTGAAATCCAGTGATAAATCTTATCTAAAAGCTTGGATTAAATTAATTTCTAGTTTTTAATGACGTGACCATTTTTAATGACGTACCCTTTGTAATTATGCAAGAATTGTTGGTAGAATCAAGTAAATTTTTAACTTGTAAGGACCAGTGTTGCCAATTGATGAAAATCCCACTATAAATAGTTTGGATTTTTCATCAACATCTGTTTTAGTCGCAGTAACGAAAACCCACCTTAAGATTTTCAAAGTATTTCAGTCTTGAAGTTCTTCGGCTCAAGTTTTACATTGCAAGATAAGTTACTTGATTATTATTCTATGTGTTTTAACTTTTAACTCTATGTACAGTATACATACACTCTATTCTAAACTAAAGTCATAGCCTAAGGAAGCCTAGTAATGGATACGTTACTATTGAAGTTCTCATAGAACTAAAAAAAACACTGATACTAGAATACATGTATCCATGTATAAACCAACGAATTTATATCCACTTGAAAACATAGAACTCATTCATAATTTTTGTTTTGTCAAATTTCAGTGATAATGATATGACATAATGTTTCTCCAATCGTCAAGTAGTATGATCGAAGAGTGACAGGCAGCTCAATGTTATTTTGCTCATTTGATAATACATCAATAAACACGATGCAAATCATCAATTGCGTTAGTGCTTGTCACACAGAAGTTTTCTGACATCACTCAAGTAATTGCTAGTAGGCATACGTGTCATTTGACCAAATTCTATGATTTGTGGTTTAATTATTTTGAAGTTGTACAGTATTAAGAAGTTTTCAAGATTTTAAGTGGATAGCCTTTGAAAGTATTCTTAGAAGTGATCAATTAAAACTGCTTTTGAGATTGAAGTTCTCTCAACTTGAGAATAAGTTGTTTTTCAATTACTGTTGGCTCACGATTCACATCTTTCCAAATATGGCATGAGATTTGTAATAACGGCGCTAAGTATTTACGAATTTACAATCTTGTGAATTTACAAGTTTGCTCATTTGAATGATGAATTTCATTCCATTTCAAGGATGATTCGAAAAAAGATTATACATCAAGTGAATGTAACAGCCTTAAGCCTTAAAACCGTACCTCACAAAATAGCCTATATATAAATATTAATTCTATAATCAGATAATACAATCTCTGTTAGTTGCATCAGTTACTAGTTATTCATGTATTGATTACAGAATCTAAGTAGGATTCCTGTCCTTAAAATGTGTGAGAAATTCAAAGATTCGTTTCAATTTTCATCTTGCTTGGATCAATTGCAAGATCCAAGATGTGGTGGTATTTCCCGTATACCGTATCCTCGTTATCTATCTCAGTTTGTTTCTGCACTCACATAGTGTATACATAGACATAGTCTATACAGAAAAGCAGAAGATTATATTTTATCTTATGATGATGTTGGTGTTTACTTCTTCTCAAAGATTATAACAGCAACATTATTGCTCCTACTTTAAATTTCCCATTTTTTTTTTTTTGTTACAATTGAAGTTAATTTCGCTTAAAAAACAAAATATAAAATTCGATCGACTAAAAAATGATGAGTAGTTTGATATCTATAAAAAAATCAATATAATATGGAAGTGAAGGGAGAATTGAAATTGAAAATGTTATTGATTTTTGAAATTCAAAATTGACATTGAAAATTTAAATTTAAAATGGATCAATTAAATCGAAAATTGAAAGTGAAGAATACACTAGTTAAAATTTGAATATTTTGCTGCCTACAACTCACAACTACTTTTCCGAAAAATGGCAAGGCAAGCACAATCTTCATCACACGATACTTGTGTACTGTTCAAAGGAATGCACCTGATATTGCAGATGAGATAGTTAAATGGCCAAGGCACGGAGGATGCCGTGGGCACTTTGAAGAGTGCAGAAGGACAGGGAAGAGAAAATGAGCGAGATAGAGTGAGTGAGAAGCAGTGGGAGGTAGAGAAGCAATGGAATGCAACACTGGATTAACTCTGCAGTTTGCTGAAGAGACGGGCAGAGGATAGCGCTGAAGAAAGACGCAGGTTAGATCAGCGACAGTGAGAAAAACAAGAATAGGATTTCCAGCGTCGGTGCATTCTTTGCTAGCATCTTTCCACTCTTCAGTTACAGTACTGTTGTAGTTACCACATTGTAACTGTAGTTACTGTACGAAACATTCTCCTTCGGAAGCTTTCTTTTCGGCGATTTCCTTGTTCACCTTTCTCTCTCTCATTAGTTTCTATCAATCGATTTATGTTGAATCACTGATAAAGGACTACCTTGTATTATGTGATTCCTTCAAAAATAGTACATTGTATTTCTTAATTCCTTCAAAAGGGCTATCTTGTATTCCTTTATCTGTGGTTGAACTATCTTTCTGACAGTTTGCCTTCACACCATTGCGAATTGATCTGAAGATGGAAGGAATTATCAGATTTTGCAATTATTCAAGTGCTATGAATTCAGTTTTCGTTCAATTTTTTAATGATCTGCTTTGAGAATAGGGCGTGTTTTTGTTTTTCTGTTATGTTTAGAATGAGATAAAATTTAATGTTGGACTGAAAAGTTTCCAAACCCTTTTTCCTCAGCTCTGCATACATTCCATTTTCTCCTATTCCAGTTTCCCTTCCATCCTGATCTATGTATAATATTCATAAAATTTTTCTTTCAAATCTGTGCTTATGCTTTTTAAAAATTCATCAACTTCCGAAAGTGGCTAATTATTGATGTAGTTGAAGAATTGCGTCTGATGTTTTCGTTTTTCTTTGAAATGAGATGAAAATTTTCTTTTATTAAGCAGATATAAGACGAATGTTTCTCTTCTTCTCAAATTCGAGACTCCGTTTCCCATAGGAAAGTAGAACTTGATGACTTCCAATGTTTTTATAATAGGTTCGTGTTTCAAAAGAAAATGTTTGTTGCTTGAAGCTTGTTTTTCAACTGGATGATTAGATTCTTTTTCAAGATTTTGAGATTATTTTTTCTCTCCTCTTTCTAACCTTGATTGAGTATACATTCATTTGAAATCAATACTAGCCTATCATAATCTATAGAAACTCAAATCTAGGTTCAGATTGAGATGTCAACTAATTCGTTTATTAATTTGTACGTTCCTTATTGTTTATCCTTTAAATATTGTTCTATTTTTACCAAATTCAACTGATCAATGATTTGCCAAATCCAAATACATGTTAACCATAACAAAATCTCATTGTCAGCCTTTTCCTCTTTTAAAGTGGAATTGATCTAAATGACAAAATGTTGTCCCACAGTTTGTAAGTTGAGAACGTTATCTTGGCTCTTTAATTTACATGATAGGTATTTTTAATGTTAGCCTTCGTAAAGCGATCCTATGACTGTTGTTATGACGCACTCACTCAACGCTTATCACTGTGCTAAAAGTTGAAACGAACAATAACTTGCTCTCTCTCCCTCTGTTTGTCTTTCTCTCTCTTTCTCTTTTATATATCTATTTCTTTCGCCCCTTAATACAGTTCCAAGTACTGTATTTCTCTGGCGTCAGTGACTGACTGCATGTGACGTTTATAGAGATTTTGATTTTCGTCAACAACGTCAGTGGCCAAAGTAAATAGGTGACGTAATGAGCACATGTTTTCAGCTGATTGCTTTTCTCTTAAACGGTTCTCTCCACTTTTTCCATCTCCTTCTTATCTCCCTCCCTTCCGTCTCTTCTGAGACGAAAGGTGTCAGATATGTGATGTATCTGCTATGACGTGTTTTTCCGCTTACTGTTAATGTGTATTGTGTTGAACTTCCTTGTCATGTTCAATGAAATTTATTGACAGAATGACAATGTGAAAAGATTCAGAAAGGAATCGTGTGGTGGGGAAAAAAGTGTTCAAAAATGAATTTCAAATTAAAAAATTAATCTTCCTTGAAGAATGAAAATGAATAAAAAATGTTAATTAAATGAATGGAAAAAATGTATGTCAAATTAAAAATGAAGTGATGAAATGATGAAGAGGAAAAGATAAACAGGCCTCTGAAGTTCTGATCAAGGATATTTGGACAATTCATCAATGATCTTTGTGATCAAAGAATCAATCGTCAATATTTTTAATTTAAACATTCCGGCATTTTATAAGTCGAATAATTCATGGATTACCTGTACCTGTACCTGTTACCTGGATTTTGTAGAAGAAACCCTCAGAGATTTCCCGTCACATCTGAGTTGTTTACTCTCGTTATTGTCTCTAGCATCGCATCACATTTATTTGAAACATTTTACATCTTGCTTCCATAACGTATAGGAATAAATTGAAAATACTTAAATTGATTTAACTACACAGCGGACTTCACATTCAATTGGTTATCAATTCCACGTTTTATTAAATCATCAAATTTTTAATATAAAAAAAAAACTTTTATTTTGTGAAGGAACAAAATAGTCCAGCAAGATTAACAAGGGTTGATTGACTGTCAAGTACGGATTGATTCTGCAAAGATGGCCTCTGAAGTCTGAAGGGGACAAGAAATAATGCAGTATCAACAATTATTATCCTGCTTTTACAATGCGTTGGATATGGACGCTCGGCTCACAACCCTGATTTATACGCTGTTTATATGCTGCGCATTCCTTCCATTAGCTCCGATGTAATTAATTTCAATTCCATCGTGTCAGTAGATGATTTTCCGTATACAGTATTTCTGTTCCCAGATTTAAATCTGGACTACGGAAATGATGAAGACACTATTAATTGAATGCAATTCCTGATCGATATCAATTAACATTTTTGTATTTATTTTGTTTGTTGCAGTGGAAACGGTCGCCTAGCAACGTGGGGCGCCATCGTGGGCTTCATTACAATGATGAGTTTGGACGTGGGACTTGGCTAACGAAAGCCCGCAACCACAAATTCATTCAGAAAACAAAAACCAGCACTTTCGTACAAAAACGTTCTGAATGTTCGTATCAAATGGACGTTTGTTTCACTAGAATGTCTGACATCATCAAATTTTTGGGAACTCGAAAAATCGTCTTTGCCAACGCCAGTACTATCAGCAGACACCCGCTTAGATGTTTACTCAAGTTAACTGTTCCCAACCAAAGACTGAGTTGAAGGTGATTGATAAAAATTAGTGGCTTACATTTGTGTGTATTACAGAGTATAGAATAAGGTAATGTAGGCTAGGGTTGTACTTTCGGTACCTTCTTTTTTGTTCAAATATTTTTCAATGTTTTTATAGCGTATCATGAAATCATACCTCAAAGAAAACTTATTGGACGCACGGAAGATTCTGAATTATTCATGTTATGAATAATTTTATAACATGAAATTAAACTATCAAACCGTATTATTGATACCAATAAATAATTATTTTATTGTTTTTTAAATGCGTATCGTATCAACTAGATACTCGATTCAGTAGGTACTTCCAAATTGGAATTTGGAACAAAATGTTGTCTTTTTGAATGTGAGACTTTGTTATTCTCCAAATTGAGTTAATTTGTGTTAATGTGAACGATTTATTGTGTATACGACTTGGTTAAATCAATCTGGTTAAATTTATCTGCTGTTAGATAAAAAAAATATTATTACTGTATTTTCAATCTGTGAGAGAGTGTAGGTGAGAACGTATTTAATAGGGAATGAGCTATGAATTAAAAATGATGTTTTCAAATATTTTATCACTGAGAGTTATCGAAAACTATTTTCAATGCACAAATTTAAAAAATATGATAATTTGTATTGAAATTTGCGACATTCCTTGAAAGGATACACTGATGCACAAACTTGAACATCTTCAACATTTCCCAAGTTTTTAATTCAATCAATTTTATTAATTTAATTTAATTCTATTTAACTATGTATTTATTCAATCAACTCCAATTTTATCAGTTATCGAAAACTCTATTTTACGTAAAAAATATTATCATTGAAACTAAAATAAGCCACTTTCCTTGAACTTAAGTACAAAATGTCTCATTTTAGAAATTTTCCAAGGTTTTTAAAAATGATTCTCCATATTCACTCAGATATTGAAATCATCTACTTTCACTGTGATTTTATAGGTAATTGGAAGGCTCAGACTCATCTTCGTCTAAACGAAGTTTTACAAATGTGAGTTTAAACCAAGTTAAAAGTATTTTCTAGACTTAGTTTTATCAGACCTGACCTAAGTTACGTAAACTTCCATCTTTAACATTCTAATATTGTACTTACAGTTTCAAAATGAGTTGAAAATTATTGTTATCTAATTTTTAATTGTTTGAGAGTAATGGTTTGTGAGAAAAAGATATATAGATAATTGTTTGCTTCTGATTAGAAAAGCTATCTAGAATCAATGATCAAAAACACTCTTTACAGTTGTCATAATTTTCTGGAAATTTTGTCATACCATTGATAAAAGGTACTGATCCTTTATCTGTGGTCATATGAACAGCACACAATATGCAATTGAAACCAAATAACCAACTCAAGAAAAAGTTTTGGGTTTTAGATTAGGCTACTCAACGAATGTAAATAGTCTTGGCCAGTATGTACTTTAAATTACTAAATTTTAATTCAATTTTTCGAATAGCATGTAAACCTTGGTATTCAAGAAGACTGAATTAACTATTTGGTTAACACATCCCTCTTCAACTTTATTAGGAATAGTATTGTAGATCAGCCATGTTGTTTTGAACTCACTGTTAAATAATTGCCCAGCACGATTGATCCGTGAATCACTGATTTATTTTACTTTGTAATTATTACAGTATTATCTTCAAGCGGCACATATCCACTGTAAGTTTTTCATCCAAGTTGAAATACTGGGATACCTGGAACTATAAAAGTTATTTATATAAACTTTTTAAAAAGTTACATGAAACCGTTACTAGTTACTATTTATATTTAGTCTTGGATTATTTATGAAAACCTCTCATCACTGGCTGATGTTCTGCACATAATTTATTAATTAATTGTTTATTCATTCTCCAAATATTGGACCAAATCGTGGGAGCATGGTTTCAGTATTTTAAGATTGAGAAAATATAGTTCCGAGTTTCAAAAGAAACATAATTATATCTGTTCCTGTGTGAACTATATTTTCAGTTGAAATTTCAACACTTCTATTATTTATTCTGTTTTTGAATTAGAAATTAATATTGTTTCCTATTGTATTCAAAAGTATGTTCCATATCCAGTAGTTGTATTTTATCAATCATTTCCCTATCTAGTTATTAATAATTATTGTAAATATGCACTAGATTATACTGTATATTATACTACAATTGGTAATTATTTTTCTAGATCTATCTCAGGATAATAAATACATTTTCTATGTTCAATCGAAGCTTCTCAGAGACAGCTTGTTAAATTTTTGTGTAAACATTTAAAAAATGTTTTGTTTCGTCTGAAAAACGTTTTTTATTTCATACAATATCCTCTTTCATCCACTCTTATTGTTTGTATTTCTTACAAATATTGTTTTCAGCTTACATGTTTATTGAATTGAATTGAAAAATTTCTACTTTAAATTAAACAAAAAAATACATACCAATGAAAGAAATTTGAACAATAACTGAATTATATTCCTCACCTAGAACCAGGTCTGTGTGAGAGGAAAATTAGTAAAAAATGTTTCAACTACCTGCCAAGAATAACTCGTTCTAAATTTTTGTATTTTTTCTTTCCATTAATCCATGTTAAATAGAGTATAATTCATTTAATTTGATTCTTGGCATTAGATAGATAGACAGATAGATATTATTTCTTGACGTTTAGTTGCTGATGACCGTAGAATACGATGGCAAAGGAATAATAGCTCTCTATCTTTCTAATGTCAAGCGTCAAATTAAATGAATCAGATTCTATGTATGTATTTAAATTTGTGCCATTTTCTAAATAAGATATGAATTGACATTTTTCATAACGTAGGAAAATTTAACAGGCATTCGCTCAAAAGTGTTTCAATCTTGAATGAAAAGACTCAAAGTTGTCAAAACCACAAATTTTCGGTTTTCTAACTTCAAGTCATTTTATTCAATAAGGATAACTACTCAACTACTGTACCACAATACCACCTTCCATAATGTATAAAAAAAGTTTTCAATCCCTAATTTTAACTAACTAGTCATGGCGTTATTCCTGTTGATGATCCATTTCACTGGATGTTTGATGAATATTCAATCAAACCTTGATTATGTTGAGGAATGAAGTCCATGTGGTTGTTTGAGGTCAAGATACGACATTGACCCAATTGCTATTAATCCGATTAGAGTGAGAGGACTGAGTTCTGCCTGAGGGGGACATGTGTTCGAGATGTGACGTCACTAATACTAAGTCAGCCGCCCCAAACCTGCTCAATTTTGCTGTTCTGGACAAGGCTCTGGAATCAGCGCTGAACCTGGAACGGCAAATATGCACTCCAGCACCTGAAAATTCCTTGCATAGTTGTTTGCGGTTCGCACACAGAACTGCTACAGAGGAATTGCAACACAGTATGCTCATTTGATACACAAGTTGGCAACGCAGAAATCGAAAATAATATAGTAATATTCATTTAATTTGGCGGATGGCGAATAACTTTCATTTTTTCTATGGCAAAGGGTAATGTTATTATATTTTTACATGTTATACTATTTATATATGAAAAAATTCAACAGAACAACCAACAACACCCGTTACAATAAAAAGTTATTCAACATCCGCCAAATTAAATTAATATACCTATATACTACACCGTGGCGAAACGTGGTATGCTTATCTGGTCATCGCCAGGCATATTTACTATAGGAAATACCCGAATACCCGAAATACCCTATTGGAATACCCGGCGATGACCAAATAAGTATACCACGATTCGCCACTAATACTACAGAATATTATAATTCCCTACTTCCACACTTGGTCGATTTT